>CM077258.1:26003264-26478264 GCA_039654775.1 Spinibarbus caldwelli | reverse complement strand
ACACCATTTGATATACAATGTAAAATCTGGCTCATACAGCAAAACCAGCTAAGAGTCAATGGACTTCAAAATGTCTTAGTTTGATGACTGTCTGAATTAACCACAAATCCTGAACCCCAGTCTTTATTTAGAATGAGAACTGTATTATTATTATTATTATAATTATTAATAATAAAACATATCACACTTATTGTAACATGTTACATTGTATTTGAATTTTGCACTTTACTCTGTACTGTTATACATATTTGTTACATCTTGTCTCAATTTGGATCCAGCCTGGCATAGCTCATCTTGAATACTGTATTCTATATAAACGGTCAACCTTAGTCAATTTATATTGAATTTTACATGTGAGGGATAAACTTACAGTCTTTACAATGACACAAGCTGTATAAAAGTCTCAAAACTTTCAAAACAGTTTTATTGGCTAGTTAAAGTTTTTTGGAAAGATTTTTCATCAACTGTGAGTGGGGGCAAGATTTTGAATAAATAATGATTTCATTTTCGATCTGTTCCTCACACACAGCTATCTAGACTTGGAATGTAACTGCACAAGTCACATGGACTACATTTATAGTATTTACATTACCTCTTTGGAGCAGCCGTACTGTACATACATTACATACGTCACTGTTTGAAAGGGTGACATTAACATGATCCTTTTTTATGTTTTCTATGGAAGAAAGAAGGTCATAAGGGTGTGGAACAACATGAGGGTGAGTAAATAATGACAGCACATTCATTTTTAGGTAAACTATTCCTGTGCGTGTGATTTTTTTCTTCACACTTGGATGATGAGGAGTGTAAACAGACGTGACTTGATTTGCATGGCTGACAGTAATTTGCCTTTTATCACCAAAAAACAGCTGCCTTGACTTGTAGTCGAATATATTTCTTGATATTTCACTTATTGCCTGTGGCAAAAGATGACTGAGTGATTGTCAAATTCCATGCTTATTATATGAAATAAGGAAGTGATTCACAATTGCCCAATTGATCACAGAACAGATTTAACTGGAAAAACTCTTCATTTGCAAATAATGTAACCAGGAAAGAAAAGGAAAGACCAGAACAAAGAAAAAAAAAACTACTGTAACAAAAAAGAATGGGGATGAACACTTGAGCAAAACTGAATGACAGAAAGCAAATACTTGTCACAATATCACAATGCCTGCTTAAGCAAACTTTCCTGAACTGCTATCCTCTCGGCATTTAAGCACTTTGCCAAGAATGCTAGTAGGGCAAGGAACTAGTTGAGCAGTATGTCAGTTCAGCCCACAAAGAGTAAACATCAGTGCAAAGCAGCACTTGTGCACTCCACTCTCAAGGAAAGTTCATTAAACAAATATTTGAAAACAAATATTTTTTGAGTTATCTTGATATTTTCTCGCTAAATGTGAAGGAGGAAGTATGTTGTTCAAGGAACTTGTGAGTAGGGGAGCTCTTTTGAAACTTTTGTATACAGACATGTGAAATAAATTCGGTAACACTTTACTTAAAGCATTTATATAATGTATTATAAAGGAATATTAAAGGGTATAATGCATTATAATTATTCATAATGTGTGTTGTAATACATTATATTTTGTCGTAAATAATTATAACCGAATTTAAAATGCATAGTGTAACAATGAATTGATAAGAGTTATAATTTACTAACTGTGGTTACAATTTTTCATGAGATTGTGCAATGCGGTGCATTACAAGCCATAATTAATGCATTAAAACTACTTCTATAATGCATTATATAAAAAAGGCTTTAAGTAAAGTGTTACCATAATTAATGGATTAACAGTGCCATGGAAACTTTGTGGCAGGAAAAAGTATGCAAATTGTTTGAAAATATATGGATTTTTGCATTGATTACTTATAAAATGTGGTCCGATCTTCATCTAAGTCAGTTATAGACAAACACAATCTGACTTAACCAATAACATGCACACAAAAGAGTGATTGTTGCATGCAAGCAAAACCTGTTCTCATCTGTAAAGAAGGTTGGATGGAGCATCATGGTTTAATGCTGCTTTGCTGCTGCTTCATGGTCTGGACACTTCGCAATCAATGAATTCAAATGTGCATCAAGATGTGAAAAGTAGGCTATTTTTGTGTTATTAGTTTAGTGTTTGTGTATAATTAAGAGTTAAATTAAGATTCTGATATTTTCAAAGTGTTCACAAACTTACAGCCTATTATGTACGTTATGTATGGATTAGGTGAGTCATGTTCACTGCTGGCTGCCAATATTCCTCTTTTGAGATGAAGTCGCGTCTGAGTGAGAAAATAATTCATGCATTTTGAAAGATGTAGTTGTTGAATGCATACTGTGCATTTGTCATAAATGATCCACAGTATATGTATAATAACAATAACAGTACATGCTTATTTTTATTTTTGGAAAGATCTGAATAACCCAATACCCTAAATAAAGTACATTTATAAAATATCCTACCTTTAGGGATTTAAGACAAGATGGAGGTTAACCTACAAAGATTTTTTTTTTTTTTGAAGATTCTTTTCAAGAATGTGAATTCTTCTTAAGGTTGGTCCTAAGAATAATTTTAGGGAAAAAATAACATTCTTAAAAAGGCTTTTTAGGAATACAAAATCATTGTTTCTTAAGTAAGAAAACAGTTGTAAAGAAGAATTTTTGTTTCGTGAACTCGGTCCCAGGATGACTTCAAGAACACAGTTGTAGCCTGCATTGTCTTGTACAGTTATTGTATAGCTGTCATTGCCAGCAGGTCGTATTGAGGGGTCAGATTTCCCATCATATGTAACTATGAATTTGGAAAAGATTAAAATTTAAGTCTCAAATGTATTTCTTATGGTCTAAATGATTTCATTGTGGCTTTGGCCTCCTGCTGTCCTGAATCTTACTGCCTGTGTAACATTCAGAAAATGCATTTTCAATATTTTTCAATTCATAGCCACTGCAATTGGTTAATATATCATGAGCTTGCAGAAGCTGAGACCTGGTACAGTACAAGTGCAAGTACAAGCATGGCACTGATGTTACTTCTCTGTAAAACATGAATAAACCTCTTCAGGATGAATGACCTGCGAGATATGCGTTTTTGAATTTTTTTTACCTGACTTGAAATTATCAAGTGAGACTTACCAAGCAAATAAAATTAGGTGGCTTTAACTACATAAAAATAAGTACATTGTACTTACTGTGTTCATATTGTTTTTCAAAACACTTTTGCTGCTACTGAGGTAGGATACGGATAAGGCTAGGGACAGGTTTAGTGGTATGGGTAGGTTTAAGAGTGGGTTAAGTTGTAAGTCAACAGTGTAATAATAAATGCAATTACAGAAATTAATTTTTTAAAATATAAGTACAATGTAAAAACATGCATGTAAGCTCCACTAAGTGCATTGTATCAAATGATTAATTTCAATGTAAGCACATAGTTAAGGCCACCTAATATAAAGTGGGACCTAAAATTATTATTATGGGGGAGACAGAGGCTGTCAAAGAGAGCAGTTTGCGTGGTAGCGTTATTTTTGAAACTCCATTTCTATATTCACATCTGCTTTAGAGTCTGGACTGCAGAAAAAATGCTAATTGAACGTTTCCACCGTTATTGCCAAATTTGTCATCAGCAAAGTTAACACGGTATAGCTTAATGATTATCCAACACAAAACTGGTTAATTAATCAACTGTACAGTATGTGTAGATATGTCGAATATGTTTTAGCCAACAGAAACTGTAATTCCCTTTGGTAAACTAAATGCCTTCATACAGGTTATAGACTCTTGTCTGAACGCCGTTACACGACAATATTTTAGTTTGGAAGACAAATTAATTTTAAATTTAAAAGGGTTAGAATTAGATGTCTGAAACCAACTAGCAATTCCACTGATAGAGAAAACACAACTTTATGTGCTACCTGTGTCGGACATTTAACCTTATTGAGATACGCTCTTAAAACTCTTCAGCTCAGGTCTCTCCTATTATATAAATACTCCAGACTACAGAATTAATCTCAATCAGACGAAGAACCACACAGTATCTTACCCTCATGCGGCTGCGCTGTGTTCATGGTGTCTTTGCCTCTCTCTCCGAGCGCGTTTCATTTATCAGCGCCGGGAGAAAATAGGTGTCGCCGAGCGAGGGCAGGACATTACATGACAAACCTGCTTTCAATTTCATCCATTCCTGACAGGACCAGTGTTAGTGTGTAGCCTATAACTACACTCTTAAAAATAAAGGTGCTTCACGATGCCATAGAAGAACCTCTAAATGGTTCCATAAAGAACCTTTAACATCTGAAGAACCTTTCTATTTCACAAAAGGTTCTTATAAGGTTCTTCAGATTATAAAAAGGTAAAAAAGAGATGGTTCTTTAAAGAACCTTTGACTGAATGGTTCTTTGTGGAACCAAAAATGGTTCTTCTGTGGCATCGCTGTGAAGAACCTTTTAAGCACCTTTATATTTAAGAGTGTATTTATTATAGGCTTATGTATATAGGCTGTGTTTAATAATACAACAGAGAGGGTTGTAACTCCTGTTTCTTTAATATCTGTACATCTGTATCCTAACTTTTTATTTTATTTTATTTTTTTTTTTGTGGTGTTTATTAAAAATTGATAAAATTTTCGTCCATTTATCAGTTTTTTAATCGGCAATTAGCCTATTCTAAGTAGTGCCTAAAATTAGCTACGTTACTCAACATTTTGTCCTCGCATTTTTTTAATCAATTAACTTGTTCAAAAACCCTTTCCCCAACCCCGCCCTATTTCGTTTTAAGTATTCAATTCACAAAATGTAAAAATCTGAAACATTTGAGCGCCAATGTTTCAGCTACAAATGAAACTTCTAGGCTACACTTTTCCACCAGACAGCGCCATATAGTGTGCAATGGCGCACAATGGGAGACAGAAAAACACTAAGTGCCAAATAATAATAATAATAATAATAATAATAAAAGCTTTTTGTTAAGGTAACGAGCAATGATGCCATGCTTGGGCATACGAGTCAATTAGGCTGTTCGGACTGGGCATATCGGATTTTTTTTCTTCTCAAATCAGCTCAGGCAGACTGTCCGCAATATTTGCAAGTGATCAAGTGATTTGAACCAGATGATAAAAAAAAATAAATAAATAAAAATCCGATTTCATATGATCATTCGATATTATTTGTTTATATATTATTTTTTGGATAATATATGAATGTGCAAAAATTCAGATTTTTTTTTTGTTGACAGTCTGAACAAGGCCTTAAGCCTCTCTGCATAAATACTAGCTGCGTCTCAAATGACGTACTATTCACTGACTGCAGTATACTTATACACGCACTATGTACTCAACTGTGTAGTGCATGAATTATATAAGGATATTTTGTCATTCATAACCGGAGTCTGATAGCCACTCCCCCTCTGCTATGTAATTACAGCTGCTATAGTTGAGTGCATGAAGTGTCCAATATTACACACTTTGTTTTTTCAAGTGCATCATCCAGCATCATCCAGGTCCAGGTGCATTTGATTGTTTCTTTTGGAATTTTCAGTGCGAACACACTACTCGAACTATTTATACTACAAAACAACATAGTGTAGTGCATAAGTCTGCGAATTGGGATGCACTTATTGTGCTCTGTGTTGCATTGATGTAAAATTTAAAGAAACTAACAAAATTGCTAAAAAATGACATGTAGGCTATTTATCCCTTTTGTGTGTGCGTGTGTGTGTGTGTGTGTGGATTTTACAGTTAGGCCTACTATAGTTTACACACTCTGATTTTCTCAGAATCTTTGCATAGCAAAATCAAATAATCTGACCACTTTATATTTTATAAAGTGTACTTTAAAGTGTAGCAGTGCTCAACTAGCTCAACATCTAACTTTCTTTATTATTGCTATTTTTATTTGACCCCTTTATACCCCTTTTATGTTTATGAAAGTTTAAGTAGTCTGTTAACTATGAGTTTAAGATTTGTTGTAGTTGTAAATTCTTTAAGCAAACTTAATATCATTTACTTTTTTATGCATTGAAAATTTAAGCATGTGTTAAAATTATTTATCTTACCCTAATATACTTTACCTAATAAAATTAACTTGGTTTAATTATTATTATTATTATTATTATTATTATTTATTTATTTATTTTTTTGTAAAGGCTCTGTCTATCAGTGTGATAATGACTGATCTAAAAGATGTTTCAAAACTTTTTGTGGTTCACAACAAAATAATATAGGTTCAGAATGACATGAGAATGAGCAGATAATGAGAGAATTTTCATTTTGAGGTGAACTGTTCCTTCGATTAAGAAACGTGAACCGTAATAAACCCGTAAAGTGATCGACAATCACCTTATTAAAAACCTGTATGACTTACATTCTTCTGTGGAACACAAAGAAGAAGAATGTTGAAGAATGTTGGTAACCAAAGAGTTTCAGTCCCCTTTTACTTCCACTGTATTTTTGTCCTTACAATGGAAGTCAGTGTGAACTGAAACTGGTTACCAAAATTCTTCAAATGATCTTCTTTTATGCTCAACAGAATAGTCATAATTTGGAACAAAAATGAGGGTGAGTAAATGATGACAGATTTTCATTTATCCCTTTAAAATCATCTTTACAGTATCTACAAAGATGCATGATTTAAATGATTAAAATTCTTAAGTGACAGTATATTGGGAAAAACAAATGCTCACCACTTGTTTTACTAGAACTCCCTGATGCACATTTAGAATGCAAAATATTTTGCATCTCAACTTGGCAGTGATGAGTTTGATGGCAGAGCCAATGAGCTGCAGGGACTTCCTCATAACAACAGTCACAGACAGGGAGTGCACTGCGGCTCTTCGTCTCCGCCCTGGGCTCCTCTCCCACCTGCTCCACTGCTGCCGGTCACCCCCTGGTGTCGTCAGCCCTTCCTCCACCATGACTCCTCCCTCCATATACTCCACCGTGGGCTGCCATCATGGCTGTGATCTGGGTGCCACCTGACTCCTCCTGCTCCTGGCTCCTTCCACCGTCTGCTCCTCCCTGGTCTCTTCTGTCTCAAGTAAAGCATGGGTTAGCTCAGATTCTTCCCCCACACAGAGGGGGTGCAATTACACACTATTTCAAACTGCAGTAAGCAGGTTACGTAAGAAGGTACACTATATTGCCAAAAGTATTGAGTCACCCCCTTCTAATGAACAGGTTTGACTACTTTAGTAATTAAGATTTGTACTCATGGAAATGTTTAAGCATATAATGATATTCTAGGGAATTGTGTGCTTCTAATTTTAAAGCAACAGTTTGGACAGGACCCTTTTCTATTCTAACATGACAATGCCTCTGTGTATAAGGAAAGGTTCAAAAAGAAATGATTGATTTAGTCAGTGTGGAAGAACTTGACTGGTCTGCAGAAAGCCAAGTCCTAATCCAAGTTGAACACCTCTGGTGTGACTTTAAATGCAGATCTTGAGCCAAAAACTCTTTACCAAACACCAATGACTTGTACATATTGGTACAGTCATTTTAGACACTTCCAAAACTGTTGCAACAGAGATGGAAACACAATTTTAAATACATGAATTATGTTTCCATCTTTGTTGCCACAGTTTTGGAAGTGCCTTTTTCTGTTCTAAAGAAGGGGGTGTCCCAATACGTTTCTCCATATAGTGTATGTACAAGTCATTGGTGTTTGGTAAAGAGTTTTCGGCTCAAGATCTGCATTTAAAGTCACACCAGAGGTGTTCAGCTTGGATTAGGACTTGGCTTTCTGCAGACCAGTCAAGTTTTTCCACACTTGACTGAATCAATCATTTCTTTTTGAACCTTGCCTTATACACAGAGGCATTGTCATGTTAGAATAGAAAAGAGTCCTGTCCAAACTGTTGCTTTAAAATTAGAAGCACACAATTCCCTAGAATATCATTACATGCTTAAACATTAAGATTTGTACTCATGAAAATTACTAAAGTAGTCAAACCTGTTCATTAGAAGGGGTGACCCAATACTTTTGGCAATATAGTGTATTTTAAGGCATCATAGGGTACACATCCAGAGTGAAGGCTGTTCTGAAAGTAATTAAATAATTATGCTGCATTGTCTTGGACAAATTGTAAGGTGGAGTCCTTCAAGGTGCTATACCTGTTTCCTTCAAGTTGAGGTAATCTCAGAATGTAGTTCACTTCAGTGCCATGGCAGCTCCACTCACTAGGTATGTTTACATGCATTATTTTAGTTTATCCACTTTTTTCCTAACGAGCCTACTGGGTTTTAAATTATAGGAGGCTCTTCTGGTTTGGGGAAGTTCCACTCAAAAGGACTGCAACAAATCATTTTAAATCATAAGATTGTGCTACCTACAATTAATCCTTACTATCTGTCATTTTGACTGAATGGGCTGTAAATTTTTCATTAATTTTCCATTTTCAAAATCAGGAGAATAACGTTACGATTGGTATATTAATGTGATGTGATATAACACCAATATCTATAGAATAGCTCTTTTCAGCCCGCTGCATTATTTTCCTCCTGATTATTTTCATGTTTCCTTTGTATTCCTCTGTAAGTAAATGAAGATAAAAAAAGACAACATATACTTGTCAGGGTGCTGTGTTGAAGAACATGCACAAATACGAAGAAGTCAGTCTTTAATCCACAGAAAGGTAATCCACACAAGGGAAGGCTGGAGACACACATAACATTGACGAGACCTGAGAAATGATCAACAGACAGGGAGCAACTTAAATACACAGACCAATCTTGGATAATGACGAGACACACCTGAACAGAATAACACAATCAGACACAGATGGGAAACTAGGTCAATGAACTGAAACAGGGAGAGAGAACAGGGAAACAAAACAACAAGCTCCATACTATGACAATTCACCCCCTACCAGAATGCGCGACCTTGGCCCACAGAGAAAGAAGGGACAGGAGATAGCAGAGGGATAGTAAAGGGCAGGCAGCTGGCATAGAAAACTGGTGGAGGTTCAGGAGGAGGACAGACAACCGGCAGGAGGGCGACTAACAGAGTCCAGGGTGGAGATTACAGTGGAATGAGCCAGGGATGAGACAGAAGAGACCAGGGAGGAGCAGACGGTGGAAGGAGCCAGGAGCAGGAGGAGTCAGGCGGGACCCAGACCACAGCCATGAAGGCAGCCCACGGTGGAGTATATGGAGGGAGGAGCCATGGTGGAGGAAGGGCTGACGACACCAGGGGGTGACCGACAGCAGTGGAGCAGGTGGGAGAGGAGCCCAGGGCGGAGACGAAGAGCCGCAGGGCCAGGGAGATGGGGAGAATCCGGAGGGCCAGGGAAGAGCAGATGGCTCAGGGGAATGAGGAGCAGGCGGGGATCTGGAAGGGAGGGAGCGAGGGAGGGAGGAGCCCAATGGAGCCAGAGGGACAGAGGGATGAGGCGAAGTCAGAGGAGTGTAGTCCTGAGGCGAGTGCAGGTTGATTACCGACCAAGGTGGAGCCAAGGTGGGACGAGGGAGCCCGGTGGAGCTGGTGGACTGACAGGCTACGGTGGAAATGAGGGAGCTAGAAGCCAAGGTGGAGCTGCTGGGTTGATGGGCCGAGGCAGAGTTTGGGTCCCGGAGGTTGGCGGCGGAGACTGGGATCCTCCAACTTCAGTGGAGCTGGAGACTGACAGGCCTGCAGGGAATCTGCTCCACAGATGGAAGGCTGAGGATGAGCTGAGGGACTAGTAGAATGCAGCTGCAGCAGGACAGAAGATGGCTGAGGACACAGTAGAGGAGGCAGGAGAGGGAGGCTGAGTGGAAGATCATGATAGGCAGGGTTTTCTTGGAAGGTGTGTTCTGCCCACACACACCAAATATAGCGACTCTCATCACAGGGAGCGCAATGGATAGAGGAATGACCTTCGTGGTCGTGACAGGACAGACAGATAGTTCAGGGCAGACTGACAGTTCAGAAGAAGGCGGGAGAAGAATGGGCATGTCCAAATATAATTCATTAAATTCCTCTGAGTCCAACCTCAGCAGTGTTACAGTGGGCGGGGCTTTTCTCCGTGCCCTCGCGCTCTACTGTGGCATCCTCCGCACTGTGGCTTTGTAGCCGGCTCATGCACCTGGTCACATGTCGGTTGAGGCTCTGGCTCTGGCTCCGGGGCGATCCTCAGCTCTGTCACTCCTCTTTTCAATCACAATGGGCTCTGGCTGATACTTTGCACAGCGGGGTGATTCTTTGCTGGGCTCTGGGTCAGGAGTGGGGCTGGTGTCATTCGTGTCAGCGGAACAGATGGTCAGGGGCGATCCACAGGATACCAGCACCCACTCCACGTAGTCCTTGAAGGAGGGAGTAATAAATATCTCAAATAAATATAAGTGGTATTGCACATATTTTTATTGCACAATGGGGAGAGCATTTAATTGTTCATGATTCCCTGGGGGAAGAAACTTTTCTTGAGCCTGGCTGTCCTGGTGTTCAGTGCCCTGTAGTGCTAACCAGACGGCAAAGGTTCAAAAAGGAGATGGCTTGGATGTGAGGGATCCAGAGTGATTTACTCAGCCCTTTTCCTCACTCTGGATGTATCCAGTTCTTGAAGGGTGGGCAGGGGAGCACCAATAATCCTTTCAGCAGTCTGAATTGTCCTCTGTAGTGTTCTGATGTCTGATTTTGTAGCAGGACAAGGCTCAATGATGGCCGAGTAGAACTGTGTGAACATGTTTGATATTTACGATTTGAGTTTGGGGATGCTCCGTCTCGATCGGGAGCAGTTAAATAATCATAATGACACCACACAATAGAGGATTTTTTGGACAAAAAATCGCTTGCGACAAGTTGCGAATCGGGCCACACCCAGGAAGTAACTCTAGGCCTACCCTGGGCTCTACAGAGGCTGCGTCTTTCCTGGGTCACATTCTTCAGGTCATTGTGATTTTGTCAAGTATGTTCCTGGATCAACATCTTTTGCTCAACAATCAACATTATTGTCCAAAATTATAGATCTAACCCTATGCCTACCCCTAAACCTAACTCTACCCATAATTTATACCTATAATCAGAGGGAAAAGTTTGAATAACAAGGGTGTAGAAGCACCCAACTGTGGTTGTAAGGCTAAAACTGACATTTCCTGTAAACTTATTCCTCAATTCTGATTGGTTGATTGGAATGTTGTTCCAGGATCAACATGGATGTTGATCACGTTCACCACGTGGATATTACTAGTTATCTAGATTTTACTGTTGATGATATGTCAGTCGTGATCCAGGATTGTTAGATTCTTCAAAGCTTATAAGCGGGACCAGGTTTATTTCACGTAAACAGGGTTAGATTACATCTTTTTAAACGGAGGTGATAATAAAATCTGTCTGAACCACTGCAACTTTTTACAAGACTACCAGGCAGGGACAATAATAATTTAAATTAACAATTTAAAAGTTAATTTAAAAATAGTATTAGAATGTTATGTAGCCTAATAATAGACACAGAGCCAGTCTTGAAAATGCTTGGAAAATGTTCTTTACTCTTAGGAAACTTTAATTAACAAATAAAAATATTTTAATATTAAAATATATAATTTAAATAACAAATCTGCTTCACATGTAAAATTAAATGAAATGTTAATTACAGTATTGAAATAGCCTAAAATATAAAGCCTGTACAAATATTACATCTTGAGATAATGGAAATAATTGGGAATCATGTAAAAAAAAAAAAAAGTTCACATTTAATTTGTCTATTTTAACCTTTATGTCATTTTCACAGCGATTGTTTGTTGCCTTGCGTTTTTCGCTCGATATTTGCATAAAGTCGAGGAATGCCCAACCTTTTTGAAGCTCTCGGCTGCTCTCAACGCTTTCTCCGCGCCGTTTTCAATCCCATAATGCACCGCGCGAGTGTTTAAGCTCAACTTCCATAGGAATGAATTGAAAACGCTTGCTCCGCTGCACTCATTACGTGCCAGTGGAAACGCACTGTCAAGGTCCAGAAATTTAAGTTTTTCGTCAGTTGCGTGATGTTCTTTGTCATTACGTTGCTGTCTTGATGCTAGCCAGTCACTGCATTGCTGATCATCCTTGCGTCCAAACCATCTAAAATGTTGCCTTTGGAAGCAGCATTCCAAGGCAGGAAGGCATTAAGGCACGTTCTGCTTCACTTCCTGTCTCCTCTTCTGATCAAATTTTGAAGGCAGCATAGATGTATCCTTCACTGCCTTTGATATCCCACAATCCTGTGCATTCCATTCTGTGACAACTGAACAAATAAAATACAAAGAAAAATTCTATAATACAATAAAAAACAACAACAAATCAATTAATCAATACAATAAAATACTAATCATCTCAGTTTGTGTAGGCAATTTCTACAAAGACTGTGGGAGCATTTCGGACAGTTAATAAGAGAAAGTGCATTCCAATTTAGGTGCAGCGACAGAAAAGGCTCTCTCAGGGATTTTATTCTACAGGGTGGCTGCCAAAGAGTGCAAGAATCAGCAGAAAAAGGATAAGGATCAAACAAGGATGGAGGATAAGTGACACATCCAAAAGGTGTAGTGTCAGGGTGCCTCGAAAAACAGGATATGGGCAAACCAAACATCTATTATTTGTTTATTTTGAATGTGTTTTAATTTTCAGACAATCACAATAAATCTATGGACAAAAGGGGACCTCATGAAAATGTTGGCAACTCAAAAGGTTTAATATGTGAGTAAATTAAATTTTTAACTTACACCCAATTTGTGGTAACATTTCCCCTGAATTATTTTTTAGAGTGCATCTCAATAGTTGTGTCCCAAATGAAGTACACTATATGTAGCCTACTTAGCCATCCAATAGGCTCTATGTGAATTTTATAAGGTCATTTTGTCAAACATCTGACTTTTTTTCACGTGCCTATGTTCTTGGAAACATAACATTGGGTTACTTAACGTAAACCCGGGTTCTTTGATAACAGAGTGAGGTGTTTCACTATGGGAATCACTTTGGGTGTGACCAACTGCTGAACCTCCTATGACACAACGTCTGTCTTTAACAGACAGGTCGACCTGAGACCAGGCTCTGCCCCACCTATATCAGACCCCTGTGAAAGTCATTATAGAGAGATTTCTTCCCGTACCCATGCAAGGAGGGAAGTGCTGGTGAAACACCTCACTCTGTTATCAAAGAACCCGGGTTTACATTAAGTAACCCATCGTTCTTTTTCTAACTTTGCTCGGTGTTTCACTATGGGAGATATAGACCACTCCCGGATTGCACCCATATCACTGCAATCCAACAAAACAATTAAATGGGCACCGACCTGCCAGCTCCCAGCACTGCGTGTGCTAAGGATGGCTCAGACATGTCCGGTCTATAAAACCGCACAAAAGTATGTGGTGTAGCCCAACTTTCCGCTGAACAAATATCTTGAACAGAAACTCCCCTGAGTAAGGCCCATGATGTAGCCATCCCCCGAGTGGAGTGGGCTCTCAAGCCCTTAGGCGGTTGAATACCCTTGCAGACATAAGCTAAAGATATAGTATCTATGATCCAGTGAGACAGCTGTTGACGAGATAACAGCTTCCCTTTGTGAGGAGTAGCCCACGATACAAACAGCTGGTCATGAGTCCTAATGCATGCTGTTCTCCTCACATACATATGGAGAGCCCTTACCGGATATAATGAATTCAACTTCTGCTCCTCCGGAGAAGAGAACGGAGGAGGGTGAAAAGCTGCAAGTTTACTAGATGGGCACCTATATGCTGAGTCAACTACCTTAGGCACAAAGCCGGGTTAGGATGAAAGGAGACCTTAGTGAGCCCTGGAGCGAACTGCAAACAGGACGGACTAACCGACAAAGCCTGCAAGTCACTCACACATTTAGCTGTTACTAAGGCTATGAGCAGCACCGTCTTAAAAGAGAGAAATTTAAGTCCAACTCCCTCCAATGGCTCAAAAGGGTGTTGAGAAAGGGCTTCTAGGACGATGAATAAATCCCATAAAGGGACCATCTGTCTAAATACCGGCCATTTATGACTCGCCCCTTTCATAAAACGACTTATCAAAGGGTGCTGGCCTGTCTATTTCTCGCCAAAACCTACATGACAAGCTTGAAATAGCTGCTAAATACACCTTAATGGTGGAGAAAGTCTTCCCCTTATCTAGTAGATCTTGAAGAAAGCATAAAATATCCCTCACTGAGCATTGAAAAGGGACTGCTCACACCATTCTTCAAAGACTCACCATTTATTGCTATAAAGTGAGCGAGTAGAGGAGGCTCTTGCACTCTGTATAGTAATGTATGACCGATGGAGGCAGACCTGCTGCATTCAAATTCCACCTCTCACAGGCCAAGCCCAGAGAGCTATCCTGTCTGGGTGAGGGTGGTAAATTCCCCCCCACCTGAGACAGGAGATCCCTCCATGGAGGGAAGGGCCACGGCTGGCCTGACAACAGTTGAACTATCTCGGCCACCCAATGTCCGGAAGGCCAGCGTGGAGCTATCAGTGTTAATGACAGACCCTGTTCCCTCACTCTGGCTAGAGTGGGGGAAATTAAGCGCAGAGGTGGGAATGCATAAAGAGGGACGTCTGGCCATGGGTGGGCTACAGCTCTGTGGACAGTAGATCTGCCCCTCTGTTTAAAATCCCTGGAACGTGAGTCGCCCTGAGGGATAAAAGCCTTGTGTCTCTCCACATGATCAGCCTCTTTGTCAACTGATGTAGTTGGAGGGAGCGCTTGCCCCCCTGTCGATTGATGTAAGCAACCACTGTGGAATTGTCTGTTTTCATTAACACATGCTGCCCTTTGATGAAGCACAGAAAATGATTCAGCACTAACCACACTGCTAGCAACTCCAAATAATTTACTTTAGTCAGCTGCGGAGGCTACACGCCGTTCACAGCTCTGCCCATTAGAGTCGCTCCCCAGCCCTTTAAGGATGCGTCCGTCATCATAGTGACTCTCAATGACACCGCCCCAGGAGAATCCCCGTTCTGAGAATCACAGGACTTTTCCAATTCCTGAGTGCTCCAACGCACGCATGAGTAATTCTCACCGGCTGGCTGAGATGCCACCAAGAGCACAGATGTAACTGCACGATCCAGCGCTGAAAATCCCTCATTTTGAGCAGCCCCAAATGTACTACAGAAATCACCGAAGCCATTAGACCCAGCATTTGTAAGCACAGTCTGTACGGAACCACTTTCCCCATCTGAAAGCGGGCGATGCATTGTGTGAAAGACGCAATTCTCCCCTCTATGTTGTTCAGCCGCTCCATTTTACTCGACAGCGCAATCTGAGAGGGGGCAGAAATAGAGCGCCGATTCGGATGGAGGTGATAGGCCACTGAAGACTCGACCGCTGGGGGTCCCGCCAACTCCAGCTCCCCCATCCCTTGAATCTCCAACATGGAACACCCATTAGTAGGGAGCTTGCTCTTGAAGGGGCAATTTGTTTGTTTGTTTAGATAAATCGCTCAGAGGGGTTTGACCAAACGATTAGCTAAACAGGTTTTTATTTATTTATTTATTTTAATTTTTTTTTTTAATAAATCATCCAAGCACCCGATTCCTAGCCATTTCTAATATACATTTGATATGACTAAATTGCGTGGTTGCATTAGCGGCAACCAAGGAAGGTTGCCGCTAATCTCGCTTCCATTGCTAATACTCTATTCACACACATTACCATTGTTTTACTCACTGCTACTTGCTTAAATGGCGGATGTGTGTCTACCTTTGAGTGCAGGCGAGGACACGTTCGAGCTGCATTCGGTGCAGCTGGAGCTGGAGGCCGTGGAGAAGCAGATCCGTGAGCTGGTGGAGAAGCAGGCCCAGCTGAGAGAGCGGAGAGCCGCGCTGGAAACATCCCGGGCTGACGCTCACAAGTCCGGGGTAAGTATACAGCGCGCCGCTAACACTCCCACCACCTCTACTCCGTGTGTTTCTCTGCACAGATCCTGTGCACCCAGGACGCGATCTTCCCAGATGTCCTTCACTCCGGCGCCGGGACACCACGGACCCTGGGTGCAGCAGCAGCGGAAGACGCGAGCCAGGCCCCGGGCGAGGACCTCTCCCCCTCCGCCGCCTCCGGTCTTCGAGATCTCCACCCGGAACCGCTTCGCCCCCCTCCGCGAGACGGAACGCGACGCTGTGATCGTCGGAGACTCCATCGTCCGGCACGTCCGTGCTACGTTAGCTGAAGGTAAAGCACACACTCACTGTTTCCCTGGCGCTCGTGTTCTCGATGTTTCTGCGCAGATACCCGCGATCCTGAAGGACGACGAGAGCATCAGCGCGATCGTGCTGCACGCGGGGGTGAACGACACCAGGCTGCGGCAGACGGAGACACTGAAGACGGACTTCAGGAGCCTGATCGAGACGGTGCGCAGCGCATCACCCGCGGCGACGATCATCGTGTCTGGACCGCTTCCCACGTATCGACGAGGACACGAAAGGTTCAGTAGACTTTTTGCTTTAAATGAGTGGTTATTGTCATGGTGTAAAGAACAGAAACTGCTCTTTGTTAATAATTGGAATCTTTTCTGGGAGCGTCCTAGGCTTTTCCGCGCTGATGGCCTGCACCCCAGCAGAGTCGGAGCAGAACTCCTGTCGGACAACATCTCCAGGACTCTACGCTCCATCTGACTAGTAAGACCATTCACAAATAACTGCTATGATGACTTTTGTTCTACCCACTTAAATGATAGAAATACTTGTGCTGTCCAAGCTATAAAGACTGTGTCTGTTCCCCGAACAGTGAAGCCAAAATATAAATATAAATTTAATGCAGGATCTAGAAATAATATAATCGTGATTAAACCAGAAAAATGCAAAACAAATAAACAAAAGCAATTTTTAAAGCTTGGGCTCCTAAACATTAGATCACTCGCACCCAAAGCTGTTATTGTAAATGAAATGATCACAGATAATAGTTTTGATGTGCTCTGCTTGACTGAAACCTGGCTCAAACCAAATGATTATACTGGTCTAAATGAGTCTACTCCACCAAGCTACTGTTATAAGCATGAGCCCCGTCAGACTGGCCGTGGAGGCGGTGTTGCAACAATATATAGTGATATTCTCAATGTTACCCAGAAAACAGGATACAGGTTTAACTCATTTGAATTGCTTCTGCTTAATGTTACACTGTCAGATATGCAAAAGAAATCTCTCCTATCTCTTGCTCTGGCTACTGTGTATAGACCGCCAGGGCCGTATACAGATTTCTTAAAAGAATTTGCAGATTTCCTCTCAGACCTATTGGTTACTGTTGATAAAGCGCTAATTGTTGGAGATTTTAACATTCACGTCGATAATACAAATGATGCGTTAGGACTTGCGTTTACTGACCTAATAAATTCTTTTGGAGTCAAGCAAAACGTCACTGGGCCCACTCATCGTTTTAATCATACGCTAGATTTAATTATATCACATGGAATTGATCTTACTGACATAGATATCGTACCTCAAAGTGATGATGTTACTGACCATTTCCTAGTATCGTGCATGCTGAGTATTACTGATATTAACTATATGGCTCCGCGTTATCGTCCAGGAAGAACTATTGTTCCAACCACTAAAGATAGATTCAAAAATAACCTGCCTGATTTATCTCAACTGCTCTGTGTACCCATAAATACACATGAACTAGATGAAATGACTAGCAACATGGGCACTATCTTCTCTAATACATTAGAAGTTGTTGCGCCCATCAAATTGAAAAAGGTTAGAGAAAAACGTACTGCGCCATGGTACAACAGTAATACCCATTCTCTCAAGAAAGAAACTCGTAAACTTGAGCGCAAATGGAGAAAAACTAACTTGGAAGTTTTTAGAATTGCATGGAAAAACAGTATGTCCAACTATAGACAGGCTTTAAAAGCTTCCAGGGCAGAGCATATCCGCAAACTCATAGAAAATAACCAAAACAATCCAAGGTTTTTATTTAGCACAGTGGCTAGATTAACAAATAAACAGACGCCACCCGATCTAAATATTCCCTCACAATTTAATAGTAATGACTTTATGAATTTCTTCACTGATAAGATAGATAACATCAGAAATACAATAACAAATGTAGATTCTGCAGCGTCTAGTACTTCAGCTCCATTCATTGCACCCAAAGAAAAACTGCAGTGCTTTACAACTATAGGACAGGAAGAGCTAAATAAAGTTATCAATGCATCTAAACCAACAACATGCCTATTAGATCCTGTACCCACTAAATTACTGAAAGAGTTGTTACCTGTAGCAGAAGAACCGCTTCTCAATATTATTAACTCATCGATATCTTTAGGTCACGTTCCAAAATCATTCAAGCTGGCGGTTATTAAGCCTCTTATTAAAAAACCACAACTAGATCCTAATGAACTAGCAAATTACAGACCCATTTCTAATCTTCCGTTTATGTCTAAAATTTTAGAAAAAGTTGTATCTGCTCAGTTGTGCTCTTTTTTGCAAAAAAATGATCTCTATGAAGAATTTCAGTCAGGTTTCAGGCCCCACCATAGTACAGAAACTGCACTTGTTAAAATTACAAATGACTTGCTTCTTGCGTCAGACCAAGGCTGCATCTCATTGCTAGTTTTACTTGATCTTAGTGCTGCGTTCGACACTATAGATCATGACATACTCATAGATCGATTACAAAATTATACGGGTATTCAAGGGCAGGCTTTAAGATGGTTTAGATCCTACCTGTCTGATCGCTTCCACTTTGTTTATTTAAACAGGGAGTCATCTCAATTATCACCAGTAAAATATGGAGTACCACAAGGATCTGTCCTAGGTCCTCTGCTATTTTCAATATATATGTTGCCCCTTGGTAATATTATTATAAAATACGGGATTAGTTTCCATTGTTATGCTGATGATACTCAACTATATATCTCAACAAGACCAGATGAAACTTCTAAATTATCTAAGCTAACAGAGTGTGTTAAAAATGTAAAAGATTGGATGACCAGTAATTTTCTCCTATTAAATTCAGATAAGACAGAAATATTACTTATTGGACCAAAAAACAGTACACAGAATCTCTTGGATTATAATTTGCAACTAGACAGATGTACTGTTACTTCCTCTACAGTCAAAAATCTGGGTGTTATATTAGACAGCAACTTGTCTTTTGAAAATCATATTTCCCATGTTACAAAAACAGCATTCTTCCATCTTAGAAACATTGCCAAGCTACGAAACATGTTACCTGTTTCTGATGCAGAAAAGCTAGTTCATGCATTCATGACCTCTAGACTGGACTATTGTAATGCACTGCTAGCTGGTTGTCCTGCATCTTCAATAAACAAGCTACAGGTAGTCCAAAATGCAGCGGCTAGAGTCCTTACTAGGTCAAGAAAATATGATCATATTACCCCAATTTTACAGTCTCTGCACTGGCTACCTATTAAGTTCCGCATCAGTTACAAAATATTATTACTTACCTATAAGGCCCTTAATGATTTAGCTCCTGTGTACTTAACTAGTCTTCTACCACGCTACAATCCATCACGCTCCCTAAGGTCGCAAAACTCTGGACTTTTGGTAGTACCTAGGATAGCAAAGTCAACTAAAGGAGGTAGATCCTTTTCACATTTGGCTCCCAAACTCTGGAATAGACTTCCTGATAATGTTCGGGGTTCAGACACACTCTCTCTGTTTAAATCTAGATTAAAGACACATCTCTTTAGCCAAGCATTCACATAATGCATCTCATGATCTTGTACTGCAGTTATATCTGATCAAACACGCATTATTGTTCTTTAGCTTGGATTGAACAAATAATTGTTGCTTGGTTGGAACAGCAGCTACGCTAATTATGTCTCTATTTGTTTCTCTGTTTCTGCCACGGGATTAACATCCCGTGGTAACTAGGATTTACACAAGCTTCAGTCTGGATCCAGAACACCTGAGAAGAGATGATGCCAACCCCTCAGAGGACCTCAGATGAAGCATACCCTCAGACAACATACAGAACTACCAAATTTCGCCATAAGTTAAATATATTAAGTTTCTACAATATATAAATATATTGTAGAAACTTAATTTCCTGTAAAGCTGCTTTGCAACGATTTGTATTGTGAAAAGCGCTATACAAATAAACTTGAATTGAATTAAATATTATTAAATTGTAAAGAAATCCCAAGATCAGTTCCCTCTTCACGTAGGCCTAGTATTTTCATCGGGTCAGTCGTAGAAAAATCTGATTGGTTGATAACTTTTGACGTTTAATCCAAGTGTGAAAAGCATTAATATTTAGCGCAAGAGCACGGAGAGATTTGCGAGTGCACAGGACAAAGTTTGAGCGTGCACACGTACACTTTGAGAGAGAAGAGAGACACGTTTTAAGTGCGCACACTCTCTCTGCGCGAAAGCAGCATGTATCTGAGTGCGCGTCCGGTTTTGTGTGAGAGCAAAGGAAATCAGCGTGCGAGCGGAGAGATTCGCGCTCGCGGATTATATTAATCTACTTTCACGCTACAAAAATGCGCTCTCGACATTTGGCAGTAAAATAACGCCATACATATGGAGCGAATTTTGTGCCGATATTCATCAAACAAATCCAGTGTTTTGCAAATAAACACAATCTGCTTTGCAAAGAAAAACTCGACTTTCACAAAGCGTCCCCACTACAATGTTAGTGAAATTCACAATAAGTGCTGTAAAGTTGTTAACATGATTGATTAGTTCAAAAATCAGTAGTGACATGGCTAAACATTTAAGTAGGTAGTCTTACCTACTTAATATAATATTTCACTAACATTGTAGTGGGGACGCTTTGTGAAAACACCTAGGCTAAATGGTTAATTATAGACATAGTAAGACAGAAACTCACCTGTTCTCCACTCATGTTGGTCTGCTGTATTCCCTGAAAAGGTAAAGAGGTGTTTCGGGTCTCGAGAGACTAGCGTAAAATGACCAACAGCGCCATCTGCTGTTTTTGGATTGCATTTGTGAGAAAATCTGTTTGCACACATGTGAGAAAATCCGCCTGCATGCATTTGTGAGAAAATCAAGTCACATTTCGTCATAAAAAGGCAAATGAGTCTCACAGTTGTAACACACAATATATATTTGTCCATACCTCTGCATTTTCTCTCAAATAGAGTTTTATATTTGCAAATAAGTTTACGTTTGTTTGAAAGTCGAGTTTTTCTTTGCAAAGCAGATTGTGTTTATTTGCAAAATGCTGGATTTGTTTGATGAATATCGGCACAAAATTCGCTCCATACATACAGCAGGGGTTGACCTGACTGATGTGGGTGGGGCGGAGCCTGGTCTCAGGTCGACTTGTCTCTCGAAGACAGATGTTGTGTCATAGGAGCTTCTGCAGCTGGTCAGCTGGTCACGCACAAAGCGATTCCCTTAGTGAAACACCGAGCGAAGTTAGAAAAAGAACTATTTTTGTGATAATTACATTTAAAGTAAATTGTATGTTTATTGGGCTTCAAGACAAAAGAAAATCTTGTTAAAGTGCACTTTTTATAACATATCTAACCTTATTTTCTCTTTTTTAGAAAACAAACAAACAAAACAAAACCAGCATATTTTGTACAGTATAGTATGTCTTTTAATCACAATGCATTTAAAGGTACTATTCCATAAGCAAATAATCATCAATTTATAATAACTGATTATAAATTATCGAAATAATTAATTTATATATTAGGGTGTTTAAAGCGCAAACACATGAATTTAAATTTCACTTTACCATATACAAATAATATAAAAAAGAACCAAATAATAGACTACGTCTTCAAAGATATAGGCCTACATACTTACCTGAGTTTACATCAAAACACACTTCAATTTCATTTAATTTCTTTGCACACAGCATTGCTGGTCAGCTGTTTTCTATGCTGCTTGTTCATTCTGCAATATTAGATTTCTACCACCAAGTGTCAGTAGCCACGCTGGCTGTAAAATTGATACTTCCTCTAGAGTGAGAGAGATATATCATATATGTATCCTTATGTTTTAATGTCATTCTTTTAATATTACTTGTTCAAATGTTATTTCAATTGCTATATTGTTCCAAATTACACTGTTGTATATGTTCTCTTCTCCTATGCATGCTTTAGCAATGCAAAATGTGCTTTTGTCATGCCAATAAAGCTAATTGAATTGAATTGAATTGAGAGAGAGAGAGAGAGAGAGAGAGAGAGAGAGATACTAACCAGTATCAGACCAGCACTGCTTCTCACCCAAACATCAAAATAAATCAAATTATCAAACAATCTAAAAATATATATCTGGAACATTGGGATCAAGAAACCAAAGCACAAAGTAAATTACAACTCTATCGAACTATAAAATCAAAAAAAGAATATCTACAGAGTGTCAAAGACACAAAGCAGAGACAGATCCTGACCAGGTCCAGGCTCAGTGAGCACAGACTAGCCATGGAGACCGGCAGGCACAGAAAGAGCTGGTTACCCAGAGAGCAAAGAGTGTGTGCTCACTGTGAGACAGGAGAGATCGAGACAGAGCCTGCATGTGCATACTATCTATCCTAAATTCTATGTGATATTAGTAATTTTCAATTCTATTTAGGGCAGATAGGGTGGATAGAATGCACATTGGGACGCAGGGAGAGACACACTTCCTACTTCACTGTTACCAATTTAAATCAATCAGAGACATATACATCAACAAATTCACGAACATTATAAAGAACTTTACAGCCATGACTGAAGAGGAACAAATAAAGATAATACTAGGAGAGGGACAGACAGCAGCACTGGCTGCGAGATACGTGTGGACGTGCCACAGCCTGAGAGACAGCAGGTGAACGTGTGTAATGTGTGTATTATGTCTGACATCAGTGTGTTTCCCTACTGTCTACCACAGTGACCCTCAGCCTGTGTGTGTTTATTTGTTAAACACTGTGGTATGAAATGTTCACACAAGTTCTTATTTGTTACAGTTTATTTAAGTTTATATTGTTATAATGTTTTTATTCTATTATTTTGTTCTTTTCACTGTTATTGTATGTTTCCACATATATTTCAAGCTTTGGCAATATTGTATTTTTTACAGTCATGCCAATAAAGCAATTTTGAATTGAATTGAGAGAGAGAGAGAGAGAGAGAGAGAGAGAGAGAGAGAGAGAGAGAGTTGTTAATGTTCAGCGTTATTGTTTATGGTTTACTTTTATTTATTTTTATTTTTATTTTTATTTTTATTTTTTTTTATTTTTTATTTTTATTTATTTATTTATTTATTTATTTATTTATTTAATTATTATTATTATTATTATTATTATTATTATATAGTATATTATGGTATTAAAGTTTTCTGGAAATATTACTAGTACCCAGCTGTTGAGTTCGGGATATTTTATTCTTAATATTTAACAAATTTTATTTGTCATTATGAAAAGACCTACTGCTTTCTAGTCCACTATCCACCGAAAAATGTAAAAGTGCTAGTATTTAATGAACAAATAGGCCTATACTTAAGTTGGAAAATAAAATAACTAGTAACACTAGTAAGTTGTGAGGAAGAAATGTGAAAGTGGCTTTTATTTACATTTATTTACAGATGATTATTACTGTAGAATTATTTTTGAAGTGCTATGAAAATGTATAAAATGTTAATGTTATAAAATACATATAGTTTTAATGTCGATAGTGTAAAGTAAATGGCGTTCAATAAGCCTTTAACCCGGAAAATAAATGTAAGAATATGCACACATATTTTATATTGAACAAAAACCGCTAAAAAAGAATCCTACTATGGTAAAGGCTTGGCTTGGCTTATTAATATGAATAAATCCTTTGGTGAAGTCTTGTTAATATTAATTACGTGATGCAAACGTTGCTCGGTAACCTCCAATGGCAGAGCTCTGGCTCATGAATATTAAGTAGCAAGTCTTCAACATAGTAGGATCGGTGGAATTGAGCGCCTGCGTGGACGCCTCATGGTCACAATGGCGGGGATGAAGTTCAAGTTTAATGATTAATGCTAACGAGTATATACGGCGGCTCGTTAAGAAACAGCCGTAAATTGGAGTTCACCGAAGTTTCACGATTGTCATCACCGCACGCGCGAGCTTGAAGTTCCGGATTCATCTCGTATGAGAGTCGACTCGTGCGCAGCAAGTAACATGCATGCATGCACTGATACACTATATGTTACAGTGTTACTATCTGTAGTCTTATCCAGGATGAGGCTATTTGGCTGCATGTATTTGGTGATTAATGCATTATGTGCACGGGTGCTTCTCTTTGCAGGTCACCATGACTTTGATAAGATTGTTGACCAGACTGAGTGGATATGTGCACTTGAAACAAAGTTTGGAGTGTTTGGGAGCCAGTTCTCAGAGCAAGAGATTACAGCACACTGCAGCCCATTCATCTTCATGCAACTATCAGCTGCTGCCTGACTGCCTGGGTGAGAGACATGCATTCCCATACAACTGCATTCTAAATAGATTCATATTTACATGTTATTATTGGCAGAGTTTTGAAATGTGTTGAACTGCCAATGGATCATTTTGTATCTCATTCTCAACCAAATAATTATAAATGGATACAATGATCAAACCAGGGTTATTCTAGTTAACTAAAAAAAAAAAAAAATTAAATTTTGCTTGAAACAAAATAAATGTTAACTGAAATAAAATAGAATGATAACAAAATGTATTATTGATAAAAAACTTAAAAAAACAAATAAAAAAACAAAAAGAACTAAAACTGAAATCAAAATGAATAAAAACTATATAAACATATTTAAAGACAATGAAAGCTAAAACTTTAAACTTCAAATGAAAGAAGAAAATATACAAATAAAATCTAATTAAAAATATTAACAAAAACTATAATAGTATATTGATGGCACTAAAATAACACTGGATCAAACAAGGTGTTTTAGATAAAAAATTATTATTTTTTATTTAATAGCTGATAAAGATATCTTGAGAACAGGCTGGTGGCCACTGTAATGTCGATTTAACAAATTCAAGATAGCATGATTATTTTATTTAACGCTCTATTTATTCAAAATTCACTAAACTTCTATATCCACATTATTTACACTGATATATGCACATCATTGCAGAATTATATTAAATTGCATGCCATAATAAAAGTAGTTAAAAAAAAAAGAATGCTTGTAAACAAGTCTACTGAATTCATGTATTTCTGCAGAGCTCAGTTATGATGGTCTTGTAATGCACTTTGACTACGTCTGGCTGCGAGATCACTGCCGATCCGCTTCATGCTACAACTCGAAAACAAACCAGCGTAACCTGGACACTGCCAGCATTGATCTGAACATCAGGCCTTCAAAGAGCAGAGTGGATGAGAACAACCTCTTCCTCACATGTAAGTGCAGAACAAGGCTTGATCCGGTTCCACTGAAAATCAGAATCACTTCCATTCAATAGTACCACTAAATATGTGCCAGGGAAACTAGTTCAGGGAACATTCTGCTGTTATTTTCTCACCCTCAAGCTCAAAAAAGAACTGAAAACCACCATAAAAGTAGCCTGTAGTCATTATTTAGTTATTTTGTCTCCTTTTTCTGTGACTGTTTTCATAACAGTAGCTCATATGGCTCATGTGCATAGGGAATAGGTCAAAATTTTGTAATTATGCACTGATAATCCTAATCTTATGCCAAAATTCTGATTAATTTTCTCCAGGTCTGATATGATGCCATGTATGTCTTTACTGACAAAATATGGATTAGTTCCATTTTTGTTGTTGTTTTTGCAGCTTGATAGGCATGATAACTATGAGCTGATGTTAACAGTAAGGAAGGCCTTTCCCAATAATAATTGTTCGAAGGCCGCACCCTCCTTGTTTGTCGGTTGCATATGTCATCATTTTAGTAAAGTAACCATTATAAAATAGACTGTCATTCATTGTGAGGCATCAATGACTGTAATTTCGTTCTTTCTTTGAAATGCAATGTTTACTTTTTTGCAATGAACATATGCGGCTGACTTTGAAATTAGATGCACCATTAATTTTCATTTTTTGGTCGACTGACTCTTTTTAGATGAGATTGACATTCATGTGATTTTTAATTCTTTTCTTGTCTGACTTGTCTGATTGGTTGGCACACGTTTATTTATTCCCTGTTCCTCATTTCCTGGTAAACATCCTTTCAGAATTGATTGAAACAAAACAAATTCACTGAACGTGTCACCTTTACATAACGTTCACGGTTTTCTGCAAGACTGCTTAATGTTGGGATTGGAAGATAAGCCGACTTTTAACTGTGTCTTCATGTTTCAGTTCTCTCCTCAGAGATTGTGGTCTTAGTGTGCTAAGATAAGTTTAACGCTCTTCCCAAACAAAGATGGATATCTCTTTCCTAAGTAAAGATAAAACTCAGACAAACCTTTGACCCTTATGAAACTCAGCAGACATCTGTGAGATTCACTTTACAGTCAGCATTATGTTATTATAACAGTCAGTTACATAGTAACAGCATTCCACACTTTCTCAGGACTTTTGTGTCTGTGTTACTTTGGCCCACGATTGATTGTGTAAGTCGACTGGTGAAATATTTGGTGTGAAGAGGCGTTAACTGCCCTGACGCTAGCTTTTTATCAGTATTGCAATTTCCCTTTTTTAAGATGATATGAAATCAAAATGGACCCAGTTTACTTTCTTAAAACATTTGTATAATCTTAATATTACTGTGCACAATTCATTTCACATTATACCAAAGAAAACATTGCTTTAAACATTTTAATTCTTGTAAAATTTTTGTGGTCACACTTTAGTTTTGGGACCAATTCTCACTATTAATTAACTATTACTATGACTTTTGCCTCAATAAACTCTTAATTTGTTGTTTATTATTAGTTAGTAAGGTAGTTGTTAGTTTAGGTATGAGGTGGATTAAGAGATCTAAAATGTGATCATGCAGAATAAAACATTAATATGTGCTTTATAAGTACTTATAAACAGCCAATATGCTAGTAATATGCATGCTAATACGCAACTAGTTAATAGTGAGAATTGCTCCCTAAAGTGTTACCATTTTTATTTGTATAGCACTTTTCACAAATTGTTTTAAAGCAGTGTTTCAGAAAATCACCCTTTAAATTCTAAAGCCCTATTTGGACAGGACTAGTTTTCACTTGTGTACTTTGAGATTTTAATCCAGTCTGACTCTGCCAAGACTGTGTTTTTCTCACCTAACCTCTGTACAAATTGCAGAGCAAATGACTTACTGTTTTTGGTCTAAATATAATGAATATTTATATAAATATTTATATATTTATATAAATATAATAAAAATTTAACTATATTTAAATTTAATTAGTGCTGTCAAATGATTAATCGCGATGAATCGCATCCAAAATAAAAGTTTTTGTTTACATAATATATGTATGTGTACTGTGTATATTTATTATGTATATATAAACACACACACATACAGTAAATATTTTGAAAATATTTACATTTATACATTTATATATTTATTTTCTTATATTTTATATTATATATAAATACATTTAATATATAAACAACACATTTTTCTTAAATATATAAGTGCATGTGTGTGTATTTATAAATATACACAGTACACATACATATATTATATAAACAAAAACTTTTATTTTGGATGCGATTAATCGTGATTAATCATTTGACAGCACTTATTTAAATATTTGAGAGCCAAATCACAGGATCATTTTAATATCAGCATCAGGTGAGATATATGTCTAGATTTCTCTGCTTATTTATGTGGGTTTATTATAAGCTGCCGCTTCTTTAAACCCATGCAAAGTTTATTTAAATATTTTTTATAATAAATTAAAATGATGTAAAATCGTTCACTTAAAGAAATCTAGAAAAAACACATTCCCACCTGTGCTGTTCAACCAAGGGATAGTTCACCCAAAAATGATCCAAATGATGTTGTGTAAGATATGTTGAGAAATGTGTCTGGTTCTTCAATATACTGTATCTTCACTGGTGTTCTGCAGAAGAAAGTAAGTCATACAGGTTTGAAACAACATGAGTTTTGGATGAACTATCTCTTTAAACCCCAGTTAGACGGCCAGAGTTGACCGTGCAGGCAAGAAAAACCTGTCTATGAAAAACCATGGTTAGATTGGGGAGAAGAGAATGAGAGGAACCAGACTTTACTCAGCCTCATCTGGCTGGCAATACAATCAGAGCACTTATGGTAAATATTATCTGGTGTGAGGAATACAAGTTCATGGAATAAATTACATGATTCAGTTTTCACTATGTTAGTAAGACAATGTGTAAACTCTAAGGATAACGATTAAATAGAAAGGATAATGATTATTCTGCCATTTTTAAAGTCCATCCCTAGAAACATCTTTCAGTCTGTATTCTGTAGTTTTAAATCTCTTGATATCCATCTTAAAAGACCAGCATCAATTTAACTTTACATTCATGAGTCAGATTCAGTGGAAGTTCAACTTAACATTAAATCTTCTGTGAAAACGTGTATTTTTGGTGCTGTAAAGCTGTTTAAATCAGCATTTTTAGCTACTTAAGGGTTTCAGGGTTTATAGTCTTGTGTTGTGTAACTTGTGTTGCAGTGGCAATGAAGTTGTAAAATTGGATGTAATTTTACACAGAAAAGTTAGTAATGGTGTTGGCTACACTATTGAAACTGATTGCATATTGTCCCCATTCATTTCTACTGTAAGTGCTTCACTGTAACACAGAATTTTTTTATTTATTATTTTTTGAGCTTATACTGCAGATACCCTGATGGACTCATCAGTGAACTAGTAACATCTTCCACTGATAAAACTAATGAAATCTTGACTCATTTATCATAGTTATCTTCTAATGAAGTCATTTCCACTGTGTTTGTGATCACCTCCAGGGCCAGATGGTCACATCACGCGGTATAACCTAACATGGCTGGCCCAGAACAGCTATGAGGGCCAGAAGCGAAGTGCCGTGCAACCTCGTATCTTGTGGAGTGCAGACATCTACTCCAGCGCTAAGGTGCCCTCTGCCAGTTGGGACAAGTTCATGAGCTGCGACGAGGAGCTGAAGAACTTCCTCAACAACTTCTTGCTTTACGGAATTGCCTTCGTCGAAGGCGTCCCACCAACCCTAGAGGCTACTGAAACAGCGACCCAAAGAGTGAGCCTCATCAGGTCAGGGCTAGTGTCTAACGCCTCTGAAATAAGTCAATTAAATCATTCAGACTTGTTTTGATAGTTTAATGTTATAGATTGTTTGTCATCATTTACTCAACTTCATGTCATCCAATGTTTTTTTTTTTTTTTTTACTTTTGTAAAATCCACAAACAACTAGGAATATTGTATGCAAGTCACATATGCTGGTTTTATAATGCGTTTTAATTACATCTGGAGCTTGACCTGCCCCTGTCCCAATTCACATGCATTGTATAGAAATGAGCAGAAACGTTTCAGAGGTTGTACAGAAGCACATGATGAATGAGATAAAAACTAGAAGAGTTTTATTATGATCCACACAGGAAAACTTGGGAGAACGTAGGAGATAAACTTAGATAACCACGTCCACGTTAGGCATTCGCACAAACAATCCACCTTTTTCTTCCCGTAAGAGCGGCATGACCATTTGTAAATTCTATGGGTCAGACTTCCGGTCTCATCCGCGCCCAGCTATTTTTAGCTGTACAAAACAGCTCATTTTGCTGCTTGATATTGAAAATTGGTTTGTCTTACCATATTATTTTAATGTATTATCTTAATTATGAACACACTGGTGCAAACAGTTTTACTGCACGTTGTTATTCTTCTCGTTATTTCCCTACAGCGGCTAATGAACCGGAAGTCTTGCCCATAGGCTTACTTCCATGTTGAAGAAAAAGGTCAAAGGAATTGAGAAAACACAGGGCTTCAGTAACAGGGAGAACTAATGAGTGAGCTAATAAAACAACAGGTGAACAACATCGGTAATTAAGGGAACAAACTGTCACACACTAGGAAACTAGGTCAGGGAACACATTGCACGGGAACAAAACCAAACCTAACCTAACCAGAACACAATGTACAAGACCTAATCCTGACACAGCTGGGACATGTAGAAAAACAACTTCTGTAGTGCTGCAGTCCACAGAAGAAATATAGTCATAAAGGTTTTGGCATGACATGAGATTGAGTAAATTACAACAGTGACTTCACTATTGCTTTTCAAAAAGCTGCTGCTTTTGTGCCTTTGTTACTTAAATGTACAACAAGGAACAAGTCATTGTTTCTCAAATCAGGGTTGGTCGCCAGGTGCCTTTTCTAAGTCAAGGAATTCTTTTTGCACTGGCAGTGTCTAACGAGCTACCGCTGGATAATTTGTCCAGCAGTGTCCATTCTTTTCCTGCCTTAGAAGAACTCTTTAAGGGGCACCTATTATGCTTTTTTTGATTTGACCTTTCCTTTAGTCACTAAAGTTTAGTGTAATATTTTGTGCATGTAAATGATGTGCAAGGATACAAAGCATAAAGCCCATGCCATATGTCCAGAAGAAAGCCACATCACCATACATTTGCTTAATGCCCGTTGGTGTTGTCACGTTACCAAAGTTTCAGTAATCAGTACCAATACCAGCAATTTCACTGCCATAGCAAAAACAATTTTTTTTAAAATTTGAAAATAAAACATTAAACAAGTGTAATTTGCTTAATTTATAATGCTGTTAATTAGTAAGTAAATCATAACATGTAGCCTTCAAATATTGTTAAACTAAGTAAACATTGCATTAAAAAAAATCAAATTAAAAATTAGTAATAAAATTAAAAAACAAAGAAACATGTTACAGGTAACAGAACAAGTGGCAGGTCTGTTGCGCTTAAATTGCAAAACTTAATCCACAGATTTTTTTTTCGTCCCATCTGTTTTTACAGTTATCAAACATCTCAATTTCAGATTCAGTCCTGCATTTCAGTATAGAAACTTTGCAGTGTGAAAAAATAAAACTTTTATTCAAATGATGAATGAGTTATTTACAGAAAGTGAGCAAAGAGCACTTCCTTTATAATGAAACAATTCGCAAGTGTGCAGGACTCTGAACAAACTCTGGCATATTGAGTGGATTCTGACTTAAAAGCCTCTGATTGGCCATTGCGGTCACATGCTTAACAGACATGTCACAAACATGTCTGTGATTGGCTACAAAGCTCAACGCTGCAAAAACATGTTGTAAATAGAAACCTTAGATGCTCTTCGCAGAGACTCACTCAAATATGTACAGCGTTTGAGGCTGGAATTGTAAACATTTTTAAAATATAATTCCCGGCCTTCTGGCTGCTTTGGCCTGTCCTCAAAGAACAGTTGACTGGAGATGCTGTTTTTTTGTGTTTATTTTACGCTGTGAGTAAAAAAGGAAACATGTATGGATTTATAATAGCGATGCTAAAGTTACCAAACATATAATACTGTTTACAGTTGCTTATGAAGCCTCAGTAATGTCAAGAGGCATTACATATATAAGCTGAGCAGTTGACCAATCAGAGCAGACTGGGGTTTTTGGGAAGAGACAGGAACTAAAAGTGTTTCAAGACAGTGAGTGTAAAGAGGTGCTCCGGCAATGTAATATATGAGAAAAATAATGTGTCTTTTTGAACTTCAAATCATGTAAATTTACTGTAACAGAACCCCAAAATAAAATTATGAACTTGAATTAGCATAATATGGGCACTTTAGCTTCTCTCTATCCAGGGCTTTCATTAATCCGTTGGTCTGACCAAATAAAGTTCAGGACCACCAGTCCTCTTCCATTTTTAGTGTTGCATTTAGACAAAGAGAAGATTAAAGCATTTATAAAAACTGACAATTATATAATACTACAGATAATCCAAACAAGACTAAAACGGGTTGCACACCAGACAGTCAAATGTTTGCTTAAAGAATGAATAAACTGACATTGAATAAATACAGGAGAAATGGTAAGTGGAGTCTACAATATGATATTTCTCTGTATAAAGCATAAACTTTATTCAAGCAGCTAAACAAACATATTAGTTAAAAATGCACTCTTGAGACAGTACCGCAGCTACATGAGCGTTTCACGTTCACCCCAGCTTTCAGACTTTTGCACACACACATATGCCTTGCACCCAGTTTATTGTCTGCTATCTGCATCACCATAAACTTTTATAAGTATTAAATTCATTGAGTTATCTTAAGTCCTTGTGACATGCATGTCATGCTGCCTTTGTTTCAGTGTTAACAGAAAGGAGAATCATGCCGTTCCTTTTTTCCTGAGATTTTGATGATTGATTTCAAAAATGAAGGTCACAATAATAGTTTATCCTAATTAAGATTAAGCAATTCTTTGTTTCCAGGGAGACCATGTATGGGCGGATGTGGAACTTCACTTCAGATTTTTCTCGTGGAGATACAGCCTACACAAAGCTGGCGCTGGACCGCCACACCGACACGTCATACTTTCAAGAACCCTGCGGGTAAACGGGAAAATCAAAGTTAGGCTTCAATTAGCCACGAAAGGCCAAATGTCTGTCTGCCAGATCAGGTTTCCGTAGTGCATGCTCGGTCAATCGGCAGGGAGTCTAATTCACATTCTCTCTCTTCTATTATAAGAGCTTAAATCATCTAATGACCACTGGAGTAACCTTAGAAAACAAGTTAGGAGATTTGACAGATTTGTATTTATTTATTTATTTATTTATTTATTTAAACTGACGTTCACATTTTTCTACTCATTTATAAGTCAATACCAGTCTCTAAAGATGAAAACCCAACAACTCTACAGTACTTATTATTAGCTTAATGTTTATCTTAATGTTTTGTTTTCCACAAATTGTTCAACTTGTAACAGGCAAACAGCCACTCAGTGAAATGTTGCAGGAAATATTAGACTTGCAGCACATAACGAGTATTGTTATGATTGTAAAAGATACAATTATTTATTGTTGATATCTATGATTTAGTTATTATATCAAGAAGTAGAAACAAAAACAAACTGAAAAATGTCATTTGCAAAATGGTTAGAAGACGCTTGACAAAAACCTTTGTATGTAAGACAAAAAATATTGGCCGATTTCTAAAGTGCATAGCCTATGTACTCTAAATTGTGTCAGATTTCAGTTTGAGCAGAGGTGAAGCCAAAAGAGTGGCCCAATAGCAAATTGCAAATTACTTATGTACTATTCTATGCCATTTCATAGTTGAAATAGTGTGAGTGGTGTTCACAATGAAAATTCCAACAAGAGCAAACACTTCTAAGTACCCAGATGATGCACTTATTCAGCCGAAACAATCAAGTGTGGCATGTAGGACACATTGTAGTTACTACATTGTGCCTTTGTGGGGCACTGTTCATTTGCTCCCATTGCCAAAAAGACGGTTTACTATGCTGATTTTATATTTTGCAAGCAAAATTTGCCTTTGCCTGTGGAGACATTTAAGAATTCTGTTCTGTTTCGCTAAAGCTAATATGTGTTTTGACATCATTTGTCATTGTGAAACTGGCATAGTAGTGTATAGTATGACATTAGGGATGCATCATTCTGTTGAATAAAACAAAGCATGTAATTTCTGCGCCATTTGCAACATCGAACGTAATTGCAAATATGGCTGCAAACTTATGCCACTGAGCATTTATCACAATAAGATCTCACAATAATAAGATTTCACAATTATACACATTTGCATTTCATGTCGACTTTAGTTTGCCAGCTCTATGTATTTTTTTGAGTGTTGTAAGTGAGATATAAATAGTGAGGTTCATATCAAACTTCCACATGAAGATGAGCAGTGGTAACTTTTGACATCAGGATTTTCATTTTTTCAAATAAGACATGAACTATAAAGAGGCGATGTGTTTTATTACAGACAAGCCTAACTAGGTACATTTATTCCTCTGAGTGAACTGCAGAGCTGGGTAGATTGTAGTCCATTGCTGATTACAGATTACATGTTGACAATTGTAGTTAATAATGTAATCTAGGTTAATCATTTTAGGCAATGTAATCTGACTCATTTTTTATTTAACTTTTGATTACTTTTGAATTAAACTTGTTTTTAACTGTACCATATTGGTATAAAAAAAAGCAGAGAAATAAAATACATTCTATTTTTTTATATCAACATCATAAAATGCATTAAATATTACATTACAACAGGGTTTCCCAAACTGGGTTTAATGTAAGAACTGCAATGGGTTTATTAGTTGTTAAAAAGCTAGTAATTAATTAAATCATAAAAATGTCAAATAAAAATAATTAAAAAATAAACATTATAAAAATTATTTTTTTGTTTAACTGCATGTCATTGTGACCTTTAATTGACATCAGAGAACTGTAAACATGCAAATGTGTTGTTAAATTATTTGAAATATTAACTAAATATTCCTCGGAGATATTTCAAGTAAATATTTTATTTTAAGAGGTTTGGCTGACAAAAACGTTTGGGAATTCCTGCATTGCATGAACAAACCTTAATAAACATGAAAACAGCAATGAGATTACATGCCAGGTTTTATATGTAATCATGTAATCCATTAAAAGTAACTGTAATCTGATTATGAGCATTTTAAAATGTAATACAAGTGCTTAATTTTTGGAATCTGATTACATAATCAACATGTAATCAGTTACTACCCAACGCTGGTGAACTGAAATGAGTAACACAACGTTCATGTATAATGGTGAATATGGTTTTAATGTCTTGTTTTGCTCCATAAGCATCCAGGTGTTTCACTGTCTGAGACATGAAGGAACGGGGGGCAGAACTCTGCTGGTGGACGGTTTCCACGCCGCTGACGCGGTGCTCCAGCGAACGCCCCAGAACTTTGAGCTGCTTTCCCACGTGCCGATCAAACACGAGTATGTGGAGAACCTGAGTGAGCATCGCAACCACATGATCGGCATCGGCCCCGTGCTCAGCGTCTATCCCTGGAACAACGAGGTGTACATGATTCGGTAAGAGACCTTTTCCTGCACGTGTCATTCATTTTCCCTTATAACATAATGTTTTTTTGCACCAAAACAGTCCTGTTTTATTTATGTAGTTTATTTGTTTTGTCAGTTACATATTTAATCTGTTTATAGTGTCTCTGTGGGTGCATATTTAGATTTACCAATAAAATTCATTCCTAAAAGTATGTGTGAGATAAGAGAAAGAAGCTAAATGCTTTTTGTATTAGTAATTTTAGACAAATCTAACTAATAGGTGTAATACACAAAAAATTTTAAAAAAATTAAATAAATAAATAATTTCTGTATTTATAAAGCTACAGATTACTTCCAGGTCAAAACTGACCTGAACACGAAAGCTGTAACAATTTAGTTTAAATGGTTAAATCTCTTTTTAAAAAATAGAAATCTGAAAAAAAATCTTTTTCCTGTACTAGAAGGTCAGAGCAGAACTGAATGCAATGAGGGCTAAGTTATTAAAGGAAATTCATTTCCTAATGATATTAATAAACTCATGAAGGTTCTGCTGCATTTCGTCCAGTTTTGTTTGAGTTGTGTTTTCTTGTTTTGCAGGTATAATAACTATGACCGTTCTGTTATTAACACAGTCCCTCATGATGTGGTGCGGCGCTGGTACGCGGCTCACAGGCAGCTCTCCGCTGAACTCAGGAGACCAGACAATGAGCTGTGGGTCAAACTCAAACCAGGCAAGGTATGCGGTACATCTCCACTGATGTTTGTGAAACCCAAGGAACAGGTCTGAAAACATGCCTGGGTCGTATTTTATCATTTAAAAAACAAGCCATAAAGAAAATAAAGCCTATTTTTTTTGCATTTGACATTATGAGAGATAAACACATTGCAAAGTACATGCCTTAAGTAGAATGACTTTGATATTATTAGTAATATTTCAAGATGAACACTTACTGAAGCAGCTTGGCTTTACTTGATTATCCAGCATCATTTATTAGAAAAATCAGTGAGTCTCAAATCTGATCGTCAGGCTTTATTTGTTCATTTCTCAATCGTCATTGTATTGCATTGCATTATATGTTTTGATCTTCAAACTAAGCATTTAAATCTCATCTTACTAAGACATGTTATTGGAGATATAGAGTGACGGAAGATCTCATTGATTTAAATTACAAGCATCAGAATTTCATCACTTTTTGTCCACATAAATATCAGCATCTGCACTAAATTGCATATTTGTGGTCAGTTTGGGTCTCAGAATAAAACTGACATGTTTTTTCCCTTCTCGACTATTAGCTCTGTATTCTCACTATATCATACTATATGAGCCTCAAAAGCCTGATGTATAAAAATTAGTGCTGTCAAATGATTAATCACGATTAATCACTTTTTTGTTTACATAATATATGTGTGTGTACTGTGTATATTAATTATGTATATATAAATACACACATGCACGTATATATTTAAGCAAAATGTTATGTTTATATATTATTATTATAAATTATATGAATATAAATATATACACATAAATACATGTAATTTTTTAATATACTGTATGTGTGTGTATTTATATATACACAATAAATATACAGTACACAAATATACACACACATATGTAAACGAAAACTTTTATTTTGGATGCGATTAAATGTGATTAATTGTTTGACAGCACTAATAAAAATCAAATCAAATATGATACTCAAAAAACACCTATGTAAACTTTTTAAAGATCTTATCAAAAAAACTAACAATTATTTAATATATTTCAAATATAATTTCATATGTCAAGCTTTACAGTGTCAATTGTCATAAAAATCCACAAAAAAACTTTTAATGGGTGCAGTTATTAATGGGTACAGTATGACTTTCCAGACATTTCTTCGTCAGATTGGTTAAGAAGTTATCATTTATTAATTCAGACTACCTACATTTACGTGCAACCTCAAAATCAATTTTTAATTGGTTTGATGATTCAGTTGGACTGTAAAATGAAAATTCAATTTTGGGGTGGTGTAGATCATAATTAGTATCACAGATTTTTTTTTGCCATATAAACCTTTAAATTTGACTACTTTCTCAATCAGATGAAACCTTCTCAATCAATTCAGTGCCCTGAAGCATACAGTATATTTTTATGTGTGGAGAAGAGGGAATATTACCTCCATATGTGACCCTGGAGCACAAAACCAGTCATGAGTAGCACGGGTATATTTGCCAACAATACATTGTATGGGTCAAAAAATCATTAGGATATTAAGTAAATATGTCCCATGAAGATATTTTGTAAATTTCCTACCATAAATATATCAAAACTTAATTTTTGATTAGTAATATGCATTGCTAAGAACTTCATTTGGACAACTTTAAAGGCGATTTTCTCAATATTTAGATTTTTTTGCACCTTCAGATTCCAGATTTTCAAATAGTTGTATCTCGGCCAAATATTGTCATATCCTAGCAAACAATACATCAATGGAAAGCTTATTTATTCATTTCAGATTATGTATAAATCTCAATTTCAAAAAAATTGACCCTTATGACTGGTTTGGTGGTCACATATTTGCTAAAAAAAAAGCCTCAATGTTTTTTTATGATATGTCATCAAAGCAAAAATGGTGGCTCCTTTGTCTTTCTCACAATGGCTTTCTGCATTTCTGAATGCAGTGACAGAAATTTTGTTCAGAATAGATGTAACGCACATGTATGTGAATCAGATTGGATAGATTATGCTGCATCTAAACAGAACTTTCAGAATCAGACAGGATTTATTCATGTTGCTGAAAATCAGTGCATGTAAACATACCTACTATTGTTTTCTCCAAGGTCCTGTTCATCGATAACTGGCGTGTTCTGCATGGCAGAGAGTCGTTCACCGGCCTGCGGCAGCTGTGTGGATGTTATCTGACGCGTGACGATGTGCTGAACACAGCTCGCTCTCTCGGTCTCCAGGCCTGAGCGCTCAGCTAATGCTACACTACCCAACCATCATTTACCAAAAACACCTTGATTTCTCAAGCGTTAGGACAGCACAGGATCTCAGCAGGATTACTTCTCAACTCAGCTCTTTGTTTGAATGATTTTATGATTTCATGAAATGAGTTTGTTGTAGATGATGTATCTTTTGATCCATAACGATTTGTTTTCACAGAAAACCAGATGGTAGTAATAGCTTAATTTAAATGATATGGTCAGGGCATGCATTAACTCAAGAGAATATGGGGTGAAAAGGCACTTATTTCAGAAGGGGTTATGCTGTAATGTCTGACTTTAAGGTTTTTGTTCACACAGACAGACTAAAAGATTAAATCAGAAGATCCTTTGTTTCACAGAATGATGTTTGAATCATGGAAATAGTTCATACAAAAATAATAATGTCCTGATTATTTACTCACCCCCAGGCAATCCATGGTGTATTGGTCTTTCTTACTTCAGCTGAAGAGAAATGAAAGATTTAGAGTAAAACATGACAGGATTTTTCATCATCTAATGCAAGTGAATGGTGCTCATTGTAGACCATTTTCAACGGACCGAAATCCGTATCTAGGCAGATTAAAAGTAATCCACATGACCCTAGCTGACAAACAAAAGTATTCTCCAGTGAAATGATCAGTCAATTTCAGAAAAAAATTAAGAATTATATACTTTTTAACTACAAATGTTGGCAGTGGTCCAGCTTGTGTGACATATGCATGTTGCCTTGCGTGACAAAGGTAAAAAGTTGTTGTTTTTGTGTCCGTTTATTATTCACAATAATTGTCTCGAATTAAGCTGATACTGTGAACTGTTCCTTAAAATGGTTGTCAGTGCTGGGTATTTCTATGGGTTTGTGCCTTAACAGTGATATGGGAATGCATGGTTGAGATAATGGTAAAGATCTTACAAAGTTTAAATATATATGCTATATTGCATTTATCTTTGCGAACGTTATTTTTTTTTTTAATCTGTAGCATTTTAACATTCTGTATCCTATATAAAATAATCTCAAATGAATGTACGCACAAAAATACCAATGTTACCTCTAGAAAATAAATAAATTCATCTCCTTGCATTTTTTGTCTTGTTGACTTTAGTCTTACCGCTTTTTGATTATATTAATTTTAGTTTAGACAAAGAACTTACTGTTTGTGAACACTACACAATGTATATAATAAAAAATAAAAATGCTCACAATAAATACAAAGTATACACGAGTGCAGGAGGCAGTGGAAAAGTCAATGCAATTCACATTTTAAAATGTAAAGGTGTAGTTTTAACCAAGATCTGTTTTCATTTAGTTATTGATTTTTATTCATATATTATTTCCCAGAACATCTTTTCTAGCTTGTGTACTAGTCTAGTTCACTTGAACTAATAATTGCGTGTGAATTTCGTCATTTTTAAGTTGTTTTGGATAAAATATTCTGCTAAATGAATACTGCGTGAATCAATGTAAATGTAAACGTGATTTTTGAACGCATTGACACATTTCATAGACATATGTATTATAACCAGTGCTGGGAAGTAACTGATTGCATGTAATCTGAATTATGTAATCAGATTCCAAAGATTGCTTGTAATTAGAGTATATTACAGTTTAAAATACTCATAATCAGACTACAGTAAATTTTTTTACTACATGATTACATATTATTCACACAAGCCTTTGTTTTTGGAAGGCTTTAGTCTTTCAAACACATTAAAATGCACAAATTCAAGTTATTTTTTATTTACATGAAAAGCAGGAATTCACAATCTTTTTTTTTTTTTTTTTTTGTTAGCCAAACCACCTTCATCTAAGTGCTACTTTGAGGTACTCCTGAGATTTTAAAGTAATAAGTTAATAATTAAGTAACACATGCATGTGTTTTATTTGGGTTGTTATTTATTGTGTCTCTTATAAAAAGATTCATTTTAATTTTACATTTTTATGATTGAATTAATTATTAGCTTTTATGTAACACACAAAGCTCTTGCCGTTTCTTCATGAACCCCTGTTTAAGAAATCTTGGCATAATGTTTAAAGCACTTCATGTTGTTAATAACAAAGAATGGAATATATTTTCTTTCTCTTTGTATTTTTTTACCAATGGTACAAGATTATACTATTTATATCAATGTGAAAAACGAGTTATTTCTCTAAAAGTAATCTAAAAGTTATTTTTTTAAAAAAGTAGTCTGATTATATTACTTAAAATGTGTAATGGATTACGCTACTAAAATTTCCGTAGGCCTAATTTATTTAGGAATCAGTAAAAGACTACAATTTGTAAGTAATCTAACCAGCACTGAGCCTTTTTATTTTTATTTATTTATTTATTTTTAATAGCTATGCTTTTCTTGCTTTCTGAACTCTTTCATTTAATCTGAAGATCAACATTTGTGAGATTTAAACAGTTTTGAGGATGATATATGATCTGTGACATTGTATTATGTTGAATATGAATGTTTTTGTGTGCATTTGTTAATGAGGGTTTTGTGGACACGTTTATGTTTTAGATTTGTGGAGTAAATATGTTTTTTATTTTGAAAAGGCAGAGCAAAGGGAGATTTTCTCGTCCCGTGGGAATTGGCTCTATTCTCGTTGATAACCTGCTATGATATCGCGATGCTTCATATCCCGAGATCTGAGCTCTGCAGAGAAATGCGCATGCGCGCTCAGTCACACGTGTTGCCTTCCTCTGAAGCGCGCAGCAGTGAAGATGGCGGACACAGAAAGTAAGATCACGTTTGCTACGATTTCTGTAACGTTGCTTAAAATTCAACTCAAAATGTTTTACTCTGTGTTTTATTCACAATTATGATGCGCTTCAGAAGTGTGAAAGTAAATCGATCAAAAGATGAGTTCTCAACTTACACCAGACGAATGGTAGTGTTAAGAGATTCCCGTGTGCATTTAGAAATGCTAGATTTATGCTTATGTATCTAATTTAAGCAATGTATTTTACCGATATTGCTATTAGCAGTAGTAGGAAATCTAAGCATATTTCCTCAACACGAGTAACCTGTTATTAGTTGGGTAGTATTAAGAAAATATATCTTTCTGCTTGCGTGGACGCCTGATATCATGCATATTAAAATTTTAATAAATACTCTTAATACATAACAATGCAATAAGGGATCAGAATTTCGCGTCTGGTTTAAATGATCAATTTCTAAACTCTTTTGGTGATCAGCCAGACTCCACGTGCTGGCCGCACACGCCACGTGGTTCCGCAGCTTCTGCTAATTTCAGCCAAAGCTCTGTGTGCACTTAAACTCAGCTGTGCTTTTCCTACACGAACATTCATCATAAAATCATTTGTAACGGTGATTTATTTTGTCCTCAGTTGGATCAGCTAAGAAAGACAAGAAAAAGAAGACAAAGACGTTCTCGGAAGGAGAAATTGGGGTAACGTTAATGCTTTATATATATATGTATATGTATGTGCATGCACATTTATGAATTTTTATTTAATTTGTCTGTATAAAAACAGCAGATTACATAGCCTTTAACTTACATGTATAGATGTATCATCAGTACACATTTCTGCTGTTATTTCGATAATGTGATAGCTAGGTATGCAACGAGGAGAAAAATATTTACATGAAATCGATTTTCCAAGATTAATATTCATTTGATTTGCTTGAGGTTCTTCTGAAATATTTGCAGGGTTTGTGCAGGGAATACGCCACTTCCAGAATAAAAATTTCCTGATAATTTATTCTCCTCCATGTCATATTCATGTCTTTCTTTCTTCAGTTGCAAAGAAATTAAGTTTTTTGAGGAAAACATTCCAATATTTTGCTCCTTATAGTGGACTTAAATGGTGCTCAACAGATTGAAGGTTACAAATGCAGTTTCAATGTAGTCATAATGAAAGTCATAAATTCAAAATGTTGCAAAAAATTTTCATATATTTTTGTTTATTTTAATACAAAGATGACCTTATCTGAAGGTGCTTGATTTCCTTAAAGCAAAATGAAGATATGAAATCTTGTTTTGAGAGAGGGAACAAAACATGAGCAAATATCGGTCGATTATAACTTTTCCCTTTTAAATTTAGTTGATTTTTCTGAGCCCGTTGGCAGATTTTTTTAAAATCATGAATTCACTTAATTCAGATTTGTTTCACAGAAAACAAGATTTGTCATTTTGCGTTATTTTAAAGTAAATGTATCATTTTTTTAGAACCTTGAGACATTTTCACTGGTCAACAAGACAGAAATGCTGAGAAAGAACATCCGATTTTGCAATGTGACACATTTTTGTAAAATTGTATCATCCTAAAACCTGCAGAAACCCTGCATTTGACCACTGAATAGACCAATCTTAGTAGTGTTTCTAAGACACATGTTTTTGTGTCGAGAATTGATGACTTGTACAGAATTATTGTAGTACTGAATTTTGGTATTATGACAACACCACCTGATTTCAATCTAGATGTTGGTCATTTTCAAATTCAGCTTCCTAATACATTTTTTAAATTGTTGCCATCAGGACATTCAAGAAAGCGGAGACTTCCTCATCAAACCTGAATCGAAGGTCGCAAGCTTGGACACGTCTCAATGGCCGTTACTGCTGAAGGTCAGTGTCTGTTTACCCACAGATCCTTTCACCGAGCTCACGTGTGGCGTGATGAACGTGTTTATCCATTCGCTGAGCGCTGCTGGTTCTGTTCCTCAGCGGCCTTGTGGTCCGTTCTGGGCTGCAGGGTTACAGCAGTCTGGTTCTGCTCGGCCGGTCCAATGTTCTATTGGGTGGACCGTGGCAGGATCTGACACGCTGGTGCGAGGGTCAGACCGGTTCTGACAAGGACGAATAGACGTGTCTGATCACACATGCAAACTTGGGTTTTGATATAGTCGTTTCTGCTTTGTGTTCTTGTTGTGACCTATAAACCTGCTCATCTACAGAACTTCGATAAGCTCAACATCAGGACGGCTCATTACACTCCTCTGCCTCATGGCTCCAATCCACTCACGAGGAACATACATGATTATGTCAGGTAGGAAATCCTGAATTAATAAGTTGAGATGTAATGATGCACCATGAACCGGTTGAAAATCGATAAGAAATGTGCCGATTCAAGTCGTTTGAGCTGTTAAACGAATCGCGATACCGTTGGGTGTGGGGGTTTATATGAGTGTATCTCTGAGGAGATGCTATTTTCTTTCATCTTGTCTCTGTATAATGCATGTTAAAGCAGTGTGTTTAAAAATGCAAAGAAGTGCTGCTTTGTTTAGTGTTAACCAAGGAAACACTATATCTTTGCTGTTCCATAAACGCCACCTGCTGTCCGAGAGTGAATGTCTCATTCAGTCCATCTGCTGGTTTAGTTTCATTCAGATGTTTTGTGTAGTATAGTTTCACAAAGCTAAAGTCAGACCATTCTGTTTTTGCTGCAAATCTTATTTAAATCAAAAACTGCTCATGCTGCATGTATGCAGCTTCTTTGTTTGGATTGTGATTTTAAAAGGCAGTGGTTGCCTCATTTTAAATGGAAAGAGCACAGGCAAAGCCTTACTTTGTTTATATGAAGAGATTTCCTTTATTTGTATTTATTTGATTTGGATTTTTGTTTTAATTTTAGGTAGGATTTGTTTGTTTCAATTTCTCAAAGAAATGTGCAGCATTTTATCTGAGAAATAATAAAAGGACACCTTTTCATTTATAATTTGCCTTGAATACTTAAAATTTTAAAATTGTGAGAATCATGTAGTGAAATAAGTATCGTGTATCGCATGGTGAGTTGAGTGAATTGTTACATCCCTAAAGTATTAGTCATGACACAAAGCCACATGATGTGATGTAGATTTCATTAGCACTCTGTGCAAAGATGACCTGTTATCTATCACCCATGACTGATGGTTTCTCCAAAAATGCAAGCTTATGAGTTGTACCATGAGTTCCTACAAATGTGTTTTTTTTTTTTTTTTTTTTTTTTTTTTTTTAATCCATCCCCCCCAGGACTGGTTTCATTAATCTGGACAAACCTGCAAACCCCTCTTCCCATGAAGTCGTCGCTTGGATCAAGAGGATTCTTCGTGTGGAGAAAACAGGCCACAGCGGCACTCTTGACCCCAAAGTCACGGGCTGCCTGATCGTGTGTGTGGACCGAGCCACGCGACTGGTCAAATCTCAGCAGAGCGCAGGTGGGTCCGGCATAACGCTGCCAGATCAAGAGTTTGATATGTTCACACACACTTACAGTAAAATTAGTGGCCTCTCCTTACTACTCTTGTGCCATTGCTTTTAGGCAAAGAGTATGTGGGCATAGTACGGCTGCACAATGCGCTAGAGAACGAACACCAGCTAGCGAGGGTAAGTAGGACTGTGTTCTGCTTTTAAACGAGTAGTCGAGTTGGGCGGAATGACTGTATGTGCTCTGTGATATTAGAAATCTTTTTTTTAAATATACATTTTCTTTAATTCTAAAGAAAGGTACTTTTTTGTATGTTAAGAAATTGGACCAAAAAACATTAGATGTATTCATTGCCCTTAAAGAATTCATTTGCATGAACTTTTGAAAGCCTTTATTTAATAAAAATGTTATAGCAAGCTGATGTAAATGTGCAGAATTGTGACAAAGGGATATTCTTAGCTCAGTCAACAGCGCTTGTCCCATCATGTTGGTTACCACAATTAATTTTGACTGGCCCTTTAACCCTGTAAAGCCTGAAATATGAAATAGACCGAAAAATCAAAGGTTTATTGAGCCTAAAATGTCTGCATATGCATTTTTTGATACGTGAGGCCTTTATGGCTCACATAGTATGATTTAGTGAGAATATGGAGCCTATACGTGAGGAATCACACAGTTTTATTCAGAGGCTCAAACTGGGCAAAATGCTCAAGTTTGGTGCAGGTGTTATTTGTATGGCCAAAAAGATTAAATACTTAGTTTGATAAAAACATAATACAGTGCAATCCAATGATGATGGAGAGATGAACAAATAAACAATCCTCAAAAGCCTGATGATGATCATATCTGAGGCTCACCGATTTTTCTAAAAAAAAAAAAAAAAAAAAAAAAAAATGATGTCTGGGTAATCAAGTAAAGCTCAGCTGCTTCAGTCCAGTTAGTATTCATCTTGAAATATTACTAATCAAAGTTATATTTACTTTTATTAAAATCAGTAAATATTTCACAGCAAAAACACGTGAAGCACAAGTGGAAGTGGACATTTGTACTAAACGATCTATTTTACTAAATCTTTCTTGATTTAAAATAAATGTAGTAGATTGTGAACAACAGGATTATCAGCAAAGTTTTGATTGTTGATCGTTTAGGGGCCTTAAATTATCAAGCTGGTTGTTCTCTCCTTAGATTTGAAAAGGATAAAAAATGAGTCTGGAAAGGTGGGACGAGTCAAACACAACCATTAAAACAAACACATGCAAGACATTTGTTAATCAGATGAATATTTAAATATGATTGAAGAAACAACATAAGATTCGAGCACTTTCCTGTACTTCAAAAATAGGAAAACATCTTATTTTTTGGCCAAATTACATTTTACTCTCTCTAAAAAAAATTGTTGCATTGATGGCATGCAAATGTTTGTGATGGTTTAAACAGCTGCATCAGCAATCATTCAGTCAAATTAAAAAGTTTATCACACCCAATGTCTAACAGGCCTCTAGTGTGGCCAAAAAAAAAAAAACGGTGATGAGTTCTTGTTTGTGATAATCAACAATATGCTGCGAATGCTGTTGTTTGAGTCTAATTCTGCAGATAGTGTAGGTTGTTAATGCTGTGGTTTGCTGTTGTGTGTGAGATGATGAGCGTGTTTTATCCATTCTCTGAGTGTCTCCGGGCCTCCTCTCTCTCTGGTCTCCTGCTCTCTGCTGCAGTGTTCTGCTGCAGCCGCTGGTCTGGAGGATCATGCAGGTTTAGAGGGCCTGGTTTCACCAAAGAAGAGCTGACACATCTGAACACGTACACATGGACCGTGGGACTGTAAATGGCTACAGGACGTCTGAGAGAGAGATTCTGAGTGTTTTGTGCTTTTCTCTGCAGGCTCTGGAGTGTTTGACAGGGGCCCTGTTCCAGAGGCCTCCGCTCATTGCCGCTGTGAAGCGCCAGCTGCGAGTGCGAACCATCTATGAGAGCAAATTTATTGAATATGATCCAGAGAGACGATTAGGTAGAAACTTTTAAAAGGTTTTATTGAAGTCGACATGAAATCTGCACCTTATTTATATTTAATTTTTACAAACATAAGGCTGGGTGTTAAAATTTGTCTAACGATAATCTATGGACGTTTTTACTTTGGATTCATCTAACAGCTAATCCCACAGTAAAATAAATGGAGCAGCAGTCTGCATGTGTCTAAGTCTGCATGTCTCTGTGTGGATGAATGCTGTAGTTTCGTCTGATACACACTCAAACACGCATGACGCTCACAGTCATTTCAGGGTCACTGAAATATATAACATGAACGTGTGAACTTCATCTCCAGAGCTGCTCTGCGTCACTTTACCAGCTTTATACCATTTTGTTTGATGATAACCTAAAGTTCTGTCAAACACGGAAACTCAATTTTCCACCACAAACCGCCAAAAGTTCGGTTTAAATTTTTACAGAAAGTTACAATTAGAGAATGGTATAAGTATATGCAAAAAAAAAAAAAAAAAAAAATCCATTTTAATTTACACAGTTATGTTGTGCAGCAAAAAATAAAAATGCAGTGTTTTTGTGTAAAATAGTTTGCATTCATTCTCAAGGTCTAACAAACAAGTGGGAAGAATTTCCTTCCTCATTAATAAAAGTGTAAGGGTAATGCATTACAAGTTACGTGAGTTATGTAATCAGATTACTTTTTTCAAGTAACTAGTAAAGTAACGCTTTACTTTTAAATTAACAACGAAGTGTCAGTTACTTTTTCAAATAAGTAAAAGTTCTTTACAGTCACCAAAAATATCTTTTGTTTATTAAAAAAACAAAAGCAAGACCAGCCTAGGTGACAAATGCAAAAGTAATTTAATGCATAAAATGTAAGTAACGCAGCATTGTAATGCATTACTTTTAAAAGTAACTTTCCCCAACACTGTTCATAAGTAAATATCAGGAAAATATTGTGATTGTTTTTAGTTGCATCACCCAGCCCTATTGTGAATGCAGTTGGATGTTGACTGTTATTTTGAAGCCACGTGATGTGATGTAGATTGCATTAGCACTCTGTGCAAAGATGACCTGCTATCTATCACCCATGACTGATGGCTTTCATGCCCTGCAATGACTTTGTTTGAGAAGTGCAAGATTGAGAGTAATTGTATGCTCACATATGGTGTGCAGGTGTTTTCTGGGTGAGCTGTGAAGCGGGCACATACATCCGGACTCTCTGCGTTCATCTGGGTCTGCTGCTGGGAGTTGGCGGTCAGATGCAGGAGCTGCGGCGAGTGCGCTCTGGTGTGATGGGTGAAAAGGTACGTCAATAACTCGCTCGCCAAAGTCTGCAGGCCCAAAGTGTTGAGTTCAGTTCTGGGCTTTCTCCCCAGTTCTGGTAATTAATCTTTGGTACAGAAAATGGCTGAATGACAATAGAAACATGAAGTAGTTATGCTTTGACCACTTTTATCAAACTTCAGCCTACATTAAACTACTGTATTGACCCAAATATAAGATGACCCTGATTATAAGACGACTCCCCTTTTCAAGATATACCTTTTGGAAAAAGGCTTTTTGAAAACCAAATCTTTTTTCTTAAATTATTTTCATATTGCATATTTTTCCTATTTAAATTTTTTTGAAAGTATGGTAAATATTGGTAATGTACCACCAATCACAGTTTAAAATATACACTTTTTGTTAAACCATAAAAATAACAGGTAGCCCATCTGAATTATATAACAATTAGGCTATCCATCTCATAGTAGCCTAGCAAAATGTCATTAACAGTAGAAGTGTAATCTTCAAATCTGGGTACTGTCTTACGTTTTAAAATCTCTTAAAGAGGAAGTTTGGTCCCCTCAGGTTTACATGAGTCATGACTCATGCCACTGTAAGCTTTTCTTTTTTTCTTTTTTTTCTTCTAACATTACAAAACACACATACAATAAATTACGTATTTCTTGGCACACTCGTTTTGCACGTATTTGGTGCCACCTATTGTTGTGGGTGTATAATCAACATGTCGAAGTCTAGACAACCGCATTTTTTTCAGATGCATTTCCAAGAAAAAAACCTAGTCTTATATTCGAGTCAATACGGTACATGCATTGCATGAACAAATACAATATTTACTTGCATAAAATGCAAAGGTTCAAATGTTTACATCAGAAACTCTTAATTCATCTGTTGCAAGATGTTTGAAGGATCAAGGCCACATTAAAAGCGGTTTCATTGGCTGATACCAGTGTTTGTTTCTCTAAGGATAACCTGGTGACCATGCATGACGTGTTGGATGCCCAGTGGCAGTTTGACCACAATAAAGACGAGTCTTACCTGAGGAGAGTGATCTACCCTCTGGAAAAACTCCTCATCTCCCACAAAAGGATCGTCATGAAGGACAGCGCTGTATGAAAACTTGTTCATTATGGAATTCAACGTTTCAGACCAGTTTTGAAGTCAGTCGGCCGGTCTAATGAGGCTTTTTGTGTTACAGGTGAACGCTATATGTTACGGCGCTAAGATCATGCTACCAGGCGTCCTGCGGTATGAAGATGGTATTGAAGTGAATCAAGACATAGTCATTATAACTACGAAAGGAGAAGCCATTTGTACAGGTAAATGTTAAAATATCTTTCAGTCGCAGCATGCACCATTTTAAGCCACATGATGTTGATATAGATTGCATGAGCATTACTGCAAAGATGACCGTCTATCTATCACTCTAGACTGATGGCTGTGTGAGATACTGGCATCTGATCAGAGGAACAGCCGCCACGTGTTTTTTTTGCAGATTTGAGTTTTTGTTTTGTTTTATTTTTTTCTCAGCGGTTGCCCTGATGACAACAGCCGTCATATCCACATGTGACCACGGTGTTGTCGCCAAAATCAAGAGGGTCATTATGGAGCGGGACACATATCCACGCAAATGGGGCCTTGGACCGAAGGTGAGAAACGTTCAGAGAAATCATGCTGCTAATTGGTGAAATTAGGGTTTGTGTATTTTAAAAACTCATGCATTTCAGGCCAGTCAGAAGAAAATGATGATCCAAAAAGGACTTCTAGACAAACATGGCAAACCGAACGGCAGCACCCCTGCAGACTGGAAAGAGGGCTACGTAGACTACAGGTACACTTACATCTGAGCCGATATTTAATGTTTTACCTAAGAAGATCACAAACATATCACAAATCTTTATTTTCAACACAACAGCAGCAACAATAACAATAGGACAGATAAATGGTGCATTTTCAAATCGAGAACATAAGGGAGTCTGTCAACTTTGCAAATGTCATCGTTTTGATAATTTAAGAATTTCTTCCTGTTGCATCAAAAGAATCTTGTAATGACATGATAAAATTATTTCCGATGTCAAAATAGACTGGTAGGATGTGTTACGGTCAGTAATGTAGTCTTTAAATACATGCATGGCACAAATTACAGCTCCATTTTGGTGGAAAACAGCGTTTGTTGCTTCTGACTCCACAGTGCTCATTCAAACAGAAGAGAAACATCACACACTAAATAACGTGACATCAGTTATGCAGTTAGTCCTATGGGTGCCAATCAAAAGCTCATTTTAAAGTCATTATCGTCTTCAAAACATTGAGTAGATATTACAGAAAGTAGCTTTACAAATATTTTGATTTAAATAAGACTACATTGTGGAATTGCATGGTGGTGTGTTGTTATTTATTTATTTATTTATTTATTTTTTGCGTTTGGCTTTCCGGTGTATTTGGGACTTCCACAACAGGTACAAAGCAGCGATCGTAGTTATCTCCACCATGGTTGATCGTGTTGTTGTTTTTTTTTTTTTTTTTTTGTTTTTTGTTTTTTTTTTAAATTATATTCGCCAGAAACATCCCACGAGTAATCTAGAGCGAGTGACGGGATGCACATATTCACTTCGCAGTTGGTGTGAACATACCATTAAAGCACCCACAATTACAAAACTGATATCCCATTAAGGAAAAATGCCTAAATATCAGGGAAAAAATATTGCTGTTTCTGCAGACTGTTGTCCCTTTTTTGGCCTGCTGTGACCCTAGAAGGGAGTCTGTCTGCTAAAGCGACTCGTGAGCTGCATGGGTTTGCAACTTAATTCATTTTTCGTTTTTCCTCTCCTAGCACACCCAAGGTGAAAAAGAGTGCCGAGGCTGCTCAGATGCCATCAAAGGTATGATTTCTGAAGCGCATGGATACATTTGCACTTTTTCATATTGGTATTAACAATTTCTCTTGGTTATTCTAGAGGAAACGAGATGAGAGCGGAAGCGAAAGTGACGCGGCGGCTGCTAAGGACACAAAGACGGAAAAAGAAATCAAGAAGGAGAAGAAGAAAAAGAAGAAAGAAAAGAAATTGAAGCTAGCAGAAGAGGCAGCAGCTGAGGCTCCAGCAGAGGAAGAAACTAAGGCGAGTAATTTTTAAAAGCCTGTTTAATGTTAAAAATTACTTATACTGCAATGTTTAATGGCTATAATTGACATAAATTGAGGGGAAAAATGCATTTAAGAGACATTATTAGCAGTATTGATATCAATGATACTGGCCTTCATTAATAATAGGATACTTCGTAAAAAGATGCCATTTAAACATTTAAAATATACCGTCATGTTTCTACATTTATTTTGAGATTGACTAAAATTATAACAATATAAATACATTAATAGGCAATTGATCGCGATTATTACAGAAAAAGGTTTTTTTTTTTTTTTTTTTTTTTTTTTTAATTAACGGCACTAATTCTGAACGTACTCTTTCACACACAGGTTACGGAGAGCACAAAGAAGAAAAAGAAAAAGTCTAAGGATGCCGAGGCTGGCTCAGAATGAACAGAGACTCATGTGATATTATTGCACCAGTAAATTTAACAGCAGACTTGTCACACGAAAACTCTTTCTTCCATCCTCAGCCACCTGTCAATCGTGTCAGTGTTCAGTGTCGTAGTGGATGGCGGGTTGGTCAAAGTCCATATGTTTGCGGTTAAATGTTGTTTTTTTGTTTTTTTTTTATACTGTCCAGATGAAACCCATATCGCCTGGGTTTATTTAGATTTTTTTTTTTTTTTTGTAAATACAGAAATTGTAATCCAGTAATCAAATGAAATGACTGACTTTTTCAAAAAAAAAAAAAAAAAAAAAAAATTTTCAGTGTCCATTCAGTGGGTGCTGGGACCCATTCATTTATACACATTGCTGCAGGGTTTGCAGTCTTGTTTTATTGAAAATCTGTTTAGTTTTCAGTTCATTTCCATTTCAGTAATAAAGAATTCATAGATTCACCCCCCCAAATATAAATATATTCTCATATAGTATGAGACAGGAAAATATGGAGATCATATTTGAGGAAGAAAAAAAAAAAACACTTAAATTTTTCTTCAGAGGCCCAAAATGAGCAATAACATGCCATCTGGTGGAGTTTCTGATATTTATATGGCTGAGAAGTAAGATTAAATTCTGATGGCTTGTAAATCAATCAGGGGCCATGATGGTAGATGAGCAAATTCAGAGTTACAGGATTAGTTTTGAGTTGACAAAACCAAACTACTCCAATCCGGCTTTGTTGGTACCATGATTCTGATCAACTTTCTTTGTGAATTCAGGCTTTGATCCTAAGTTTGTGGAGCACGTGCACATGAATGTGACATCACTGGCAAACAGCCAATCACAAGCCTCGGTTAAAGGTTTTGCTAAAGGTTAAGAGATGATTAATTTAAATGCATTTACAATGAAAAAAGTACTTGGTCAAGAAAGAGGACAAATAAAAGAAATTATCTTGCTTTATCAGTGCAGTCACAAGTGAAACTTGTTAAATTAGTTTATATAGTTGGAAATACACAGCGATAGAGACTTGAACATGTAAGGTCACGTAGTCATTTTTAAAGCATTATTGATTCTACAGCTTATATTACATACGATTTGTATATGGGTAGTTGACACATCAATGTTTCCTATGGTGACAAAACCATGTTGGAAAAAAAAAAAAAACTAACATTGAAGATAAACCTCTCTCATGCTATTTGTAACTAAGAATGAAGATATATTTTTCTCATGTTATTTGTATGTTAAGGTTTATTTTTATTATTTTTTTTTTCTCCTACATTTTTGCTGTCACACCATAGGACACAGTCCAGTTTTTATTTGTCAACTACCCATATATTAATATTCATTTAAAATAAATGATTTATGGTAACTGTTATACTAAAATTGCTTGTGAGTAATGGATTAATAATATAAGCCAGACAATTTTAGTACTAGTGACCTTTAATTTGGAGCAAGATAAACTGAGGGAGTGACTTTTTTTTTTTTTTTTTTTGTGTCAGATATGTGTCACTTTGCTCACATCTGATTGGTCCAATTTCAGTTTGAGATCTCTAATTCAGAACATAAGCTGCCCCGGAGCAGGTTAGCTGTGGAGTGGATGTTACTATGAACGCAGCTAAAAGCCAAGCCACTATCATGGTACCTAACACCCAGGACTGGTGCAAACTAAACTGAAACTTACCTGGCTAGCCAGCTAATCCGGCTTCATGGTACAGGCCCCAGGTCTTTATACATTTAATGCAGTCTGTTGTATAAATATCAGTTGTCACTGATAATCAGTGGGCTCTTTCTCCTAACCATAGGGCTACAACATTAGTCATCTGCATCACCGAAAATAGTTTATTGCATTGAACCAAGCAAGTTACACACACACACACACACACATATACACACACATCCTCATCCTCCGGAGACCCCCCCCCCCCCCCCCCCCCCCCCCCCCCTTCTTTCATGTCATTACATTGTTTAGAGCATAAGAAAAAATGGAAAAATAGCATTTTTGAAACTTTTTATTTTAGTCTGTCCTCTGGACACTAGGACTCAGTTTTTCTAAAAATGAAATGGCATGAATAGACGTAAAAAAAAAAGGCAAAAACAATGGGATTTCTTTTTTTTTTTTTTTTTAAATCAATACATTTTTAGGTTTCAGGATTTTTTTATTCTAAAGTTTAAGGATGATTCTCAACTATGTTATAAAAATAAAATATATAACGAAATGATTTGATACACCATTTTGTTTTATGCAATATGTGTGTAAAAATTTCCATAAACTGGTTTTCCCATTAATCACAGTGTATCTATACACTATCTAATTTGCATATTAATGTGTTGCTGTTGGGACAGCATGTTGATAAAGAATTGTCATAATGGGAGTAATAATTGGCCAGATTTTCATAATATCTAATATTTCATGAGAAAATTTATATATAATTTATTTTCCTATTCCATTGTTATGTCTCCCAAAATGCATAATAAATATGCTTTTAGTCCTGGTGTCCTCTACAGTGGACATGTATGAAATGATGTCCTGTTTCATATCAGGAAGTCATATTTGAATTTGAAAACCCATAACATTTTCCTGAGATGGTGCTTTATGACAAACCATTTGAAAATTATTCAGATTTAAGTGACAATTACAAAATATAATCATATATCCATAAGGATGTACAATTTTTCACTAAATTAATTTTAGTCATCTTTAAAGACCTAGGAGAGGGAGTGGTCATGGTGAAACTTCCAAACTTTTGGTATCTCTAAAAATCCCTGAATGTGCTCTCTACAGGACATCCAGACTTACAGCTGTGACGTGAGGTCTCAGAGAAATTCACTAAAATAGAATGTGCACTACAGAGCCAAAAACTCCATAGCTGGGTCTCAGGAGGATATTTATATATATATATATATATATATATATATATATATATATATATATATATATATATATATATATAGCAGTTTTAGTTTAAGCCACACTATCACTACTGATTTTTAAGGAGCAATTGAGATGAAGCTGTTATATAAGTATTCTAGTTCTTGTAGTCATTTTTGGTGAGTATTTTGAGGGCTGTACTCTTCATTATTGTTTGAAAGGAATTGTACTGAACTAGATATCGCCTTCACTGAGGAGAACTGAAAGGATTTCAAAAATAGTTGTAGGCCTATGTGTATTGGATGTCCTCATAGAGTTCTGCATCAAACCGACAGAACTGGAAACAGCTTCCTGCTTTTTTCTTCTCTTTCTTTCCACTTGGCTTTTGTTAGCAAGAATAGACTTTCTTGAATGATTGTTATTCAGCTGAAAAATAATAGAGAATGAATGACAGCAGTATTTATTCTGCAGATCTTTATACGTCCTGACAAAGGTCCTTCTCTGAGGTTGCAGTAACTTTTTACCACCTAGTGAATGTGAAGATCATGTCCTGTCGAGTGTCTACAGTTGCAGCGCATTACAGATTTAAACAGCCAAATATTTTTGGGGCCACTGCACAAAGGAAACATCTGTCTGTCTTACTGGAAGAATAAATTATTAAATTAATAAATTATATATATATATATTCATTCAGTGGGTACGGAAAGTATTCAGACCCCCTTAAATTTTTCACTCTGTTATATTGCAGCCATTTGCTAAAATCATTTAAGTTCATTTTTTTCCTCATTAATGTACACACAGCACCCCATATTGACAGAAAAACACAGAATTGTTGACATTTTTGCAGATTTATTAAAAAAAGAAAAACTGAAATATCACATGGTCCTAAGTATTCAGACCCTTTGCTGTGACACTCATATATTTAACTCAGGTGCTGTCCATTTCTTCTGATCATCCTTGAGATGGTCATCCACCTTCATTTGAGTCCAGCTGTGTTTGATTATACTGATTGGACTTGATTAGGAAAGCCACACACCTGTCTATATAAGACCTTACAGCTCACAGTGCATGTCAGAGCAAATGAGAATCATGAGGTCAAAGGAACTGCCTGAAGAGCTCCGAGACAGAATTGTGGCAAGGCACAGATCTGGCCAAGGTTACAAAAAAATTCTGCTGCACTTAAGGTTCCTAAGAGCACAGTGGCCTCCATAATCCTTAAATGGAAGACGTTTGGGACGACCAGAACCCTTCCTAGAGCTGGCCGTCCGGCCAAACTGAGCTATCGGGGGAGAAGAGCCTTGTTGAGAGAGGTAAAGAAGAACCCAAAGATCACTGTGGCTGAGCTCCAGAGATGCAGTCGGGAGATGGGAGAAAGTTGTAGAAAATCAACTATCAATGCAGCCCTCCACCAGTCGGGGCTTTATGGCAGAGTGGCCCGACGGAAGCCTCTCCTCGGTGCAAGACACATGAAAGCCCGCATGAAGGACTCCAAGATGGTGAGAAATAAGATTCTCTGGTCTGATGAGACCAAGATAGAACTTTTTGGCCTTAATTCTAAGCGGTGTGTGTGGAGAAAACCAGGCAGTGCTCATCACCTGTCCAGTACAGTCCCAACAGTGAAGCATGGTGGTGGCAGCATCATGCTGTGGGGGTGTTTTTCAGCTGCAGGGACAGGACGACTGGTTGCAATTGAGGGAAAGATGAATGCGGCCAAGTACAGGGATATCCTGGACAAAAACCTACTCCAGAGTGCTCAGGACCTCAGACTGGGCCGAAGGTTTACCTTCCAGCAAGACAATGACCCTAAGCACACAGCTAAAATAACGAAGGAGTGGCTTCACAACTCCATGACTGTTCTTGAATGGCCCAGCCAGAGCCCTGACTTAAACCCAATTGAGCATCTCTGGAGAGACCTAAAAGTGGCTGTCCACCAACGTTTACCATCCAACCTGACAGAACTGGAGAGGATCTGCAAGGAGGAATGGCAGAGGATCCCCAAAAAGGTGTGAAAAACTTGTTGCATCTTTCCCAAAAAGACTCATGGCTGTATTAGATCAAAAGGGTGCTTCTACTAAATACTGAGCAAAGGGTCTGAATACTTAGGACCATGTGATATTTCAGTTTTTCTTTTTTAATAAATCTGCAAAAATGTCAACAATTCTGTGTTTTTCTGTCAACATGGGGTGCTGTGTGTACATTGAGGAAAAAAATGAACTTAAATGATTTTAGCAAATGGCTGCAATATAACAGAGTGAAAAATTTAAGGGGGTCTGAATACTTTCCGTACCCTGTGTGTGTGTGTGCATCTCAATAAATTAGAATGTCGTGGAAAAGTTAATTTCAGTAATTCAACTCAAATTGTGAAACTCGTGTATTAAATTCCATGCGCACAGACTGAAGTAGTTTAAGTCTTTGGTTCTTTTAATTGTGGTGATTTTGGCTCACATTTAACAAACCCACCAATTCACTGTGAATTGGCTTATCTTAGTGTGTAATGATGATTATAATAAAAATTGATTATTATATTTATACACCTAGAACCACACGAAAATTAATAAAACAAACAAGCAGTTGATATGCTGTAAAATATACTGAAATGTATTTTGAATGTGTTGTTTTGACAATTTTAATAGACTACCTAAACATTTTACAGTAATTCATTCATCCACGAATGACATTATTCGTCATTAAACACTATCTATCTATATATATGGGTGATTCTATAATTGAAGATACATTTGGCATTGCAGAAAATTAAAAAAAAAAAAAAAAACTTTTCACTAAAAGATTTTTTTTTTTCAGTACCTTATTGAAAACCTATTTAATTTTAATATATCAGTGATTGCAAACAAAAGTTACTTCCTCTTTTTTTTAACTTTTAATGAAAAAACATGTTACTTTCCCTCATAAATAATAATAAAAAAATATATATATATATATATATTTTTTTTTTTATTATTATTTTTAAATTTCTCTGTGAGAATCTTCTGCTCTCAGCTCTGTTTGAGCCCCTATGATTGTGTGTGTGTGTGTGTGTATATCATTGGTATTTATCGTGTGTATTTACAGTTGTTTATAGCGTTTTATGGAGTTGATTATGGGACAGCGACCTCGTGGAGATGCGAGTGTGTAATTTCTCGTTCAATACTGACACCCATCGACCAAAGGGCGGCGCTCCATCCTCGTCCTGAAGAGACGCCTGTGGTTACTGAGGGAGGCGAGCAGGAGAGAAAGGAGACACAGGGTTAGGCTAATTTTAGGGTTAATGGTTTGACATATACCATGACTACTACTGTATTCTACTATACCATATTCAACTATTATATTCTACCAATGATAAAACTTAAAGGGTTAGTTAGTTCACCCAAAAATGAAAATTCTGTCATTAATTACTCACCCTCATGTCTTTCGTCCATCTTCGGATAACAAATTAAGATATTTTTGATGAAATCTGAGAGCTCTCTGACCCTCCCATAGACAGCAAGGTTACCACCACGATCAAGGATCAGTAAAATAGTGCATGCGACATCATTGGTTCAACTGTAATTTTACGAAGTTATGAGAATACTTTTTTGTGTGCAAAGAAAACAAAAATAATGACTTTATTCAACAATTCTTCTCCTCCTCATCCGTATGCAGCGGTGCGCAGCCATTATGGAGAGAGTATTGACGCATGCGCTTACTTCTGCTTCATGTAAACAACGCATGCGCCTGCTGCTGACGCATGTTTTTGTTTTGTTGTTGTTTTATCAGAAATATCTTAATTTGTGTTCCGAAGATGAACGAAGGTCTTATGGGTTTGGAATGACATGAGGGTGAGTAATTAATGACAGAATTGTCATTTTTGGGTGAACTAACCCCTTTAACAGTATCGTGAAGGAGGGCCTCTGGTAGGGAGCCTTATGGCAATTACATATTTTGAGTTTCTGTATTTGGAATAAGGTTATTTTTGGGCTATTTTTGATTGGCCATTGAGCTAATTGTGCAATGCAGACCTGGCAACCCTGAGGAGACGGGGGAGAGAAAACCAAGAAGAAGAGGCAGAAAAAGAGCAGGCTTTTGAGGTTGGCCTCTTTTTGTTTCTCATCAAGTACGTCTCTTAATCATTTACAGATAATATAAAAAACCAAAATCATAATCACTTAAAATTAAGTACTTTTTTTCACAACGTGATAAATGTTTTATATAGCTAAAACAGAAATTTAATATTTCAAGATTTCAAGTATCACATCAGCTGAGAAAGCTGAACTGTGAGAAGATCTCAAGGATCGAGGGTGTGTTTACTGTCGTACCCAAAATATAAGACACTTTCGACCATATATTATTTTTGGTCTATATGTATAAGGAATATGTATAAAGGGAATTATTTTAGGTGTACAGGTGCATCTCAATGAATTAGAATATCGTGGAAAAGTTCATTTCTTTCACTAACTCAACTCAAATTATGAAACTTGTGTATTAAATAAATTCAATGCACACAGACTGAAGTAGTTTAAGTCTTTGGTTCTTTTAATTGTGATGATTTTGGCTCACATTTAACAAAACCCACCAATTCACTATCTCAACAAATTAGAATATGGTGACATGCCAATCAGCTAATCAACTCAAAACACAACACTCAACACTCAACTCAACACACCTGAACCTTCAAAATGGTTACACAATAGCCTATACAATCATGGGAAGACTGCTGATCTGACAGTTGTCCAGAAGACAATCATTGACACCCTCCACAAAGAGGGTAAATCACAGAAGGTCATTACTGAATGGTTGGCTGTTCACAGAGTGCTGTATCAAAGCATATTAAGTGAAAAGTTGACTGGAAGGAAGAAATGGGGTAGGAAAAGGTGCAAGAGCAACAGGGATGACCACAAGCTTGAGAATACTGTCAAACAAAGCTGATTCAAACACTTGGGAGAGCTTCACAAGGAGTGGACTGAAGCTGGAGTCAGTGATCAAGAGTCACCACGCTCAGACGTCTTCAGGAAAAGGGATACCAAGCCACTTCTGAAACAGAAACAATGTCAGAAGCATCTTACCTGGGCTAAGGAGAAAAAACTGGACTGTTGCTCAGTGGTCCAAAGTCCTCTTTTCAGATAAAAGTAAATTTTGCATTTCATTTGGAAATCAAGGTCCCAGAGTCTGGAGGAAGACTGGAGAAGCACAGAATCCAAGCTGCTTGAAGCCCAGTGTGAAGTTTCCACAGTCAGTGATGAATTGGGCTGCCATTTCATCTGCTGGTGTTGGTCCATTGTGTTTTCTGAAGTCCACAGTCAACGCAGCCATCTACCAGGACATTTTAGAGCACTTCATGCTTCCTTCTGCTGACAAGCTTTATGGAGATGCTGATTTCATTTTCCAGCAGGACTTGGCACCTGCCCACACTGCCAAAAACACCAAAAGTTGGTTAAATGACCATGGTGTTGGTGTGCTTGACTGGCCAGCAAACTCACCAGACCTGAACCTCATAGGGAATATACAGGGTATTGTCAAGAAGAAGATGAGAGACACCAGACCCAACAATGCAGATGAGCTGAAGGCCACTGTCAAAGAAACCTGGGCTTCCATACCACCTCAGCAGTGCCACAGACTGATCACCTCCATGCCACGCCGAATTGAGGCAGTAATTAAAGCAAAAGGAGCCCCTACCAAGTATTAAGTACATATACAGTAAATGAACATACTTTCCAGAAGGCCAACAATTCACTAAAAATGTTTTTTTTTTATTGGTCTTATGAAATATTCTAATTTGTTGAGATAGTGAATTGGTGGGTTTTTGTTAAATGTGAGCCAAAATCATCACAATTAAAAGAACCAAAGACTTAAACTTCTTCAGTCTGTGTGCACTGAATTTATTTAATACACGAGTTTCACAATTTGAGTTGAATTACTGAAATAAATGAACTTTTCCACGACATTCTAATTCATTGAGATGCACCTGTATATGTATAAAGTTTTAAACCGTACCTGCTGTAACAAAACATGTTTATGAATTATGTGTCTAATTTGTACAACTTGTAATTGTGTTTCAGGTTCCTCTGTAGGTCATGGTGAAAAGCGTTAGCCTTGCATCTGGCTTGAGGTGGTATAGTTTTTGCATTCTGAGGAACTTTTAGTATTAGTTAAGTTAGTTAAGCATTGCATCATCCAATCATATTTTTATAATGGAGTCACCCTGTCAAGTTCACGCTAAAAGATCCTGCCAATGGTGTCCGGGTCCCAGAGACAGAGATTGTCTTACTATAGGGAGATGAGAGGGTCTGTATTACTTACTATTGGAGAAAGCGTAATGGTTAACTTGGATTACATGTCCCTTAATAACCAATCACATTACAGCCTTGATGTCACTGAATTTCAATCAGAGTTGTGCGACACTCAGTCGCTGTTTACGGATCCCATAGAATGGGAAGTGCCAAAGGCTGAATCCCACCTGTCGCAAAAAGTCAGTGACTTCTTTTATAAAATGGCATTTTTTCACGGTAAACTCTAAAAATAGTTCAATCCAAAAGTATTGTTTAGTGTAAAACATGTTGAAGATTAGCAGATAGGCTGTCGATTCATTAAAGGTGCACTAAGTGATTTTTGAAAAACGCTTTTGACCACAGCGTCGGACCGAGTACCAAAACACACTTGTAGCCAATCAGCAGTAAGGGGGCGTGTATTGCAATGATAGAGAGAAGAGAGCACTCAGTTTGAGTGCACAGGACGGATATTAGCAGATCGACTATAGATAGAGAGAGATGGCAGATAAAAAAAGAGGAAAATATCAGAGAAACAAAACATTAAAAAGAAGGGTTATGATCAGGCAAGAGGTAGGACCCGTGTATCGGAGCAGCTTTCCAGCAGTGGAGGAGAGAACTCAAGGAGTGGGAAGGGCTCGAATCGGATGTTTCTTCTTGATAGATGAGTAACGTTGATTTTGCTTAGTTTCACACAACTTATCCGTGTTGGCTTTTGTTTGAATATGCTTGTGTGTCATCTTCACTTGTTTCCGCCATTGTCGTTGCCAAGGTTGTGTATGTACTTGTCTAGTGGAGATTTCAAAATAGGGGTGAGGTCTTTTGGGGGTATGAGCGTGTTTGTTTTGGTGCTTTCAAATATAAACATCGTTTGGCAAAAATCGCTTAGTGCATCTTTAAATGACAAGTCGTTTTCTCTAAAAAGCTGTTTATTCAGCACAGTGAAGCGTCTCCTCCATTGATATCCATTCTGGTCTCCTTTCCCACGTACTGCCAAAACGGAAGCGTTAGCATTAGCCGTTATGCTTTTTTGGCTAAAGGTTGCAGACTAGCCTTCTAGTGGATGTAACAGAGATTTCAGTCATGGCCACAGAGCTCCCTGTCTCAGACACCTTATATCCAAAATACATGTGAAAACCGCTATAAAGAATTCCTGTCGCTGTTCCTGCAGAAGCTGCAAGAGGCTCCACAGAGGCTCCTGACTTGAAAATCAAAGGATGCCCATTTGACAGCTTCGCTGGTTCCAGAGGTCCCTCACACCGCAGCTCCACAGGTTCCTGCGCTTCCAAATCTGCTTCAGAAATCTCTGTGATTGCCACCCTGAACACCGCTGCTCCAGAACCAGCTGAGGTCAGAGAGGTCAGAGTCGCAAGCTCCACAAAGGTTACTCGACAGGGTATCCTTTCAGAGCTACCCTGGTCCCAGAGTTTCTTGTCCCGGCCTGAAGGTTCCTGCTGCTGCAGCCCTAGATCCCACTGCAGTTCCAGAGCTCTGTGTTATGGCAGCTCCAGTTGCAAAGCTTCACAAAGGTTCCTCCCATAATGGGGCAGAGGCTTCCAAAACAGTTCCAGGCAAGGTTTCCTGTCGTAGCCTCAGTCAGAGTTGGTCTCCAAGGCTGCTTCAGTCCCTCTCTAGTCGCAGAGGTTCCTGCTAAAGCTGCTCTGGTCCAAGAGGATTCTGTCACAGCTGCATCAGTGGATCAGTGTTTCCCATCACTGGTGTGATTCCTCCATTAACATATTACACCTGTGTGCCACATTTAAAAGACCTGGAAATATTAACCATACTTCAGTTCTAGAGAGAAATAAGCCTCTTGTTTTACCAGTTTATTACTTTTAGTTTACTTTTAGTCATTTAGCAGACGCTTTTATCCAAAAAGAAACAATCAATTGTTGTATTAACAGCTAAAACTGATCCAAAACTAAAAGCTAAAACTTTATAAATAGTATATACACACACATTAAAAAAATTAATTAAATAAAAATGAGAAATGCATATGAAAAAAATGTCTAAACTTAACATTTAAATGAAAACAAAATAAAGCTACAAACAATTCAAAATATTAAGAGAACAAAAGGTATAAGAGTGTAATAATGATTCTAACATAAAACTAAGCCAAACAACAAAAACAACTGTGTATGTACACACACACACGCATATCCATAAATTCAATATTATTTCATTTCCATGTAGTTTGTTGAAGTACTAAAATAACTCAAATTAAATAAAACTAAAATTTAATAAATAACTTATACAGACATAATAGAAAAAAACTAATAAAATGACAAACATAACTACAACTGTACCTAAAATTAAAATAGATAACATATACAAATCAAACTACATTAGTTTAACAGTAATCCTAAAAAAATAACTGTGCCAAACATACAAGTAAGAAATGGTTATAAAAACTGAAAGAGAAGTGAAACAAGTAATAGGAAAGAGAATAAATGAAAAGCAATACTTATCCCTTGCCGGTGTCCCTGTCCGGTGGAGTCGCTCGGTAGAGTTGATGGTCTTTACATACTTCAGGCTTCACACGACGAGGGCTGCCACGGTATAATAACCTTTTTTTATACCCGTCTAACAAATCACTAATTGAATTCAGCTGGACACACTTTCCTGTTAATCACAATAAATGGCCACGCAAGTGCGGACACTAACAAGGTACGCCATACAGTACGCGACCAAACGCGATTTCAGCACGTCTCCACTCAGTAAACAAAACAAGCGTTTCATAGCAACGGCAACTGCGCTAAACACTAATGAGACAAGTAAATACACTTACGAGCTACTTTTAACTTCTACTGATAGACTGCTTCTCTCAAAGAGTATTTCTTCTGCTGGCGCTTGAACACACTTTCCTGTTAATCACAATAAATGGCCACGCAAGCGCAGACACTAACAAGGTACGCCATACAGTACGAGACCAAACGCGATTTCAGCACGTCTCCACTCAGTAAACAAAACAAGCGTTTCATAGCAACGGCAACTGCGCTAAACACTAATGAGACAAGTAAATACACTTACGAGCTACTTTTAACTTCTACTGATAGACTGCTTCTCTCAAAGAGTATTTCTTCTGCTGGCGCTTGAACACACTTTCCTGTTAATCACAATAAATGGCCATGCAAGCGCAGACACTAACAAGGTACGCCATACAGTATGAGACCAAATGTGATTTCCTTTATTAATCACATTTGAATAACAGACTTTGCCAGGAAACATCTATTACACTATGCATAGTCTCCCATAGCCAGAACTTTAGATTCCTTTGCAACTTTCACTGACCAAGGACCATCTGACAGACAAGTAAAGCCACAAATCACAGTTTGTTTTGTTCAGCTCCGTGTTTAGGGGCGTTAAAATGTAAAGTTGATGTCCCTGCAATGACAGACCGACGTGCAACTAATAAATCAATTAGTCAAGAATGTCACGCAAGTTTACTGCAACGATGGTGCTGTGAATTTCACATACTTTTGAAATCGAGCATTTAGTTGATTCTGATAAATGAGCTATGTCACAGTTATAAACACGACAACTTTCTTCTTCCATAAGGGGTTTTGGAGTCACAACAACTTTCTTTCCGGGTGGAACATGACACACGTCTCCCGGAAATCCTTTAGAATTAATCCAATCAGATGACAATTTCGAAACTCCTTGAGTGTTTGCCATTTTGTGTCTTATGCGTCAGACATTCAGCCAACGGTTCATGGGCGTGACATCTGAGGCTGAGACTTCACTATGTGGCCCTCAATTTACTATTTGAAGCCCAAACAGAACAGAACCCTACACTTTCTCAAAGCACACACACAGTCACTGGAAAGCGTGAATGTTCATGCAAACATTTCTATAAAAAAATGTATGCAACCTGTGAAACAAAACCGAGTTTAAAAGTTCTGCAGGGAAACTGTGCACTTGGCAACCCGGGGTGCCAAGTGGTATTCTGGCTATACATGAAAGAACATTTATTGTTTTTATTATAGCTTGGGAGAGCAGGGGTTTCCCTCCTGTTGCCTCTAATGACCTCATTTAGCACACTTTGGGAACTTTGTGTAGTAAGATGATGACATCATATGAAGTGTTTTGAGAAGCCGCTGGATATTGGATTCTGTGAAACCACTAATTATACTGTGGTTTGCTCTGCTATATGTTTGCCATTTTGTCACACATAAATACAGTAAAGAAAGAGAAGTGCCTTTGGTTGGTTTAGAAGAAGTTCCCACTCTTTTCACCAACAAATTTCAGTGATTTCCAGTCATTCGTTGTGGAAAAGATTTAGAAAAAATGATCAAATAGAGATCACTGTGCTGGATTTCCAGTTCTATGTCAGGTACCAGTAGTTAAAATGAATAATGAAACAATTAAATGGCTTTTTCTTTTCCCTGTTAATTTTTCCATGACAGTACACTAAAGCAAGGAAATACTCTTTATACCGACATGCTGGTTTACTTTCTCGTCAAATCCTGTTTGCTTCTTGTCTTGTATGATAAATTCTACTAAAGACTATTGCAGTTACTATTATATTACATGCCAGGACACATTATTAAGCATATTTGTGACCTATGAAATGTTCTGGTAAATGCTCGTAATTCCTGACTAGTTGTTGTAGAGTCTTGGCACAGAAGTGGAGTAACTTGAATTTGGCCTTCAGGAGTTTTTGGAGACACCTTCTGATGGTTGTATAACAACTGCTGATGGTTTTTACAATACACAAGACTTTTGGTTTATTTTTAGCTATGTTGCAAAGCAAGATCTTCAGATATCTGCTTCTATTTTTCTGCTCTTAATCTAAACCATATTCCATCCCAGCCCTCTCCACATCTGCCTTCCACAGTTTTGTCCAAACTTGGTCTTGAGAAGTGTGCTGCCAGCACTCTCTGACTCAGCACAAGAGAGATCTGCTTCTGTATGCATGCCTCTGGATCTCCCAGCGGATCTTTCCGACGTTTCAAAACTAGTGACCCCGCTGAAATGACCATAAATTTCCATGCTGGTTTGATGCTAGTCTCGTGGAAGGTGTAGGGTGATCATGCTGTTCACTAGCATACTTTATCTTCCTGGTGCTTAAGAAGTCAGGGGCTGCGTTCATGAACATTTTATTGAGGAAGAAGAAAGAAATTATCTAAAGAGAAATATTATTATAAATATTATTTATCTAGCTAAGCAACCACAGAACTTTTTACAGAGATATAAGACATGGCTATTAACTCACAATTGGATATTTTAGCCTTAAAATCCTCTGGTCCTCTACAGTCACTTTTGACTGAAAAATTAAACATTTTGCATATTACACAATTTATTTTTTATTTTTTTAGCTTCATCGGAATGAAATGATACTTGGTAACTTTTGTTGCATTAGCTATGTGAATACACAAAAAAATCATGGACATAATTTGGATATGTTAAAGGGTCAAAAAAATAAAAAGTAACACTTTCATGGTCAAAAATGACGGACATGGGAAATAAATGGAATTTAAAAATTTTATTTTTGCTTCATCAGAATGGGATGAACTTGGTAAAAAAAAATGACCAACATAGGAAATGAATGGGAAATGCGAAAGAATACGAAAAAAATAATGGTAAAAATAGCTCATAAAATTTAATAAATATTGCATAGTATCATAAAATCCCCCCAAAATTCTAAATAATAATGAAAAATATTATTGACAAAAATATATTAGATTGACTTTCCTGAGAGAAAAAAAAAAGTTATATTTCAAAGCTTCGGTTACTTTTGACCATATCAAGATGTGGCCCACAAATGAAGATTGCATTAATTTGAATTACGAGTCAATGCTTTAAAGATTATATTTGTTTAACAGTTTTAAATTATTTGTCAAATGTGAGTGTAATAAAAGTGTTAAAAAAGTATAAACTATAAAAGTTATAAATATGGGGCCCTACATCAACACAGCGGGAGAAATCTCATTATTCATTAGCAGAAACCTATAATCTGTAATCCCAGTTCATTTCATTTATTGTTACACCCTTAACCACAAAGTTTTGAGAAGAAAACGCCTCAGTATGAAGTACCAACATGCTCCACAATATTTTTAGCATGACCCGACCTGAAGCATTCACTGAGTCAAGCTTGGCAAAAGTGATGGAGAGTCTGAGGGTTTGCCGCAGTATTAACCACTGCGCATTTTAGACTGAGTCATTTTATTTCACATGTAGGAACTGCAACAGAGCTCGTTGTGGTTGGAGATGGTGAGGGATAGAGAAAAAGTAGAAATGGAATGTGAGAAGCAACTGAAGTGCAGAACTAGTTCTGCTTCTGATTATGAAGAGGCCACTGAGCGAGAGCCATGCATCAGAAGTGCAGTTTGACCTTGACAGCTGAAAACACAAACCCCTCTCATTTTACACGCAAACCTCTCAGCTGGGTGAAATTTCTTCAAGAAAACACGCTCATTTAAACCACGGAAACTTATGTCTGCATGAAGTGCTTTGAAGAAACAAGCCAACTGCAGTGAAAATGGAAGATTTTAATGTTGGTCACTTATGCAGAGTGTGTCTGATAAGCAAAAGCATACGGGCTTGTTGTGACAATGAAAACAACAAATGGTTATTTGGCAATAGTATGGAAACGCATCCACAGAAGCTCTGGGAGACACAGACTCAGTCTGTGCTTGTTTCTTTTTCTTTCCTTGTTTTCCACACGTGAACAAATGTAACACAATCTGTTACTTGGTTTAATGTGATTCCAAACTTGCATGGCTTTCCTCCGTGGAGCTGTTTAGTACAGGGGTGTCCAAACCTGCAGAGTTTGGCTCCTGTCCTAATTAAACACACCTGAATTAGCTAATCAAAGTCTTCATGTGAGAACCAGCAATGTTTAATGCAATGGGTCTTGATTTTTAAATCACAGGAACGTGGAAGATATTTGAGAGCTATGGCAGAGGAAACATTTTCAATGAATGGTAAGGGGCCGTTCACACAGAACGGGTTTTTCTATTCTAATGCGCTATTTTTCTATTGTTTTTGTATGTAAACATGCTGCTACATGGTCGCGCATGACCGTTGTGCTCGCGTCTTGCACATTAGCACTGCGGTTTTAAGACACTGTGTCAAATAAAAAAAATACTAAAATCCAAAACAGTGGACCAATGAGAAGACCCTGGAGACGGAGCAAGCGTTGCAAGCTTTTGTTTACAGTAGCAAGTTGGCATGGGAAGTGTCACAGAGGAGGTATTCTGTACTGCGCTTTTTTAAAAACCATTCGTGAGTGTTTTTAAAAAAGCGCAAAGACACATTTTGTGTCTGTGAATGGCCCCTTAACCCATCTGTTGCGTTAAATCTGGGTACTATATTTGTGTTGGAGTTAACTTGACCCCCCCACCACCACTTGTTTTCATGCAATTTTACAAAAATTGACACTCTGAAAAACAATGATTTATGTAAAAACAGAAAACCTCTACTGTAGCTTGTCAGAGACTAAAAAATACAAAATATGATAAATGTATTAATCTCCATTTATTTCTATTTTGTTATTTCTATCGTGTTAGGGGTAAATTTAACCGCATATTTAAAAAAAAAAAATAGCTGAATAGACAAAAAAATGTGCATACCGAGATTCAAGTATAAATCGTATCTAATATTATTTGTACTTATTGTAAATAGCATCTGCTCTTTTGTTATGTCAGATTCTCAAAGTCTTGTGAAAAACGAAACTATTTGCTGTTTTCCAAATGTTTGATTTTTGGCAAATTTTATGGAAATTTTATGGCAAATTTTATGTGCGTTGAAACTTTGCATACACATTCATGACTGTAAATGAGAAACAGTCACAATTTTAAGAAGAAATAAATAGTTAAACCAGTGTGATTATAAAGCAGTTTTGAAAATGGAATACGAGTCAAACTGACCTGCAACACAATAATGAATTCAATTTTGGTCTTTTCCGCACACAGTTTTATCATATGTCTTCAGAGAACTCGCACTGCAGCACACAAGTCATAAAGACTATTTTTATAATACTTTCATGCTGCTTTTTAGTAGATTAATTGCATCTGTACACCATGAGCATTATTCATTTGTGTTCCACAGAAGAAAGTCGGAAGGGTTGGAATGACACATTATTACATTAAAATGACTATAAGTAACTGTTTTCGCTTTTCGGTTGAAAGATGATCTGTTAGCATTCAAATTATTTACAGAAGGTCCTTAGTACAACAAAGTAGAGTTATGTGTTACACGTTTTTAAAACCCACACATATATATCATTCATAAGAAACTAGAAAAACGAACATTTCTCATTTTTTACAGAATTTACAAAAGCCTCACCACTTAAAGAAAAGCCAAAAAAAAAAAAAAAAAATAGAAGTATATGTACTTTACTATTCTGGTTTCGTTTTACATGAAGTCATCCAAACCATCAAAATAAATCTAGTTTAAATCACATACTGTACACAAATATGCAAACGCAGTCAGAATTGCTTGGCCAACACATTTGGACCATGTGCCGCTATTGTGCATAACGTGTGTTTTTGCGTTACTGTGGAAATGACAAACATCAGTACTCAAGGAGGTGTGATAGAGTTATCTAGAAACGAGTGCTGTCAAACGATTAATCACATCCAAAATAAAAGTTTTTGTTTACATAATATGTGTGTTCTGTTTATTTATTATGTATATATAAATACACACACATGCATGTATATATTTCAGAAAAATATGCTATGTTTATATATTAAATATATTTATATATATAATATAAATTATATGAATATAAATATATACATGTAAATACATGTAAATATTTTCAAAATATATACTGTATGTGTGTGTATTTATATATACACATTATAAATATACACAGTACACACACATATATTGTGTAAATAAAAACTTTTATTTTGGATGCGATTAATCGCGATTAATCGTTTGACAGCACTACTAGAAATATCTTTGCCATTAATCCAAATCTTTTCAGGTGGCTAGCTTTACAGAAAACATCCTAAATAGATAAGATGCTGGTATGTGTGGCCTGATTTATCAATATTCTCTTCAAATGGTTGCTTCACCATGATGATAGCGGATGTGAACGGGAAAACAGTCCGTAGACGTTTCTTCTGAGAATGCAATGCATATTTGCGACAGAAATTGACAGAAAATTGTCATCAGGTGTCAAATCGCATTCACATACAACATGCATATAGCATAAATTTGCTCAGAGCCAATCAAATGCATTTTTCCAAATGCAGTCTCCTTCGGTTTATGGCAAAGATAAAGTTTGATTTGGTGATGGAAGCTAGATCATCAAAAAAAAACAACAAAAAAAAAACACATCTTCGCTTCTTAGCCAAAGAATAAACACACCGTCCCAAATTTTCTGAATAAATGAATAACATTTCCATTTTCCACATGGCTCGAGACATTCTTTGCGGTCTTTTCGAGCACCTCAGTTCACCACAGCTTTCAGAAAAATAAATCGCTGGTGTGCCACTGGAATTTAGGTGAACAGATGTTCTTCTGGAACATGTTGTTTTGTCTATTCTGTTATCTTGTGTTTCAAACTTTCCTCTTAAAGCAACACCAAACTGCTCTGTACGAATGTTAGGAAGGCTGTCTAACCTAGGAATAAGTGCTGCTCGATTTCAGTACGAGATGAACTGCAGGTTAACAAACTACAGAGTCCAGGTTAAAGTTGAGCAGGGACTGAAAAAGAAATTTCAGTTTGTTATTCTCATTTCCACTTTGCCAAGCTGAATCCTCAAGGAAAACCTGTGTGTGTGTGTGTGTTTGGGTTAACAAGTGTGTGTGTGTGCTTAGACCAGTTCCACTTTGGAGTTGGGATACACGGCCACCACGTCGTAGCCCTCAGGAGGCTGCACACGGGCCTTGGCATGCGTCTCGCAATACAGATTCTCATCGATGAAGAAGTATCCTCTCTGCTTTAGATTCAGCCCACAGTCATCACACATGAAGCAGTCGGGATGATAGAGCTTGTCTCTGGCCTTGACGATGGTTCCCCTGTGATAAGACAGTTCTTAAATGTCACTTATTATACCTTAATGCTCTGGGATTTTAAGCACAAAAGGACAAATCTTTTAATGTTTGTGCTTTATAAATGTTTCATTCCAATTGCAACACAATTTGGAGTATCCAAGTGCATTTTCCTTACAAACATTTGAAATATATTTTCAATGTAAAAAGGTTCTTTTTAAGAAATAAATTAATACAAAAAAATGAACACTGTTCAATCTGATTGCTATAGTGAACTAAAAAATACTGTGCATCCTCTCAAGTAATATTGTACACTAAAAAAAATTATACTTTGGGCCAACTTATTAAAAACTTCTAATTTCTTACTGCCAAATGTACTAGTTTTTCTCAAATTATAATTGTTTTGGTTCAAAACATAAATTTTGATTTCAAAAAATTCAATCAAACATATTTCTTTTTCAAAAACATCCATACAAAGTAAAAAAAAAAAAAGTTATAGAAAACATACTTATATTTGCTTTAGACACAAGAAATAGCTATAATATGAAAGAGTGCTCATTATCATTTATTTTAATTATTTTTTATTTAATTTAGTTTACCTAGTATAAATAAAGACAACTTTGAACAAGCTTACTGTGATTTCTTTTTAAAATATACATCAACAACAAAACTGGTTTCTTTTCATTTTTCTATGAGGAAGTGTTATTTGCTTTTAGACAAACTGAACAAAATTGATTTAAACCATGATTTTCAATTAGACCAATATAAAAATGTACTTAACTTTTTTCAGTGTATGGTCATCTGCAGAAATGTTTAACTATATTTTCTTTAAAAACTATTCCAATACTACAGACCTCTATGGATAGACTCATTCAAAAAGGCTTGTATGATAATATGGCAAACAGCAACAATTTATAAAGCAGGATTATAGCCAGATAACGTTTGTTCAGTAACAGAATAAACAGTAAATTCCTGGCTAATCTGACACAACCTAGACATAAAACAGAAACAGAAAGCTACTGTTCTGGACAAATGTCTGTTATGTGAACCTGACGGCTGATTGAATCCATATCACTAACCCAGCTAACAGGGAAAGTACAAGGTTCTCCCGCACATTATGAACAAATGTTTGTGCAGTAACGTTAATGCAATGTTCATTCAAAGGTATCTGGTCTTTAATGTTGTTCAAAAAACGCCAGAGAGGTTTAAAAAAAAAAAAAAAAGAAGAAAAAAAGTTTAGAGAACATTCTAAAGTAACATTCAAATAATGTTGCAAAAAATGAAATGTAATGTTCTCAAAGTTCACAAATGTTTCTAAAACATTTCCAAACCTGGACATTTTGTATGTTCAAAGAACATATTAGAACTTAAAGAAAAATGTTCTCAGAACATTTGATTTTGTTAGCTGGAAATCCACTTCCTCTTATTAATCTCAATGAACATTTCTATATTTGAAAGCTATAATATGTGTCAACAGCATTTACAATGGACACATTTTTTTACTCTTCTGTGGAACTTCTTTATCATATGACCTCACTGTTTACTCATTTTTAGTGGAAACTGTGGGAAAGTGCTAACAGCGGTAGAGTGACTTACAGTGATATATGGATTACCTGTGCAGCGGGAGGAACACATGCTGCAGCAGGTCCGGCTTCATTAACAATTACATACTCAATGAACTTGCTGCTATTGTTAAAGTCTTTCAATAATAGCAAGTTAAAGCTTGTAGGCTTGTGTTCAAAGATACGGAAACAAACACATTGGCTTCCAAAGTAATTTGGTATGTCTATGCAATACTATTTAATGTCTTACTAAATGTTCATTCGGGGGCTTTTCTCTGCAAATATTGCTATGTATTTCAACAAACCAATAAGAAGCACAACGTCACACTTACACAATGCCGTTTGCGCAGCGTGTGCACTGCGGCAGCTTCTGTAAGCCGGGGATGGGTGCCAGAGGAGCCGTAATGGGGCTGCCCAGCTTTGGCACGGGGGATTTGACAGGGGAAAGCAAACCTCTGACCCCATGTCTGTCCACGGGTGAGACCCCTGCAAGGAAAATAAACTCAAGTCAAGTGCACAGAATATTATATGCTCATATACAGCAAGTAATCGACTATTCTACTAAGACAGGATCTGAGAATGGAACAAGCCATTTGTTGTAGTTCTTGGGTCCCCAGACTCGAGTCTGGTGACCCCTGCAGTGTTTTCTGTTTTGAGTGGACTTTGTAACCTTGCAGATCTTTATTTATTCTCAAACAGCAACATCACAAACTAAATGCATGATAGGACCCCTTTAAAGAAGTCGGAGATGCATGAATTCAAAATTCAAATGATAATTCAAACACTCAAATTCAATTTCATTTCCTCATAATGTGGTAGCATAAACTTTAAGGAAATATGAACTGTGTTTAGTATTTCATTTTCATTGTCAATTCAGTAAAACACTGTCATGATTTAATATAACTAAGCGCTCAGCTGATGAAGCACTGATGATACAAACAACAGAGCAAATGCAAATGACATGCTATGGCAGGCATGTCAATAGAAACCAATGGGCGGATCTTATGGGCTGTTCAGCGGCAATTTGACTGTTTTGAATGGATGTCAGTGGTGGAACCAGCTTAATGAATCAACTCTTAGTCTGCTGAGTCTGACTAATCTTCAAAATGTTTGCCATTAAACAATCTATTTTTGAATTTACAATGAAAAAAAAAAAATAGCTGTTTCATACTCTTCTCATTTCTTTGGTGTCCGCAAAAAAGAGATTGACGGTCGCACAACTCTTGAGAGCAATTGAGTCACGGCTGTAATGCAATTGTTTATCAGGTCAAAAGTTGACTGTTATATTTCTTCAATGACAGAGCAGTGGAGGTTGTGCAATTTGTTAAAAAGCCGGTGGGCAATTTTGATGCAGAAATTTAGACAATGTAGAAATACAGTGTAATTCATATAAAATGAACGGTAAAAATATTCCGGTGCGATTCGCTTTCTGTTATTTTATCTGTACAAAAACAGTTCGTTATGCTGTTTGATATGATATCTGTACATATTATTTTAATTCATTATCATAATCATAAACGCACTGGTTCTTAGTGCAAACATTTACTGCTCTCTGTTATTCTTCTGGTTATTTACCTATAGGGGAAGATTTGTTAGTCTCACACATTCAAACAAAATAGCTTACTTCCGCGTTGCAAAATAAGAAGCATTACTGGACTACTGAAGTTTATTGTTCCTATTCTTCCTTTCTCTTAAACTTCACTTCTCTTCACTCCACTGTGTGTATTAAATTACAGTGTTGGGGTAAAGCATTACAAGTAACACGAGTTATGTAATCAGATTACTTTTTTCCAAGTAATTAGTAAAGTAATGCATTACTTTTTAACTTACAAGAAAATATCTAAGTTACTTTTTCAGACTGCCATTACTTTGTTTCCCATGTATTGACTGACAGCTCTCCTGTCCTCATGTTGAGAGAAATTGGGAGTAAGTGCAGAATAGTTGTGTGCGCTGTGTGAACATGATGTCACTGTAGTTCTAGACTAAATGTGAACATGCATTTACTCATCCACCTGCACAAACACAGATTCAGTATTCCTCAAAATTAATAAAAACAGTGACATGCAAACTCAGAATATGAAACAAACCAGCAATAAATAAATGTTAACACAAAAATCCTTTATGTATTTAATTCCTTCAGCCTGAGGCTTATTCATTTCACTTTTGGTGTGAAAGGGCTTTGTACATTTGCCAAAAATAGAGCTTTTTATATATATTATAAACAAACAAGCAAGCCCAGGCCAGATGAAAAAAAGTTATGCAAATGTAACATCATACATTACTTTCCATAAAAATAAACTAAGTAATGCAATTAGTTACTTTTTTAGAGAGTAACGCAATATTGTAAGGCATTACTTTTAAAAGTAACTTTCCCCAACACTATCCCCAGTTATGCTATTCCATTAAATTCACATACAAATTTGCTCTTCAGATAACTTTCATGAACAGTTCTCATTTCTGGGTGAACTATTGCTTTAAAAGTGAGAAATAACTCAAAATGTGCGCTCAGCAGCTGTCCCTGGAACAAGAGATGGCCGGAAATGAATGTCCTTCACACTTCAGTCCCAGGTCAGATACTATTCTCCATGCAGACGTAGCTGAAAATCGTGGGTGTGTGTTAGCTTCAGGGCACGGCTGGGGCCGAACCATATGGCCAAGTATCGAGCACAGCTGCCAAGGCCTCCTCCTATCTTCTCCATTTCAAGCCAAGCCTAAAACCAGAGCCGACGTAGCATGAGCTCAGTGGAGAAAACCACCCTGCTGCTGGATGAGGAAACATCCGAGAAAAATCTGACGGATAAATGTTAACAATGGTGCCCGCCTCCGTCATCTGACTGTTGCTGTAACAAAGTGAGATCATTAACTCTGCGTTATTGCCAATGACTGCAGGGACAGGTTACAACTCCAAACCTGTCAACGAATACCACTAATTACACACTTAAACACTTGATCTCTGAGCCTTGTGGCTCCACGGGGCTTTAATTCAGTGTGCGAGAGAACACAAAGTTTAAGTATAGCGCAGTCTAGGAGCCTCTCTACGGGATCAGGCTTAGACAAAACACATTTCTGGGATTATATGACATAAAGAACAGCATTTTTGGGGCTTTTTAGCCTGCAAGAGACTACAGAGTGATCTGGCCCCAAAAAATCCAGTGCAAGTAGCATGACAATTTCTTGTTCTCAAGTAAATCTCTGAATTACTTTTACTTGGGTAAAAAGAAAGAAAGTAATAGATTTCTAATGCAATTAAGTATTAAATTATATTTAATATGAAACATAGTGCAGTAAAAAGTACAATATTATGCTTTGGAATGTTGTGAAGTAAAGTTTTCTAAAGAAAAACACTGATAAAGTACAGACACTTGAAAAGTACTTTTACAGCAGAGTAAAAATATTTCACTACTGTCCGCCTCTGGGTGCAGGTAATCTACTAACAACACAGGCATAAAATGGGTAAAGAAAAAGCTTTTTTGGGGGGTTAAATAATGGTGCAAATACCAGAAAACAGACTACTGTAAATCAGACTGCATGCATTTAAATCCTCTCCTGTGTCTCAAAAGGAAACTCCTACCAATGCATATGTAACAAGGTCAGCTGCAAAAAACTTCAGTCCATGCTTTTTCGCTAATGTCTTTAGTAAATCCTGACAGCAGTTTTTAACCCCCCAAAAAGGTCTTGTGCTGGTGCAAACTGCTAGTAAATCTGGACCCAAAAGTTCCAACTGTGTGCCACGTTGGACAGCATTTTCACTTTCGATATGGATAGACAAATTGCAAAGACTATTTACTAGGGGTGTGCAGCGCAGCCATTATGTGTATCTGTATCTGTGACAATCTCAAAATTATTTGTATCTGTATTCGGATAGATCCGGAAGTGGGCGTGGCTTAAACGGAAGTTCGTCAAATTACATGTAAATACCATTTTAAATGCAAATCTTTTTGATTCGTAGTTTTCATTTAACAAATATGCCTTGTATAACTAAAGAAAGTATTCTTTTTTATTACAATTATAACTTTGTAAATATCTTCTATTTAAAACTTTATCAAAAAAGAAAAATAACTTTATTCTTCTTATTTTCCAGTGAAACTTTGTGTACAAATTTGACAAGAGACAAGCATCCACAATCTTAAACAAGAGCACTAGTAGAAAAAAAGAAGCTGGAAAAAAAAAATATAGAAATGGAAAGTGTTCAGCAGAATGACAATAAAGCTCGCTTGAACTTTAAGTAACTTAGATCATGTGTTGTGGGAGTCTGTGATCATTTATGAGTATTTTATCAATAGAGCACAACAAATCATTTGAACCCTCCAAAAGCCTTGATCAAACATCGCTTTTCTTCGTCTTGTACAATTAAATGTAATGCCATTCACGAAAAGGGTGTGCTGATGTGATGCGTTTTTACAGTTTGATTTCGAAAAGATTTGAAGTTAGAAGTTATTTTTGTTGAGTTGATATAACTCCAGACAAAGCTCAGGTTTCTGAGAGACGCGCATAGAACTGATTTGCGCTCATTTCATTCATATAGGCTATAGTTTACTCTCATTCACTTTACACATCCAGGCCCATAGCCAGCTATGAGGTCCAGACCTCCGTAAATGTTTCATGTCCAAAAATAAAATTTGAAAACATATGCAAAATTATTTAAAATCATGTCGCTGAATAAATTCATGTGGCTGACTCGCAGCAGCTGTGAAATGCAGGAGTGAAGGAGCTTCTACCAGCCATGTTGCTGGATCTACTTGTTACAAGCGTCGCTGGACTTGTTTTAATACTTAATGTAACAGCGTTAATAAAGTAATTAGGGCATTAATAAAGTGGGAAGGTGAAGGTTGAAGTTAGAGATTCTGTATCCTATTTGCAAAATACAAGATTTAAACTTATTTTGGTGCATTTTTCAGGAGATTGGTTGTGTTTGTTTTTTGTAGCAATATCTGGCAATACTGCTTCGCCGGCACTGACAGGCAGCGATCGAAAAAGGAGTGCGCGGATAGTTTATTGCAGAGGAGACCACATTCGTCAGACAAACGCAATGATCACCATGATATTATCTGTACAAAACTGTGTCAAACGCTATCCAAGCAGTACTAGCCATTATTATTGCACAAATCTTAACCACCGCAGACCTCACTAATGTAGTGCTGTTCCAGCAAACGTGATTGTGTCTGCCGAATATTTTTTTCTGTTATTCGGATAAATCTGTTATTTGTTTTGAAGCCATTATCCGTGCCTTTCCGAATAAGGTATTCGGCTTCAGGCACATCCCTACTATTTACAATTAAAAGCAGATATACAGTGCTTAACACTGCAAGCATGAAGGCAACTCACCATTCAGTCAATCTGAGATTTCACTCATGAACATCCCATACTTTAGAGTGATGTGTGGACTTTTGAATTAAAAGGTTTCAGTTTACTTTGATCAGTCCAAATAAATAAAAATCCAAATAAGCTACAAAAACTTGGACCCAAAAACCCAAATTCTTCAAAGGAATTAAATTATGATTAAATAATTATTAAATAATTCTGCCACTATTTACCCTCATGTTGTTCTAAACCTGTATGACATTCTTTATAGCATTTTTATTAATGTTTGAATATTTGGAAGTGCAAATATTAATTTATTTCACGAGTAGAAAAATGCAAGTTATTTAGACTTAAAGGTACAACTGATAAAACTACAGAAAAAAAATGTTATATCCATTTTTAAAATCGCATACTCAGAAAAAAGACTATATAGGACATTACCAGTAAATAACAATTTCAACATACATTTTGAGAGAGAAATAAAAAAAAGTTAAACTGACCCCCATCCTCAGCTTCCAGGATTCCCTGCAGGTATTTGAAGGAGCCAGATTGTTTGGGAGCTGACACAGGTTCCTCATAGTCCTGAAGCATCCTGTAGACGTCTGACTGTGTGTCGAAACCGTTGCGGTTGCCTGATGAATTCACTGGCGGTTCAGGGCTGAAACTGAGAGGAAAACACATCCAGATCTCTTTCTCTTCCAGAAACATCTACTATTGCCATGTTTTCATACCGAGCTAAACACTTTCTCAGTGCATCAAGCTATTTATAAAAGCTGAAGGAATGGAAGCCAGTGTAATTGGTTTAAAAATTCTCAACACATTTGTGACCCTGGACGACAAAACCAGTCTTAAGTGTCAATTTTTCGAAATTGGGATTTATACATCATCTGAAAGCTGAATAAATAAGCTTTCCATTGATGTATGGTTTGTTAGGATCGGACAATATTTGGCCGAAATACAACTATTTGAAAATCTAGAATCTGAGGGTGCAAAAAAATCTAAATATTGAGAAAATCGCCTTTAAAGTTGTCCAAATGAAGTTCTTAGCAATGCATATTACTAATCAAAAATTAAGTTTTGATACATTTACAGTAAGAAATTTACAAAATATCTTCATGGAACATGATCTTTACTTAATATCCTAATGAGTTTTGGCATAAAAGAAAAATCGATAATTTTGACCCATACAATGTATTTTTGGCTATTGCTACAAATATACCCCAGCGACTTAAGACTGGTTTTGTGGTCCAGGGTCACATTTGTTAAAAATCTACCAGTCATACGTTTAAACAAAGTAAAGCTGCATACTGTACTAAACTTGCAGTTGTTAAAGTTGGAAATAATATTTATTACTTTTTTTATTACAATATCACAATTATGTGAAAATAGAAGTGACTTACAAATAGTTTTACTACTTTTGGGTTCAAGGAGTTATTTCTGGCATGAAGAAATATTTCTGGTATCACTTTCCACCTCTTAGGACTTTTGAAATATTCCTTTAAAAGTAATTTCGCTGATGTTACTCCCAGAAATGACATGCTTTATATTTGAAAATAACAGCACAATCAATTATCAATTAATCTATTATCAACAGATCTGATGAATTTCAGTTTGTCTTAATGAACTGATACAATTACAGAAATCAATAAATAACAATAGATAAAAGTTATAATTACACACTTCAAGTGCTTGATCTTGAGCACAGCATATTTCTGAAACTAATATTCATTTTACAAGTTTAACAAGAATTACCCTAATAATGAAGAATGAGTATGCATTAAGATCTTTGAAGGTTCTGTTTTTCCAAGTACACAGCAGGATTTTCCTGTTGGAAGCTTCCATGAGAGTGATCAGTGTTATGACAACTTCTACCTTAAGTACAGGAGGAATTCATAAACAGTGGATTTGTCATCTTCAAAGTAAACAGTGGGATTTACAAGCAACCAAATGCTTCTCTATCACCCTTATCTAACATAACTCTAGTGCTTCAGAAAACTCAAGGGTGTTTTGCAAATATCAGTGCAGCAGATGTTCCCTGAAGACTCTTCACTCACTATCCAGTTCTAACACGAACTCATTTTTTCATAACAATAGGCCTGAAGAGCTGTAATATCTTACACTCTGAAGTGTTTATTGTTGTGTAGTGCTCTGAGTGAAGACAGGACCCGCGCTGTAGATTTCCAACATGGCTCAAAATTGCTTGCTTGATAAATCACAGCCTTGTGAGGATCATAAATATCAGTTTCTGGCCGTTGCAAGAGCAGTGTGGTTTGTGCTGGCTAGAAGTTAGCGGTGTACAGTTAATGTAAAACTGACTTAATTTACCTAGTGTGCTTTGTCTAATTGTCATTCCAAAGAAAAATGCTTTATTCCTGTGCATGTGTGAAAAGCTGTGAAATGGCACACCTGTGAGGGGAGCCCAGGCTGAGGCCTGCCATCTGCTTCGGTAGGGCACCATTTCCGTTATTGTGTGAATACAGGCCTGCTGGATTGTTGTATGTAGGTCTGGAGTTGCCGTTATTGTAGGGCACAGCGCCTGTGATGGGACTCTTGGGGGATGGACTCTTGGGAGTGGGGCTGTAGCCGCTGCTGATTGGTCGAAAGGTCTGTGAAAAAAAAAGTGATTTGAATTCCAAAAATGTCAAAATACCAAAGCAAATTATCTTACCCACTGTTTTACTAAAAGCAAACCCTGTCTGAATTGTAGGGATGTAATGATGCACCATGAGCCGGTTGAATATCGATGAAAATGTGACGATTTAAGTCGGTTGAGCTGTTAAACGAATCGCGATACCGTTGGGTGTGGGGGTTTATATGAGTGTATCTCTGAGGAGAACTGACTGTCTTCAGAAGAGTTTAGATGGTATTTTCTTTCATCTTCTCTCTGCAGAGATATTCACAAGTCTTTAACTTGGAGTCCGAGTCAAGTCTGAAGTCTCTATCGCTGGAGTCTGAGTCAAGTCTCGAGTCTTTGGTCACGAGTCCGAGTCGAGTCACAAGTCATTTAATGGCTCACTAAAAAAAAAATCCCATTCAGAATCCTCATGTATTGAAATCTTCATATTTACAAAGCTGTTTTATAGGCTATAGACAAAATATATGATCTGCTTCTTTTTTTTTTAAAGAGGTGTTAAGATGTAAGGTTAATGTACATCCAGCCTGTTACTTATTTGTTTTAATCCATTACCATGTTCAAAACAGTTTTCTGTAATCAAATTCTACAATAAGAGTCCTATCTACCATGACACATAAGGCAATATGTGACAGATATTACAAAACCATACAAATAAAGCATTTCTTTTTGATATAAGTCAGGGGTATTCAATTAAAGTTACAAGAGGCAAAGATAACCTATATTTATATAGATTAACATAAAAGATAACTTATATATGGAAGAAACCTATATTTTCTTCCAAGCAGAGGTCCGGACAAAAAAAAAACAAAAAAACAATAACAACAAAAAAACTTTTTTTTTTTAACATTGTATCGAATTGAAATTGAAATTGTATTGAAATCTATAGCCTGCTATTTTAATATTTTATTTAAAAGCATTATCTACTAAAAACGTCTACAATAATCAAAAATTCTCAACTTGAGCAGAAAAGAAAGATAACTAGCAGTTTCAAAGTTTAAGTTCTATCCTAGCCATCTAACAACAATTTTCCCAAATATAATTACATGATTCTTTTGAAATGCTCTTAGCCTACAGATTAATAATGCTAAATGTAGATCAGAAACAGAACAGTCACATCTGGTTTGAACAGACAGAGTCATAGGTTATAGAAAGATAAATATAGCAAGAAAAATAACTAGATTTATAACGTTGTTTTCTGCTGTGTTTTAGTGAAAGTAATCTATAATTTTGTTATAATGTTGTTGTTAAAATAACCGCGTCATCCACACCGGAGCGCGTCTGGAGAGAGAGAAAGTGCACGGAGCTGAAAGGGCCTGAATAAAGCGCATTTGGCTTTAGATAAAAATACCAGAGTAGCCTATGAAAGATATTTACCATTAACGACCCTGAGCGCTTGTTATGTGATCCGCTCCACTGTTTCGATGCGCTGCTCTCTTAAATTTTGTGCTGCTGTTACGGCTCGCGGTCCGGATGGATGCCGGGGTGAGGATGTGCTCCGCCTTTTGAATATCAGTTATATAAATATTTAAGGATTAAGACTCGAGTTGCTTTTAAAATATTCACGAGTCATTTACCTCGAGTTGAGTCGAGTCTGGAGTCATTTCAGGTCGAGTCTGAGTCAAGTCTCAAGTCTATAAAAATGCGACTCGAGTGCGAGTCACTAACTAGAGTGCCCATCTCTCTGTCTCTGTAATGCATATTAAAGTAGTGTTTCTAAGGGCAGGACTGCTTTGGTTACAGCGGTAACCAAGGAAACACTGTATGGCTGCTGTTCCATAAGTGCCACCTGCTGTCCGAGACTGAATCTGCATCTCATTCAGCCTGTGTGCTTTTATGTAGCATAATTTCACAAAGCTAAAGTTGGACCATTCTGTTTTTGCTCTAAATGCTTTTTCTATACTAGGTCCATTTTCTGATGGAAAATGTGGACATGCTGAAATTTCTTAAATAAATAAATAAATCCAAGCTTGGAAAGAGCATAGGCAAAGCCTATGTTCATATGCAAATATTTCTTTTATACGTACTATTCGTTTATAAATTTATTTGATTTAGGATTTGTTTTAAAATTTTTGTTATTTGACATAAAATATATTTCAATTTCACAAAGAAACATGCAGCATTTTGACACTTCTTAATTTTTCTTAAATTTTGATTTTGTTAAAAAAATCATGATAAATTCATAACGTGAAACCAGCATTGTGAATCGTATCTCATTGTGAGTTGAGTGAATCGTAGCATCCCTACCGAATTGTGTACGAGTCCAGCACGATCCATGACTGGAACAGTAAAACAGCCTTTGACAAGTTTACAGATCTGACATGCACCCAATAAACAGCTTACTTACAAATATGTAAATATTGACAGTTGCACACAAATTCCCATCATACAGTCACGTCTGGTCAACGCAACGCTTGAGTACAAGCTATAGCAAACATTTTATGACATCAGCAATCATTTAAGTAAAACATATTTGTGTTATTGTTTGCAGACGGAGTAGAGATGCCCTTTTCTTTTTTTTTTTTTTGGTGAACAGTTCGTCTAAAGTAGCATATTTGAAGACTAATTCTGAGAAAAGAAGAAACTTTTTCTCAGTAAAAACTCTGCATGCCAGAAATACCAGGCCAGTTAATCTATGTCAAGTTCAAACAAGCATTAATAAATTCTGGTGAAAATTCTGAAGGAATGGTAGCAAATATGTCTACATTTTGCAACTGTGCTGTTAATTTTTTTTATCCCATATCCAAATGTAATATGTACATATATTAAATTTCCATATATAAACTACATTGTCATATGAAGTGTAAACATATGAAATGAAAAGAAAAAAAAATTAACATATATCTCTAAATAATTAACATATATCTCTAGCCTATAGAAATGTGTATTTTTAAGATATCTGTAATACATTTTAAGACATGCACATGTACAGTGCACAGCATAAATGAGTACACCCCCTCTAAAACTGAACAAATTCAGCAATTACTCTTTACTTAGGTGACATGTTAGGGTGCTTTGGAGATATAATGTTCCAACAAGCCTGCTTGATCAATTGCCAAAGAAGAATGTCAAAATTATTCAGCAAAACAAGATTTTCTTATCAAAGTGATAAAATGTTGTGTTGTAAAAATGAGTACACCCTCCTGAAAGTTACTAAATAAAACTTAAAAAAAAAAAAAAAAAAAAAGTGTATAGGTTTAAGGCTATTTTTGATCAACAGGTAAGTATACTGAACCAAAACTTTTAAAGACAAGTAATTTCCTGACAATTAAAAGTGTTATATAGCCCACTGAATCATACTCAGACTTAATGCTGGCAGCAGTGGAACCAATTGGGAGAGAACTGCCAGCTGACTTATTTCTTAGCATTAAAGAGGACAATGGTACAACAGGAATACCAAATTATTGTTTTAGGTGTGAAAATATAGCAGAAGTAGCACCGACATTCAGTAAACAATGGACTTGTGACAAGGTTCCTGAAATAATCAGGTCTTCACTTTAAGTTTTCATTTAGTGATGAGTGAATTTCTGCTAGAAAAAGAGCAGGAGAAATAACATGCAAGTGTCTCAGAGCCGGCAAAAGCTATGAAAAGAGTGACACTTTATCTCACAGAGTATGACGCAGCCTGCAGAAGTGACATGCATGGTTGTTGTCACCACTAGAATTACCCACTGTAGCCAAAGCAAAATAAACTCATTTAACCTCTTCCAAGGCCCATATTTACAAAATAGAGACTTCTGGGAATCCATACTCTGGTCTCAAGAGACCAAGTCAATCATTTCAGATCCAAAAGCATCCAAAATGTTCTGGTGTTGCTAGAGGAGGAGTACAGTGAGAAGTGCTTGGTACCCACAGTGACGTTCAGTGGTAGTAAAGCTCTTATATAGGGATGAGTGAGTGCTGAAGGTGGGAGGTAGTTGTGCTTTATCAATGCTGTCATGAATTCACACACTACTGTGTGATGTAATACAAAAACTTGAAACAGAAGATGCTACCCTCCCTTCATTCCCTGCATTATTGGGCATTTTTTCAGCATGACAATGAAGATATTATTTATATTGTTAGAAAATATATTTTAACATATATATGGAATCTTTGAAAATCTTGGAAAAGCATGAAGGCAATAAGGATACAAAACCTCACAAAAATCAAACTTCACAAAGCCGTTCAAATTAGATCAGACGCCACAAATTTACAGACTGTGGTCTTCAAATGGGCAAGATTGGTTAGACCTGAACAGCACATCATTTATCATCATATATAAACATTTGTTATTTTATAATTATAAACACTGTTTGTTTTACAGTATTTGGACAATGATTCTGCCACAAGCTGATTAACACTGAAGTGAACAAACATTATAGTTATCTGAAGCATATAAAAATGTTAATATTTGAAAACAATTACAATTCAGACCAATGCAGATTGATCTGACTTTTACTGGGAAGGAAACACAGAGAATGAAAACCTCTGGGAACATAAATTGAACAAGACCAACAAACAGACTTCTGCTATAGATAATGTTTACAGCCCTGTTGAGGAAGCAGCATCCAGAGGCATTTCCATAGAGAAAAAGTTTGGCAGAAATCATCTTGTTGCTAAAACCAAGCCGTTAAGGACCTCTGTGTTGATGCACACTCCTTTACTTCACATGTCTGCCACAAAAGGGTGTAACTGCAATAAAAATGGCAGATTTACTAGTCTACACATCTGGTGTATAGCTTATAAAAGTGCCATTTTTTGTAGTCTAACACTGAAACCATTCATTTGTACCTCTGTACCTTTTTAACTGTAAATTTTCACTATATAAGCTTACATTTTTGTTATTTAATAAATCTGGATAAGACTTTTGTCTCATTAAATTGATTTATTTAACCTATTCTGAAGAACAGTGAATGTAGAGGGGCACTGAAATAGCAGCAATCAAACAAACTCTGCTTTTACAGGCCACGTTTATCACGACATGAGAGGAAATATTACATGACAACCTTTTCAGACAACTAGTTTAAAACAGTGTGGTTCTTCAGATCTAACCAACCTCACCTGAGTTATGGGCCAATAAAAGGTTTACAAATTAAAAATGTAAAAAAAAAAAAATAAAATAAAATAAAAAATATTATTAAAAAAAATAAGAATTTATATATATATATATATATATATATATATATATATATATATATATATATATATATTATTATTATTATTATTAATGCAATTTACTTTTACTTTAATGCAATTTAAATTACTGCAAAGCAATGCAATGCAATGCAGTAAAAAAAAACAAAAAAAAAAAACACACACAATAAGGTCCCATTAGTTAACATTAATTAATCCATTAGAGTCTTACAGTTAGAGAATTACATTTGCTACAATATTTATTACTCTTGTTGATTTTTGTTAATAAAAATTAACATACAACTTTTGATTTGAATAATGTATTAAGAAATGTTAAAATAAACATTAACTGAGATTAATAAATGCTTTAGAAGTATTTTTCATTGTTAGTTTGTCTTAACTAATGCAGTTAACTGTTAACAAATTAAACCTTTTTGTAAAGTGTTACTAACCATCAGCAGTACTTGTGGTACTGCATTTAATTTATTAATGCAACTACCACATATCTAAAGAAAATATTGAACTCAAAAATGATGTACCGTGTCCTAACAAGGGGCGAAATATACAGGTGCATCTCAATAAATTAGAATGTCGTGGAAAAGTTAATTTATTTCAGTAATTCAACTCAAATTGTGAAACTCGTGTATTAAATAAATTCAATGCACACAGACTGAAGTAGTTTAAGTCTTTGGTTCTTTTAATTGTGATGATTTTGGCACACATTTAACAAAAACCCACCAATTCACTATCTCAACAAATTAGAATACTTCATAAGACCAATAAAAAAACATTTTTAGTGAATTGTTGGCCTTCTGGAAAGTATGTTCATTTACTGTATATGTACTCAATACTTGGTAGGGGCTCCTTTTGCTTTAATTACTGCCTCACTTCGGCGTGGCATGGAGGTGATCAGTTTGTGGCACTGCTGAGGTGGTATGGAAGCCCAGGTTTCTTTGACAGTGGCCTTCAGCTCATCTGCATTTTTTGGTCTCTTTTTTCTCATTTTCCTCTTGACAATACCCCATAGATTCTCTATGGGGTTCAGGTCTGGTGAGTTTGCTGGCCAGTCAAGCATACCAACACCATGGTCATTTAAACAACTTTTGGTGCTTTTGGCAGTGTGGGCAGGTGCCAAATCCTGCTGGAAAATGAAATCAGCATCTTTAAAAAGCTGGTCAGCAGAAGGAATCATGAAGTGCTCCAAAATTTCTTGGTAAACGGGTGCAGTGACTTTGGTTTTCAAAAAACAGCCAGCTTCTTTGGCAATGAATGTTTGTGGCTTACCCTCCTTGTGAAGGGTGTCAATGGTTGTCTTCTGGACAACTGTCAGATCAGCAGTCTTCCCCATGATTGTGTAGCCTAGTGAACCAAACTGAGAGACCATTTTGAAGGCTCAGGAAACCTTTTCAGGTGTTTTGAGTTGATTAGTTGATTGGCATGTCACCATATTCTAATTTGTTGAGATAGTGAATTGGTGGGTTTTTGTTAAATGTGAGCCAAAATCATCACAATTAAAAGAACCAAAGACTTAAACTACTTCAGTCTGTGTGCATTGAATTTATTTAATACACGAGTTTCACAATTTGAGTTGAATTACTGAAATAAATGAACTTTTCCACGACATTCTAATTTATTGAGATGCACCTGTATGTATTAACAAAAAAAAAATGCCTAATTTAATTGCTTGTTTTTCTTTTTGAATGAAATATGACCTGGACATGTTTTTGTGAGATTCAAACAGACAGCAATGACTTTCCTAAAGTCAGCTTTGCAGGGTAAAGCTAGTTCCCTCATAATCGTCAGTGAAGGCCCAGCAGAAACACAGAAAGACCAGGGAATTATTTATGAGGAGTTTTTGTGTCTGCTCATAAATCCTGACCATCATCAGGTTTCACTGACCTGTTTTACAATGCTATCCCAGCATGCCCTTTGGTTCTGGGTGACTGCCCACAGAGCCAGAACATTCAGAACCATCTAAAGCACCCTGCTACTGCCGCGAACTGCTAGCAATGAACTGAATAAATCTAAACGAACCCCAAGCCTATTTTTATTAATTAAGGCTTGCTGCGGGGAAATGACCCCTGATTTATGGAGGTTGATGTCGACCTGAGCAAGGGAGATACAGAAGTTGAAGGGAGGACCTGATGGAAACCATATGGCTTCTGTTGACAGACTAAAAAAAAAAACACTCCCGGCATAACATAACCTCACCACCTTACCAACACATAATACAGAGCAAACGATTAAAGATACATTAAAAAATTTTGATTTAAGATTAAAAAAATAGGTTACAGTACACAAAATGCACCAAACATTGCAAGATATTTGAGATAGATTTAGTTTACACACACACAGACACGCAGACACACACACACACACAGTTTTTTATGTGATTATTTTTTAAAATGTAATTTATTCTTGTGATCTGCAGCTGAATTTTCAGCATCATTATTCCAGTCTTCAGTGTCACATGATCCTTCACTGCTCAAACATTTCTGATTATTATCAGTGATTAATGTTGAAAATATCTGAGCTGGTTCATATTCATAATTTTAATATTAATATTATTGTCAAATATCAATTATTATAAATTATCATTGGTGGTCAATTATGGTTCTTATTATTATCAATGATGAAAACAGATGTTGCTGCTTAATATTTTTGTGGAAACTGTGATACATTACCAATTAAAAATTTAGGATAAGTAAGTTTAAAAAAGAAGAAAGAAATGAATACTTTTATTCAAGGATGTAGTAAATTAATCAAAACTGACAGCAAAGACAAAAAGATTTCTGTTTCAAATAAATGCTGTTCATTTGAAATTTATATTCCTAAATAATCCTTTAAAAAAGTATCAAAAACTGTTTCCATCATTGATAATAAAAAACATTATTAATAATTCAGCACCAATGATAATTGATAATAAGTGAGCACCAAATTAATACAGTATTAGAATGATCAAACTGTAATAATATTTCACAACATTTTTGTTTTTTCTGTATTTTTGATCAAATAAATGCATCCTTGATGATCATAATAGACTTTATTTAAATAACATTAAAAATCTAATTAATTCCAAACTGACTCTAAGTGTAACTTGAGTGATCGATAAATATTTGTGACCCTGGACCACCAGTCATAAGGGTCAGTTTTTTGAAATTGAGATACATCATCTGAATAAAGCTGAATAAATAAGTTTTCCATTGATGTATGGTTTGTCAGGATCGGACAATATTTGGCCGAGATACAACTATTTGAAAATCTGGAATCTGAGGGTGCAAAAAAATCTAAATATTGAGAAAATCGCCTTTAAAGTTGTCCAAATGAACTTCTTAGCAACGCATATTGCTAATCAAAAATTCATTTTTGATATATTTACGGTAGGAAATTTACAAAATATCTTCATGGAACATGATCTTTACTTAATATCGTAATGAGTTTTGGCATAAAAGAAAAATTTATAATTTTGATCCATACAATGTATTTTTGACTATTGCTACAAATATAGGCTACCCGTGCTACTTGTTATGACTGGTTTTGTGCTCCAGGGTCACATTTGATATTGGTTTGATAATGATTACTCACATGACTTAAAGTACAAATAAAAAAGGTAAGCACCAAGAATTAAACCCAATTCTGACTCAAAATAATAATAATGTTAACATGTATTTAATAAAAAAAAAAAGAAAAAAAAAAAAGGGGGCTATAAAAGAGGGCCTTAAAAGCCTGGCCAATCACGGGCAATAGGCAATTTTGTTCCATTCATAAAAGAAATTCCATCTCATATTACAACTCTGAGGTAACAAGAATTCCGAGCAATGAAACAATACCTCAGTTATGAATCCGTGTATCATTCGATTATTCGTTTTTTGATTTAATTTTGAAAGTAGAAAAATAACAGCTCAAATTTTTCATTTTTCATTCAGGGGTAGAAAAATGAATAAACAGCTTGAATATTCGATTTCTACACGTGGGGGGGAATTAAACGCCCCATTCTGCTGATTGGTCAGCCAAAGACCAATCAGCGCTGTGATCTGGAGTATGTCTCTTAGAAATGCACATTTGACATTGAGTTGACAGTAGTAGTTTGAGTTAGGATGCAGATGTAAATTTATGTTCATTATCAAAATCAGTAACATCTGTAAAATTGCAACAACCTCCTTTTTTATATGGTGAAATTTAATTTTTCTGACTGTTGAGTTTTATTAAAATTAACCATTGTTCTTCTATAGTAGCATACATTTACATCATGATAACCAGAGTTAAAACCACACGTATAGCACCTCAATACTGAAATGAAAAATGCAACTATTTGGTTTCTATGTAGCCTATTTATATGAAAAACAGTAGTCTAAATACATTTATTATAAATCCACAAACGCTAGCCTATAGCTTAAATCACAAATATACTGTAATTACATTCCATTACTCCTTCAATACACGTCTACATTAATATAATAAATTTGATATAAATACCCCACATTTCTGCCACAATACCATGGTGCAGTTATTGTTACTACAGTAAATCCATGGTAAATGATGGCGTTTTGTAGATTGAAAAGCCTTCTGACTGTATTGTTGCACAGTGTTTTTCTGCTGTTTGCCAGCGCTGTTTCATCTGGATTTAAACTAGTTTATATCAGTTGACTGATACTAGTTTATACCAGTCATTTGTGTTCTTCGCTGAATTCAAGCACTTCTCACTGGATCTCACAGCGCTGTTTAGTGGTTGCGTGATCAGTGAGTAAACACTAGGGATGGGCGATACCTCTTATTTTATTTTCGATCCGATACCGATATTTTCAAGCCCAGTATCGTCAATATCGATGCCGATACCAATACTTCTAAACTAAACTGATCTTTTAAATTATTAAAAGAATATAATCAGTAATTATACTCACTTAATATTAGATTTTAAAGCCATGATTTTTTTTTTTAAACATTTCATAGGCCTTTTTTTGTTTACACTGTCAGAAATAAAATATAATAAAATTGTATTTTAGCCATTTACTGAGGCAATAATCTCAAAGGTGCACCTATACCCCTAAAAGGGAGCATATTAGTACCATATAAGTATGCATGTTTTAAGGGTAGATAAGGTTAGGGTTAGGGTTACCTCAAGAAATATAAACGTGGTGTTACATAAGTACTAAAATGTATTATTATTATTATTATTATTATTATTATTATTACCACCATGGTAAATTTGTGGTTACTGCAATTTTACTACAAATACTGTGGTAAACTGTGGTTACTGTAATAAAACCATGGTTAATTTTTTTAAATGGCTGCCAGGCTGTTGTACCCCTAAACGTTAGCATATATTTTTTTCTGTCAGATTTATTAACAGCAGTTACAGAACATAACACAATCTATTTGAACTTTCAACTACCAGTTTAAATAAATTTACTTGCACAAACCAGCCTATTTAAAATAAATATTACATGTACACAAATGTTTGGGGTTAAGATTTTGTAATATTTTTAAAATAAGTCTCATGCTCACCAAGGCTGCACTTATTTGAACAAAAATACAGTAAAAACAGCAACATTGTGAAATATAATTAAAAATACTTTCTATTTTAATATATTTTAAAATATAGTTTAAAATGCAGCTGTGAATCAAAGCTGAATTTTCAGCATCATTACTCCAGTCTTCAGTGTCACATGATTTTTCAGAAATAATTCTAATATCTTTTAAAGCTGCTCAAGAAACATTTCTGATTATTGCTGCTTCATATTTGTGTGGAAACCATGATGCATTTTTAAGAATTAATTTTATATATAACGATGATATGTAGTAATGTAATAATGTGGCAATGGTTTCTTAAGATCTACTTATGCTTCTGATGCTTTTGGGAAACGCAGCTCTATTCGAACAAGCACTGTGAGCCATGCGTCAGCAGCGAATTCTGTCTGTGATTAGTTGGTTCTGTCTTTCAGCATTTGCGTGTGTTCTGATGAGCAGGAGAAATAGCGAGTAAATCACTCGCATATACGACTAAATCGTGGGCGACTAAATGATGACTAATATTAGCCACTAGCTAATAAATTCTCAGATTTTACTCGCCAGTGTGTGAGTTGGAGGCTAAGTATTATAAGTTTAGCACAGATATATTTTAACTCGCCGAACACTATGACTGAGTGCTTCAAAGCTTCACTCTCCGTCAAGCGAGCTGTGCTATTTTTATTTTTTTTTCTCAGTTCATCTGAAAGGATGCGCAGTGTACCTGTGTTTGTTTGATGTACCGTAAACTCTAGTGTGAAGGTGCGTATCTCGTCATCGCACACGCAAAGAAAGAAAGAGCGAGAGAGTCTTACATAACATGCAGAATTGATGCGCTACATGTAAATAATATTCTTTGTTGTATTTTCCTTTCAAAATAACGGAGTTCCTTTGGAATTCTTCAGCTTTTAAGAACTGCCGGGTTCTCTGGTAGTGGGCGGAGCTAATGTGCAAACGACAATCTCATTGGCTGGCGCTCACCTATTATCACCTATTATTAGCAGCTCATTAATCCTTAGTGCGTTTTATATTGTACTTATTAATATAATCCTTCTTCTTCCTCTTCTTCTTCTTCTTATAATCTTATCAGTATTATTGTTAGTTTTTTACAGAAACACTGAATGACCAAAAAAGCACCACCACCAGTCCTAAGTTCAGTTAAAATGACTAATATGCATTCATACATGGTTACCAAGTTCTAATTACTAATTTTATTTGACCCTCTAACTCTAGCATTCTCTTTTCTAATTCTATTTGATCTGTCTGCCTTCTTTCTATTTAAAAAAAAAAAAACAAAACAAAAAACACGCACACACATACTTCTATCAATTGCATATTTATTCTCTAACTGCTAGCTTTTCTTGAAAAACTAACACTAGCTTTCTTTTCTATATTCTATCTGATTGTTTTCTTTAAAAAAAAAAAAACCTTGTTTTTACTCTTTTGGTGGTTTTGATTGCTTCTATTGTCCTCATTTGTAAGTCGCTTTGGATAAAAGCGTCTGCTAAATGACTAAATGTAAATGTAAATGTACTAAAGTTTTATCATTAAATAATAGGCCTACTTGATTATCATATTATAATGCTTGACTGAATGATGTTAAGAGTATACTTTCAGATATTTAAAAAGCTTATATATATATATATATATATATATATATATATATATATATATATATATATATATATATATATATATATATATATATATATATATATATATATATATATATAATATTTTTAATGTTTATAAAATGGTGCATATGCAAATATATGCATACACACACACACACACACACATATACATATATAGTATATCAGTTTGGCGAGTAAACTAAAAAAAATTACTAGCCAATGGCGATTCAATTGCCAAGGTGTCCGTAGAGGGCTGATCCAACACAATTATTTGCTAATATAGTCTATTTTTCCACTTAGAAGCTTATTTTATGCACCAAGATTCTTGATAAATAAAATTAATGGTTAAAAAAAATGCACTTTAGAATCGATATTTTTATATGAGGATAGATCCTTTCGATACAACATCAGTATCGATACTTTAGGATCGATCCGCCCATCCCTAGTAAACACATCTGCTCTAGTCAGCTTGCTCTGCGCAGCGCCACTGTTTAAACCGAGTGGATATGGTCCGTGTGGCGCGGTTCAAATGAGTAGCGCTGTTTTGTTCCGCTTTTGCCGCATAAACATTAAATTGAATATTTATCGAACTTGTTTTTAATCGAGGAAAATTATACCTCTATAATTATAGTTTTATCGCCCAGCCCAACCTCAAAGTATATCTGCTCCCACGCCCCCGCTGTGAACTCTGGCGGCCCCCAGGTTGGGAACCACTGCTCTAGTTCACACATAAATTGCGATGGGTTAAATAAACTCAATAAACAGACATACGTGACTACAGCCAAGCGCAGACCAGTATTGAAGTGCACAGGAAATAAGCAGCAGTCATATTTAAAGCAGTTTAAATATGCAGTTTAAATTAATATTGAGTACTGATTGATGTTCACTTGGATTTTTTCCCCATCGAGGGGAAATAACTTAATACTCTGTCATTTATAGTCATATGGTAAAATGTATATTTTTATTTGTGTAACGTTACGTTCAAAATAACTACAAAATGTCATGCCTTTGAAAAATAAAGAGAACAACAGAATGCGCTGTTTTAGCCCATCTCGGTCTCCTTGAGCATCTTTCTGGCCATGCCACAAACATGAACCACAGCGAATAGCTGTCTTTTAAAAGGCTTAATTTAGATTATTTGACATTAAATGCATCATATAAGTCACTTTGGAATAAATCACAGCCTATGTATCATGATAAATAAGCGACTTTACAGTCTGGAAATAAGGCTATAGTAAATTATTTCGCGGACCCCCTATCACTTTAAGAACTGCTGGTCTACACAGAAGAAAGCCCTGTCTGGACTCTTCCCCGGTACGAGTTGTGTCGAGCTTTTCATTAGTCTGTTTGATGAAAAAAGATGAAATGTAGTTGCAATGAATCCGTCAAACTGCAGCAGCGGAGGACTATTATTCTGCTGCATGATACTGCGGAAGACCCCCCCGCCCCGCCCCGTGTAGAAATCGAATATTCAAGCTGTTTATTCATTTTTCTATCCCTGAACGACATACAAAAATTTAAGCTGAATTCTCATTTTTCGTTTTTTGGAAACAAACAAAACAAAAAAACAAAAACAAAAAAACAAACAAAAAGGAGCCGTTTTCTCATTTTTCTACTTTCAATATTAAATCAAAAAATGAATGAACGAATGATACACGGATTGTTATGCTCTGACCTACACAGTCTGGGTTAAAATACAGCCTCTGAAAAATTCTTTGGCTCTACCACATACTTGGCTGTGTCTACTTCCATTGGAAATGACGTGACTTGTTCTATCACTATTCTTACAGACTTTCAACATTCATACTTTCCAGTGGCCATGGCAAAAGCCACAATGACTTACATCTCAGCATGAGGCACACATCTGCTCTGGAAATCACTGAAACACACTTTATAGACGTTATGACATACAGCCGCCAAATGTGAATGTGATTTTACTGAAGATTTGTGCAATGCCCAACCGATTCCAATGTCAGGGCCAAAAACCATTTCAGGCCATCTGTCTCGTTTACCACAAAATATCTGACAAACGCTATTTTTCATGACATGACTGAATAGAAAGAAAGCTTTGGCATCATGAATTTAAAAGCAGTATTGTAGGATAGTTAACCCAAAAGTGAAACTCATGTCGTTCCAAACCTGTATGAGCTTCTTTCTTCTGTTGAACACAAAAGAAGATATTTCAAAGAATGCTGGTAACCAAACAGTTGCTGGTAGCCATTGACTTCCATAGTATGGAAAAAAAATGGCTATCAGCACAAAATGATACCAAAATGTAAATATCGTGCCTTAAGCTTTTACCATGCATGAAGGTACCATGTGTCACATTATTAGTCAGTTTCCATAAAGAAGAGGTTATTGCGACTTTTTAACTAAAAATTCTGACTTTTTTACTTGGAACTCAGAATTTGACCTCCTTTAAAAATGAATTGTTAAAATAATAGCCTGATTTTTCTGTTATCATATTTATTAAGTGAGTGATTATAAAATATTTATTTGAGACCGAATTGTATGGAAATCTATTTTCACCACTGAATAAAAAATAAATAAAGGTAATTGCAAGTGTTTATATCACAATTCAGACTTTTTTTTCTGAAACAAGCTTCCATACAAAACAGATCAGAAGGCAAAACATAAATATATTTGACATCAACTGGTCCTCAGAATTTTGAAGGCGGCTTTTGTAATGTTATTTTTTTAAAGACTCAATTCAGCATAGTGAAGTTGTTTATATTCCTACGAATGGTCAAGACAGCTGCTGCTCATCTGTTGATCACAACATGCTCACATGTGAAGCTAAAAGAATTCTGCCATTCACTGCAGAGAAGCATCTGCTAAATGCCTTGAATTAAAATGTAATTTAAGCTGTGAAGGTTTGAAAGCATCCCAGTATACATTAGATTTATGCCACCAGCCTTTATACCTGTGACTCAGACTCCAGTGTGCCGGTGTATGGACTTGTCTTGTTTTCTTCTATTCCAGTTGGAGACCAAACCTTTCCAGATCTAAAAGACAAAACCATAAAAGCAGTGAGGTGAGTGAAGCCATATATAGTAGCTGCATACATGAGTGAAAACAGTCTGCCTGTTTATCTATAACAGATAACATTCCTGACTGATATCAATGATCAATGTGCTTGCTTGTCATGAAAATTTCATACAGCATGATGGTCAAGTTAAATGGTAAAACTAAAGGGATATTGAGCATCTTTAGACCAAATGGACGAACAAAGTTTTCCTCTGTCCCATCTCCACTTACACCTACATGTACACAGCCATACGCACATCTGAGCAACAAAGAAACCTCTGTGGTCCCTCCCTCCCTCCCTCCCTCCCATAATGGAAACTTCATCACTGGAGCATGAATGCACCCCCTTCTGAGTTGGCTTGGATGTGGCAGGGTGAGGCAATGGCTTAGAAATGAATGTCAAATTGACTTAGGGTCATCTGTATGTGACTGATTAAAGGATGTTTTCCATATGAAAGCCACTTGAATAAAGACGCTTTCAAATGGAACACTTTTTTGTTGTATTTAGGGCTGGGTGGTATGACAGTACAGAAACCAGCAGAGAAATTGTTGTACTCTATTTACCAGGAAATATATATTGGGCAGGAAAGCTTCATATTATTTACCCATGCTGTAAACAGAGCAGGAAAATTCAACACAAAAGCTGCGGTGGCTGCATCCTCCGGAGGTTGCATTTGTTAGGCTGTATACATCATCAAGGATGTCCTATTTAAGAAAAGTAACCATAATAAAATTGACTGTTACTCCTTGTGAGGTGTAAAACACTGTCATTTCTTTCTTACTTTGCAGTCTAACGGTTGCTTTTCTTAAATGAGTCTGCCTCGATGACAAATACATCCTCTGGAGGACTCAGCCTCCGAAATGAGATGCGGCAAAAGAAAACCAAGTATTTTGGGTTGCCAAGTAATGTCACAACTTTCCAAATTAATATGGAATTGAACTGAAATGCTGTCACAGGTGTGGGTATAACTTTGAACATATGTTCCCCTTTCAGTCAGTCACTCCGAGTCACGTCGGATGACCGACGAAATTGGGATCTCGCCAGAGAGACCAATCCACTTCGAGTGTAACTAAACGAGCCAATGGACATTGGCATGCGATTACTGCGTCCAGCTGCCGCTGATCACAGCGCGAGTATAAGAGGCAGCAGATGCACCGCATTAATTCATCCTTTCGCTTCGGAGCCGAGCGGTGGTGCATCACTACTGCTCTCTACTTCGGTGTTGCAGAGAGAACGAGAGTGCGGGCATTACGGCAACAGCAGCGGTGGTCACGGTCTCGCGGCTTCAACAAAGATCGTGCAGACAGCCACACCAGGAGTGTGCAGGTGACCAGCTCCCCTGCGTGCTTCAGCGCTAAAAGAGCCAATTTCTCTAAAACAGCAACACGGGGGATCGCGTCTTTTTTAAAGATGTCTTATCACCCATGCGTGTCTGGGTGTGGTAGTTTCCTGGCGCCTCAGGACGGTCATGATCGCTGCCTCACGTGTCTGGGCATTCAGCACGCTGAGGAAGCTTTCGTGGATGGTTCATGTTCTTCTTGTGGGGACATGACCATCTCGGAGTTGCATAAAAGACTCCGCTATGTCAAACATGGCGGAATCCCTCTGCCTCTACCGCGATCCAGCGTTCGTCCCGGCACCCGGGGCGGCACTGCATCCGGTGGAGTCAGAGGTGATTTGAGGATCACAGTGAGGGCGTCCCCAAGTGGAGCTCCTCACCCCTCAAGCACTCCGCAGCCGGTGGAGCTGTAAGGGGCCTGTAAGTATTCGTCAGGCCTAACTGGTAGGACTTACAGAGCTTGTGGGGAGGTGGCTTCTGCCCTCCACGCCATGGCATTACTGCAGGTCCACCAGGCCAAAGCCCTGAAAGACCTGCACGAGGGTGGCCACGACCTGGCGGTTCTACATGAACTGCGTGCTGCGACAAACCTCGCGCTTTGAGCGACGAAGGTGACTGCACAGTCTCTGGGTCGTGCGATGTCCACGCTAGTGGTCCAGGAGCGCCATCTCTGGCTGTCTCTGGCTGACATGAAGGAGCAGGAGAAGATACAGTTCCTGGATGCTCCCGTGTCACAGACTGGCCTTTTCGGCGACGTTGTCGAGAGCTTTGCCCAGCAGTTCTTGGCAGCACAGAAGCAGACTGAGGCGATCAAACACATCATGCGCCGGGGGAAACCTGCTGCTTCCACCCCGGTGCAGCCCCTCAGCCTGCTCGTCGCCGTGAGCGCCCCCCTGTGGCCGCCCCCGCTACCGCGCAGCAGCCTTCCACCAGGCAGCGTCGTGGAGCCGGTCGCAGGCAGGACGCCCAGCCCGTCCAGGCCCCCGCCAAACCTGGCTGCAAGCGCAAGTGCAAGAGGCCCTGAGAAGGGCGACACAGAGATGGTGGAGACTGCTCATCGGGAGATGGTGACTGCACCACTCCCTCAACGGGAGGAGGGCCGGGTGGAGAACCTTTTGTTTCATTTTGTTCCGCCGCTGGCCCAGCAGCCAGCGGTACCCAAAACGTCAATAAAGAGCGGTCTCCTCAATCTCTGGGTCTCTAGAGGAGGAGAGTGGTGATCCGTGCATCACGGGATCGCTTCCCTCCTCCTCTCTCGCCAGCAGGCAGCGGGTGGTTGCCCAAGAGCACCCCTCCTGCCCATTCGTGGAACCAGGTAAGGGTGGTAGCTCTCGAGTCCCCGCTTCAAGTCGTCACACGCTGGGCTGTCACAAGCCTCAAGCCGGGTTCCTGTGTTTCCTCCCGCATGAGGAGGAATCAGGTGGGTGTTACACTGCACACCCAAACCCCGGCCCCCGCCGTCACAGGCCAGGCCGTCACAGGCCCCAGGCTGGGTCCCTGTGTTCCACCTCGCTGCCCCACCGTGGGTACGTCGGTGGCCCCGTTGGTTCCGCTGGCACGGTCTCTCAAAGCCTGGCTAGCGCTCCCTAGTCCGTCCCGGTGGCTCCTCTGAACCATCAGACTCAGCTACGCGATTCAGTTCGCCCAGCATCCCCCCAAGTTCAGGGGCATGCAGTTCACTTCAGTCAAGGCCGTTGATGCCCCTGTCTTGCGTGTAGAAATCACAGTCCTGCTGGCGAAGGACGCAATAGAGCCGTTCCCTCCAGCCGATATGAGGTAAGGTTTTACAGCCCTTACTTCATTGTGCCCAAGAAAAGCGGTGGGTTACGACCGATCTTGGATCTGCGAGTTTTGAACCGTGCACTTCACAAGATGCCGTTCAAGATGTTGACGCAGAAATGCATTTTTGGGTGCGTCCGCCCCCTAGATTGGTTTGCAGCGATCGACCTGAAGAACGCGTACTTTCATGTTTCGATTCTCCCACGACACAGGCCATTCCTGCGATTCGCGTTCGAGGGTCGGGCATATCAGTACAAGGTCCTGCCCTTCAGGCTGTCCCTTTCGCTTCTCATCTTCACCAAAGTCACGGAGGCGGCCCTTGTTACCCTGAGAGAACGGGGTGTGTGCATCCTCGACTACCTCGACGACTGGCTCATCCTTGCACAGTCTCGCAAGCAGTTGTGCGCACACAGGGACCTGGTGCTCAGACACCTCAGCCAGTTGGGTCTTCGGGTCAACTGGGAAAAGAGAAAACTCGTGCCAACGCAGAGGATCTCTTTTCTTGGCATGGAGTTGGATTCGGTCAGCCAGACAGCACGCCTCACCCAGGAACGTGCTCAGTCGGTGCTGAACTGCCTCAAGACTTTATCAGGCAGGACAGCGGTCCCACTGAAATTTTTTCAGAGGCTCCTGGGGCATATGGCGGCAGCGGCAGTGGTAGTTCCACTTGGGTGCTCCATATGAGACCGCTTCAGCACTGGCTTCATGGCCGAGTCTCGAGGTGGGCGTGGCGATGCGGTACTCACCGGGTTCAGATTACACCGGCCTGCCGCAGAACCTTCAGCCTGTGGACAGATCCCTCGATCCTTCGGGCAGGAGTGCCCCTGGAGCAGGTATCCAGGCATGCTGTGGTATTCACGGATGCTTCGGCCACCGGCTTGGTGGCGCCTTCGGGGCAAGGACGTTCTGGTCCGTACGGACAACACTGCGACCGTTGCGTATATCAACCGGCAAGGCAGTTTACGTTCGCGTCGCATGTCGCAACTCACCCGCCACCTCCTCTGGAGTCAGAAGCATCTGAGGTCTCTTCGTGCCATCCACATCCCAGGAGTGTTCAATCAGGTGGCCGACGAGCTGTCTCGAGCGGCACTTCCTGGGGAGTGGAGACTCCATCCCCAGGCGGTCCAGCTGATTTGGAATTGGTTCGAAGTTGCTCAGGTACACTTGTTTTCATCTCCGGAAACCACCCACTGCCAGTGGTTCTACTCCCTATCTGAGGCAACGCTCAGCACGGATGCACTGGCACACAGCTGGCCCCAGGGCCTGCGCAAATATGCGTTTCCCCCAGTGAGCCTGCTACCACAGACACTGTGCAAGATCAGGGAGGACGAGGAGCAGGTCCTGTTAGTGGCTCCATATTGGCCCAACAGGACCTTGTTCCCGGAAACTCATGCTCCTCGCAACAGCCCCTCCCTGGCCGATTCCTCTGAGGAAGGATCTGCTTTTTCAGAGATGGGGCACCCTCTGGCACCCGCGTCCAGACTTGTGGAAACTCCATGTGTGGTCCCTGGATGGGACGCAGAGGTTCTAGGTGACCTGCCCCAGGAGGTAGCTCTCACTATCGCTTCAGCACGAGCACCGTCCACAAGACGGGCCTATGTGCTGAAGTGGAACCTGTTCGTCGAATGGTGTTCCTCTCACCCCCAGAGATGTTCGATCAGAGCCGTGCTTTCCTTTTTGCAACAAGGGTTGGAGCGTAGGCTGTCCCCTTCCACCCTTAAGGTGTACGTTGCTGCTATTTCCGCCCACCATGACCCCATAGAGGGGAGGTTGGTGGGGAAGCGCGATCTGGTTGTCAGGTTTCTTAGGGAGGCCAGGAGGTTAAATCCTCCTAGGTCTCCCTCCTTACCCTCTTGGGATTTGGCATCGGTGCTAAGAGCCCTACAAACTGCCCCCTTTGAGCCGCTGCAGTCAGTCGAGTTGAAGTTTCTCTCAATGAAAATCCTACTCCTGACTGCGTTGGCCTCGATCAAGAGGGTGGGGGCCTGTAGGCATTTTCAGTCGACGAGTCGTGCCTTGAGTTTGGGCCGGCTGACTCCAGTGCAACACTGAGGCCCCAGCCCGGCTATGTGCCCAAGGTTCCAACCACTCCCTTCAGGGACCAGGTGGTGAACCTGCAAGTGCTGCCCCTGGAGGAGGCAGACCCAGCCCTAGCTTTGCTCTGTCCTGTACGCGCACTGCGACAGTACGTGGATAGAACTCAGAGCTTCAGGGCCTCAGAACAGCTCTTTGTCTGTTACGGAGTACAGCAGAAGGGGAAGGCTGTCTCCAAGCAGAGGATGGCCCACTGGATAGTGGATGCCATCACCTTGGCCTATGAAGCACAAGGTGTGCCCTGCCCGCTCAGGTTGCGTGCTCACTCCACTAGGGGTGTCGCATCGTCCTGGGCGCTGGCTCGTGGTGCCTTGCTAGCAGACATCTGTAGAGCTGCGGGTTGGGCGACTCCCAACATGTTCGCTAGGTTTTATAGCCTACGTGTCGAACCGGTTTGCTCTTGTGTTCTCACCTCAAACGGGTAGTGGCACTGAGAGGCCCGGCTCTGAGTCGGCTTGCTTTGTTCTTACGCCTAATTCTCCAGAGAGTTCCTTAACCAGGCAAACCCTGTCGAGTCCTCCAGCACTCCGGCGTCCGGACGTGGCAGAGTGTCCGGCGCCAGGCCTTTCAGCCAGTCAATTCTTGAAATCTGATGTGAGGCTAGTGCCCATATGAGAGACCCTGCCGGGATCCCATATGTGTATTCCACGGTATGCTTATTAGAGCCGTGTTTCCCCTGGCAGACCACGTTCTGCCGTCTCTAATGATGCAGCCTAAGCCATCTCAGAGACTTTCATGTGCAATAGGGCCCTACGGGGTTACTTCACATGTCTAAATGTCACTTAACCCCCTCTGGGAGGAGGTGACTCCGCAGTGTGTCTCTTCCAAGCGGAAGAGCACGCTTCCCAGTGTTATCCTAGTTCTACTGTTTGGGTTGCTCAAGGAACAACAGTAGTTGACCTTCTCTGTGTAGAGCCCGGTCCTATCGTCTGCCTTATAGGAAGGATCAGGAGGCCTACACAGGGCACTGGAAGGAGCAGCTCCTGTGGCGCTTTGGTAGGGATCCAAATTTCGTCGGTCATCCGACGTGACTCGGAGTGACCGACTGAAAGGGGAACGTCTCGGTTACGTATGTAACCCTCGTTCACTGAAGGAGGGAACGGAGACGTCACGTCCCGTCGCTACAGTCGCTGTATCACCGCTGAGCTGCCGGGTCACCAGCTCGGCTCCTCAGCAAAAGCATGAATTAATGCAGGTGCATCTGCTGCCTATTATACTCACGCTGTGATCAGCGGCAGCTGGATGCAATAATCGCATGCCAATGTCCATTGGCTCGTTTAGTTACACTCAAAGTGGATTGGTCTCTGTGGCGAGATCCCAATTTCGTTGGTCATCCGACGTGACGTCTCCGTTCCCTCCTTCAGGGAACGAGGGTTACATACGTAACCGAGACGTTTTCCAAGTTTCAAAATTGGAACCATCTGTTTTTTAATGTTAATTTTACTGTTTTGAGTCTTTTTTTAATGATTTTTGTACTGATAAAGATCATTTACTTGTGCTGAATACCTTTTGGTTTATGTCCATCAAATTAAAAAAAAAAAAACAAACAAAAAAAACAAACAAAAAAAACCCTGAAAATATAATCATGTATTTTTCATTGTTTTACTGGATTTTTTTTTTAATTGTAATAATCATGATATAGTGTATATGTGTCACACTACACCATAAAAATACATTTCCAAGATTATTGGAGAACGTTTTACAAGAAATTTAATTTCTGACCTGCTACATTTGGAAACATTAGAAAATTCACACAAGACACGTGGCAAATAAATAATCATACTCTTAGTACATCAACAACGTGAAGTATTGTGTGTTTGGGAATGAGAGGAAAATAAGAGAGGCAGATGCAGTGGGAAGAAATGACGTACACAATGTACCATTTTGTTTCCACTCTTTCTCCATTATAATCTATCAAGTAATTTAGAATTCAGAATGTGGCACATAATTATGCATTGGGAGGCTGTTCAAAATCTGTCTTCTATCAGCACGACTCTGAGACACGTACTGCAAATGGAGACTAACCTCCTCATGGGGGCAAATGGGATTTTTCTAAATGTGATTTCATGAGTATTTGTATGTATTTTATGTAAAGTGTGGTTCAACCACACGAAAATTTGCTTATGTTTGCATAGACAATAAAATGATTGACGCCATCTAAAACGTAAACTTTTGACTTATGATCAACTTTATAGCCATAAACATGTTTATAAATCGTTATGTGTGAATTCATTTGATTCTATTGTGTTTACACTTTCATTTGCATTTACTTAATTTGAAATGATTACAAATTGGCAGAACAGAATGAAATGTTATAAAATAATTGCATAATGTTAAACCAGACTACACTTCAAAACCTTAAAATGAATAATATTTATGTAATTGTTTAACCATTACTTTTCACATTGTTATTTGGACTACTTTGGCACTGCTTTTTGACATTTTAGCAATAAACAGGTGTAGTCACCATGATTTGTTTGCATTTTTCTTTATATTGTATATACTTCTAAGAAATAGTGTTAGGGTTAGGTTTAGAGTGAGATTAGCAACTCAAAAGTATTATATACAGTAAAAATACAAAAAAAAAAAAAAAAAAAAAAAATCAGGTCATCCCATTAGCTCATGTCATAAGTGGGTGTCTCAGCCCTGTTGCTAAAATAAAATGTTCCTGTCTATCACATTTTCCTTCTGGCTGGGATTCCTTGAATGAGTAACTGAGTTCCAATAGTAGAGGGTTTGCTTTGGCTTTGCTGCTTTGTTTCATTTCCATTTTCAGGAAGGTGACTAATGCACAGATGTTTCCAGAAAACACAGCGATGAAAACTGTTCAAATACAGTTTCCAATTTGTCATGTCATTTTTCATAAGACCCTTGCGGTATGATCAGTGAGCATTTGGTACTTTGCTATGCCCCAGTAATACAAAACAGACACTTATTTACATTTGTATGGTGTATGTATTTGTATCTGAGCACTGTTAAATTATTTCAAGTTGTTTGGGCCTCATTCATTGAAACAGGAACGGAATTATTCTTACATGTTACATTTTAGGAGTCTGTTCTACAGAGACAATCGTTCTGCCCTGAAGGATGTGTTTTTTTTGTTGTTGTTGTTTTTTTTTACATGGTAAAATGTTTGCTCTGATCTAGTTAAATGTGTCACGGTCAACTATGACTTTCTGAAGAGCGTAAACACAGGGACTCTCATTTGTCCCATCTTTTCACTTAGTACTGGAGACATTTTGTTCTTCACTAGCAACAATGATAAGATGTGTTGTCAAAGGCAGGAGACAGCGAATACTATAAATCCATTTTATCCTTCAGAGGTCTTTCCCCAAATGAAAGCAGTTCACAAGGAAAGATTTTAAACATGAAACTGCCATAAAATGAATTATGTATTATATAAATTAAAATTGTAACAATTTACAATAAGGTTTCATTTGTTAACATTAAGCATTTATTAATCTTAGTTCATGTTGATTCCAACATTTACAAATACATTATTAAAATCAAAAGTTGTATCTGTTAATGATATTTAATGGACCTGAGCTAACATGGACTAATGAACAATGAACAGTTGTACAGTGGTGGCTGAAAATTATTAGAACACCTCTGACAGATCTGAATATATTGACCTTTTTTTTTTTTTTGCCTCCAAATAATTTTTTCGTTTCATACTGTTCATGAAACATGCAGATGGTTGCTCAAAAAATATCAGATAAAGTGAGTCGTACTGTTTTTATCCACATTTTAATTTTGATATTTGGTATGTCCACCTTTTGCAGCAATTACAGCAGCACATCTCTCTGGCATAGTGTCACAATATTTCCCCAAATTTGCTGGATGGGGTTGAGGTCTAGACTGTGAGGGGCCAGTCCATCAATGTTCCAGCAGATTCCTTCCGTCGCAGGTAGTTCCGGCAATAGTTCGTTTTATGGGTATTATAATAGACAATTCAACAAAACAACTGAAACCTTTTAAATATGCCAAGTGTTCTAATAATTTTGGCCACCACTGTATTTTTATTAACTAAGGTTAACAAAGATTAATAAACACTGACACAATACATTGCTTATTGCTAGTTAATGTAAGTTAATACATTCAATATGGTTAACAAATATAACATTATTGTAAAGTGTTACCATTACATCTTTAATGCATTACACATAAGTAATTATATTTTGAAAATTAATATTCAACTTTGCATGTAAATTAATATAAATATATGAATATAATAAATACAAGCTCTAGAATATATAAAAAAAGCTTTTACAACTGCTAAACTCACATTTACATTTAAGCTTTTTGTGAGCCTATAGAAATTATTAAGTGAATAAATTCAGTTCATTCTCCTGCATTAATATAGTCAGATAATATATAATTTAACATTAATTAATGCTCTACATATGCGTGTGTGTGTGTGTGTGTGTGTGTGTGTGTGTGTGTGTGCATATATGTCTGTGTGTGTGTACATACACGTAGTTGTTTTTGGTGTTTGGCTTAGTTTTATGTTAGAATCATTATTACACTCTTATACCTTTTGTTCTCTTAATATTTTGAATTGTTTGCAGCTTTATTTTGTTTTCATTTAAATGTTAAGTTTAGAAATTTTGTCCTATGCATTTCTCATTTTTATTTAATTTTTTTAATTGTGTATATATACACTATTTAAAAAGTTTTAACTTTTAGTTTTGGATCAGTTTAAGTTGTTTTAATACTACAATTGATTGTTTCTGTTGTCCTCATTTGTAAATCGCTTTGGATAAAAGCGTCTGCTAAATGACTAAAAGTAAAGTAAAAGTAAAGTTAAATGTATTTAAACTAAACGCCTAATATTAATTGTTCAACTATAATTGCTCATGTGTAATGGACTGAAGGTATAATAAATAAGCATCACTAAAGGCCTAAAGCATCAATTTTGTCTTGAAAGCTCTTTTGTTGTAAACTGCTTATTTGGAGCGAGAGAAACTGGGGAGTAACTTTATTGCATCAGAGATGTGTCACTTTGCTCACAGCTGACTGTTCCAGTTTCGCTTTGCAATCTCTTACTCATAATATAACCCTAAAACCCAACTGATCTAAAACCTACCTGGCTAAACCGACTTCACGGGACTGGCCACGTTTAATAAGGGATGGAGATCAAATCTGCAGGACAGTGTCCATTCCTGCTCTAGTATCATATTAATAAAACATTTGTGCTTCTTGGAAAAAAGTCTCATAATACAAGACTGCTAAAAGAAAAAAGCCCCCTCGCCACACAGGATGTCCTAACATGTCAACTTTTGGCTCAACCACCACTGTGTCTTTGGTTGGGACGTCCTGTTTGTTTAACCAACAGCAAAACCAGTTTGAATTTCTAAACTATATTTTCATTTCAAACACTAATGAGTGCTTCTCTTCAATGACATCACCCATCTCCACCGATCCATTTCCCTTTTCAACTGTCAAGGAATGGCAAATGTAGCTCTTCCCTCTCTTTGTTTCCTCCTCTAAGCTTTCAAATCCACACACAATTCTTCATTCGTGCGTCATTGTCCACTAAGCACTAAGTCCTGCCCTGTTTTCTCTGTGCCTTAATTCCTCTTTTTTATTTTCTCCGCTCCCCTGCACTTGCATGACCCAGGTCTTATGACTCACTCGGCTTTAAGTCGCTGGCCCAGCAGGCTCTTTCCAACAGCTTCATGACTTGTGGAAACAAATCTTTCTCATCCGCACTCTCCGCCTTTTCCAGACTGCAACTTTCTTTCCTTAAAGAGGAAGGAGGAGGCTAGGGAGATACGGAGAGATTCCCAGCAGCTGTTCTCTGCCTTCACAGCGGCTCAAGGATACGCCAGGGTGCGTTTGTATGACACGCTAGACCTTTTTGTCCAGCGCTGACTCAGAGGTCAAGCGGGAACACATCCGGTACATCCAGTAACCAGACATGGCACCACTAAACATTGCAGTCAGAAACACAAGAATGAGGGGCGTTAAAGGGGAAATTCATCACTGGCAACTCTGGCTTTTACAATATATTGGCTGTCTATACAGTAGAAAAATGATTAAAAAATATAATGACTAGAGAAATCTGAGAAAAGAGGCTGTTCCTGTTTGACTAAAAGGTAGGAAAACTTCAACACCCATAATGCACTGGTCTCGATCTGACTGTTCGTGAATGAGGAGACAAAAATCTGGAAGTACGATCTGTAGTTTTCACATAGCCTTTTTGCTGAGGGATATCTGGGTTACGTTAACAGAAAAAAATACACATTGTTCATTTACATACTGTGTACTACTGATCAGTATTAGGGGGTATTGCGTTACAAGTAACGCAATCAGTTACGTAATCAGATTACTTTTTCCAAGTAACTAGTAAAGTAACATTACTTTTAAATTTGCAAGAAAATATCTGAGTTACTTTTTCAAATAAGTAACACAAGTTATTTTGTTTTTCCATTTATTGACTGACAGCTCTCCTGTTCACATGTTGAGAGAAATTGGGAGTAAGTGCAGAGGCAGAGGCACTTCCTTCAGGCTGAGGCTTATTAATTAAAGCAACACAACATTGTAATGCATCACTTTTAAAATAATTTTCCCCAACACTGCTACTGACATTGTTGGTTTGAAGACTGTTGGTAGTCAAACAGCTGATGGTAGCCACTGACTTCCATAGTATGGAAAAAATACTATGGAAGTCAATGGATATCGCCAACTATTTGGTTACCAACATTCTTCAATATATCTTCTTTTTATGTTCAGCAGAAGAAAGAAAGTCATACAGGTTTGGAACAACCTGAGGTTGAGTAAATGATGACAGAACCACTTAATGTCGAAAGATGAGCAGGTCTACCAAGAGTTCAGGGCTTTTCCAAATCACAAGAGCAGCTCGCTCTGAGAACACACACCAAATATGGCAAGATGTAGCATATGATGCCTCTGGGTGAATCTCACACTCACACACAAAAATTCTGTTGGTGTGAAAAGGATTGTCTTTTATCATATTGTCATTTTGATGAAAGCTTAAACTTTTAAGGAGAATGATGCTCAAGGTTCCCTGTGGATGAATAAAAATGGATAAAAAAACAACAACATATAGTTTGTTTCTGTTCTGTCAACACAGAATTGACTAAAGAGCAGGGTCAGTAATGAACAGGGGCTTGGGGCATAAATGCACCAAAATGAACAAAATTGCCCCTCAAATTCAAGATAAGGGGGTTGAACAATTAAACAATTTATTATGAGTGTCATGATTAAAATGAGATGTGAAAATCAATGAAAAGTGGCCATTTCATACTGGATGCGTAAGCAGAGCGGAAACAGCGCAGCCACATTCCAGCCACACTCTCCTAAGCCCGATCGTTATTTTACATCAGCTGTCATGCCGGGGTCTTGCAGTGGGTGGCAGTATGCACCTTCCAGGAGCTTTGCCAACCACCATGCATGACGCGTATAAACCAATGAGATCTGTTCTAGCGCCTCACACACGTTCAAGCTTCCATGTTTAGCGTATTTGATGCACACTTTAGTAACGAATCACTCAAACGTCATTTATTTACCTTTTACTTTCTTCTGCCGTCAGACTATCTTAGACGTTGTTGTCATAACGTGTTGCTATGGGTTGCGTCTTGCTTTGGACTTGATCGATAGACTGGCATTCTGCCATTCGCAAGCTTCATGCTTTCTAACCTTATCTCCACTTTTTTCCCCTTTATGTTGCAATTAATTTGCTTATTGTACATATAAAATACTAGATGTTTATATCAGTAGTCTCATTCAAAAATAACGACTTTATTCAACAATTTCTTCTCTTCCGGGTCAATCTTAGCCACGTGTTCCACATCAGACCTGCATCAGCAGCATCACACACATGCGTCGTGTTACTATCATGAATGGCGGCAGACTGACCCGGAAGAGAAGAAATCGTTGAATTAAGTCGTTATTTTTGTTTTCTTTGTGCACAACAAGTATTCTCGTAGCTTCATAAAATTACGGTTGGACCACTGATGTCACATGGACTATTTTATCAATGTCCTTTTTACGTTTCTGTGCCTTGACTGTGGTAGTTCCCTTGCTGTCTATGGAGAGCCAGAAAACTCTCGGATTTGTGTTCTGAAGATGAACGAAGGTCTTACAGGTTTGAACCAGCATGAGGGTGAGTAATACAAAAGCTGTCACTATGGCGGTACCCTTTCAAAAGGTACTAAGATGTATCATCTAGGTACTAATATGTACACTTTAGGTACTAATATACACCATTCACGGGTTAATAAAGCCCAAAAGTCCTTTAAATTGGTACCGCCCCAGTGACAGCTCTTGTACAGTACCTCCATGTGAATGTATGGACAGTAAGGCAGATTTACCTGCTGATGGCCAACACGAGCTGATCTGTGCAGGCTTTAATGCGGTTCTGAGCCTCCATGTGTGTCATGGTCTCTGTGCTTTCTCCATTGATGGCTAGGATGGTGTCTCCAGGGCACAAATCACCCAGCGCTGCTTTACTCGCAGGTGTTATCTAACAAAAGACAAACAAAAGAAAGGTTCAAGAAGCACCACACCCAGGACAAATACTACAGCGCCTGCAAGGTACTATTACTGACTGACTGGAAACCATCAGTGAAACAAAGCCGACAACTTGACCAATGACAGATGATCAGTCACTCACTTGACTAATGTGAAATGTAATGACTATTCAATGTGATGAATTCATACTTATGAGGCAGCTCCATAGTCACTGTAACTCTAATTAGTTTGCTTTTTTGACTCTATGAGCAAGACCTTGCACGTCAAAATGTAGTTCATTATGCTTAGTGTAAATCTTATAAAGAAATGTCTGATTAATTTCCCAAAAATCACAAAAATCAAATCATTTTTTGCATAATGATCCAAATTTCCCCCTAAATTCCCATTATTATGCTAACAAATAAATAAATAAATAAATAAATAAATAATCTAAATAAATAGATCACAATATTGTTATTGCAGTGCGAAAAGAAAACTAATTTTCATCACTACAACTTAAAACAGCAATTAAAAACATCTTGTCAAAACATTATTTATTATTAAAACTAGCATTAATTAAATTTAATACAATGATCAGTACAGTTACTGTAAGTACTGTGTAAGCTTATTATGCATTACCTGGGAATGAAACCAATGACCTTGGCATTGCAAGCACCATGTTCTTTTATTTACATGATTCATGCATAATTTTCAATATTTTTGTGGACAGAAGTTCATCAGTATTCTGTCAAAATAAAAGCTCAAGGATTTGAAATGTTATAAGCTTGAGGGTTTGAACATTTGAAAGTGAAAAACTTTAGACATAAACAGTATTGTAGTGTAAAATAAAATTATTTTCATTCAAATATTTCATTTTTACTTTGCAGTACAACTGTAATTTAAAACAGTAACATTTCTGCCTTCATTTTTTATAATTAGTACTACTACTACTATTATTTTTTTTAAATATTTTATAAAATAATAACAAAACTGGCTAAAAAAAGATTAAATATTGTATCTGTTTACTTGTATGCCATGTGACCATTAACTGTTATCAGAGAACTCAATGTGTCATTAAATTATTCAAATATTAACCTAAAATCCCAGGGGATATATCATGTAAATAAGGAGATCTGCTGACAAAAAATGTGGGTCCCCTGCACTATATTTTACACTAAAAGTGTTCTGAGGTTATAAGAGTACTCTCTATTAATCAATAATCTGCCCCTTCAACCATAATTTGTGTGGAAAGGATTAAAAGTTGTTGGTGTTTACTGCCACTAGTAGTCATTTCAGCTGGAACCTGCAGTGAACTGTAAGTAGAGGTAAGTTTTTCCAATAAGCCTATGTTGGATTTTTTTCTTTTTTACTTACAGTAATGAGAGATATTTTTTTCTTTTTTTCTGACAATAGAAAAGGATAATTGAAACTACGTAAAACAAATTTCTTGTTTTTTTTTCTTTTGATTTTATGGAGAAATATTTATCTAGATATGGTTTTAATGGCAAAGTTTCAAACAATTACATTAAACAATGGCTGAATTCCTTCAAAAAAAAAAAAAAAAAAAAAAAAAAAACATTTATGTGTTAGACTTCAGCTGCTCATGTTCTCTACACGACAACAATTTTCAGTAATTATATGGTCTAACTCACCCTTATCACACATCCTGCCAGCACTCACTGGCTTTGAGATCTCACAAACTAAAATCAGTTATCTGTTCAGTTCATGGGGATAAAACTGGTCATGTGATTTTACAGCAGCCACCATTTTTTTTTATCTCTGGATCAAAATATACTTAATATTAGTGATGAAATGCAAATAGCCATTTTTACCATTAGGTAGCCTGTTTATGTTAGTAAGGAACTGTTATATGGGACGATATTATAAATCTATACTCTACTATGTTGAAAGAAGTGTTTCACAATAAAACTCCTATATAGAGCTTTAGAAATCACCAACCACAATGACAAGTGGTTTGAAAAATGGATGGATGTAGACATCAGGTATCAAAAACATTCTAATGTACAGTAAAAGTTTAATTGCTTCTGTAATTTATGTTGATAACGATGATAAGCTCTGGACATTTTTACTTGACATGGATTGACATGGATTAATCTAACATCAGAAATAAATGCAACAACAGTCAGTGCTTGTCACTAATAGGCTAACCGTTTCATCTGAGAAAAACTACCACACTGAAACAAAGTAAAACTGTAAGACCTTCATGACAAACTGTCAAAATAAAAGTCTGGTTTAACTTGAGGAATTTATGACAGAAACATTACTATTCTACACTAAAAAGTAATTCTCAAATAATAATAATAATAATAATAATAATAATAATTTTACAACCAAGGTATTTTTTCATTATTTTATATAGTTATACAGTACAGCATTTTATTTGACAAAAAAATAAAAATGCAATAATTTGTTGTAAATTGTGTTTTAATTTCATTACATTTTAAAAGATTGGTTAAATTGTTAAAGTTGTATTATTATTTTTTTTAATTAGACACCATTTTATCCAGGAAAAAAAATAAAATGGAAGACAGAATTTAGTGGAAAATAAAAAAGATTTTATGTGGCCCTAAATTAAAAGGGAGCTCTGTGGAGTTTGTGTGAACAAATTATCTTCACATTCATTCTCAAGGTCTAACAAACATGTGGAAAACATTTTCTTTCCCATTAATGGTATTGATATTGGATGTAATGGAAAAAAAAAAATATATATTATGATAATATTTTCGGCCATATCGCCCAAGAGACTGTAGAGAGATACAGTCACTATAGTTAAAGATCCACTATAACAAAACACTGTAGATACAATGAAGTTGAAGTATTCAGAGACCTCCATATGTCGCACAAAAGACCACTTTTGATGTAAAGCCAGGAAATTGCTCCTAAGTACAGAACACTTAACTTAAGCACTGAGGGCTGTTGTTATTACAGTGGGATTTAGCCTAACTAAAAGTCATTAACTACATGACTATATATGCAAACTGCCTATAATAAGCCAAGCACATATGCACAACCCTAAATATTTTGCAAACAGAAGCTCCTGACCTACTAATAAGGCTAATTCATCCCATTTAACAAGCTTCATTGCCATGTATGTGATTGCCCTGAGTCATACTAAGGCACACAGTGTTTTATCTTGAAACATCTTGGTTTACCCTCCTCAGAAAATGACTAGTTACAGAGGGCAATTTATGTGATGTGATCTCACTGGAGAGTTTGTGCACTCTCAGAAAAAAAGGTACAAAAGCTGTCACTAGGGCGGGACCTTTTCAAAAGGTATAAATTCGGACCTAAAGGATCCATATTGGTACCTTAAAGGTACATATCGAAGGTACAAAAGTGTATCTATTGAAAAAGTACCACCACAGAGTTACAGATTTTGTACCTTTTTTTCTGAGAGTGTGAAGACAAATTTTTCACACTGATCTAAGAAAACTCAAGTATGTTTTGGTCAAAAAAAGCTAAGCTTTACAGAGAAAAACATTATCAGAGAAATATTATCAGAACTTGACAATGTAGAGAGAATGATGAGGAGACAGGATGGGTTAGTGGTCAAAATAAAAATATGTGCTTTATATCCCTTAAAATGTTTAATGATTATAATGGTAATATGAAAAACCATGTATACTTTGTTCACTGAACACTGACTGAAAATTGGATACAAAGTTGGAGTCAAAAATGTTGGTTTCAATGTACCCAGTACCACAATGTCATAAGCGGTTTACAACAACCTATCCTGAATGTTGCACAAGCCTTCACTGTATAACTGCTTATTTTTTTATCCTTCCAGACCAAACGCTTTACATTTGTGATAAACACAATAGAGAAAAATCAATTATTACTCACAAATTCTTATGACACAAAATTCCAAAAAACAATTTAGTATAGAGTCACTGTTCTAAACCAGTTTAGCTTCAGGATCCAGATCTTTTGTCCCAACAAATCACCGAATATGCTTACCATGCAACAGTAAATCATGCTTTCACTGTGGTCAGCACAAACCATGTTTATCTTTGTTGCAACTGAACCCGTGTTTATTGTAAACTGGAACATATTTTCTTGAAAGTTTGTTATTTTGTATTGTTTTTCAAGGATGGGGGCATGTCACGCAACCTGTCAGTGGCATCTGCCTAGCTTCTACCTAGCATCAGATGAATTCGCATACAGTTTTTTGGGCAAGCATTGTTTGATTAGGCAATCCTTGGAATTTAAGCATTGTTTTTTCCCTACCGTCCATGACCCTGTCAGAATAGAGCAGTGACCCTTTTTTTTTTTCAGTTGTATAGAGCATTTGAACAGACACTCAACTTTAGCAGTGTTAAAGACGCCCATGAGGCTGAACAACTGTGAACTTTGATGAGTCCTGTGCTTGAAAATCTCCTATTTGCTACTTAATCTCATTTTGAATAATGTCACATGGCTTCCTGGAATGTGGCTGTGCTATGAATGCAGAGCTGAACGACTGTGGACAATGAGCTGCAGCGTGCAGGAATTACTGCATGCCCTTACAGAGCAATAACAAGAGGAAGGCCCTGGATGCAATAAATTAGCCTTGTGAAATCCCCAAGGGAGCCAGCCAGACACTGGAGATTAACAGAATAAATATAAGACGGTGCATGCTGAACCGGTTCGGACAAATGTAAATTTATCATCGGAATGAAAATGAAATTCAGATCTTTTCAGTAATTATGTAGTGAAGAGTAGTGAAAGCATTGCTCCATTCTGCCTCCTGTGTGACACGGGGCTGTGAATTCCTGTGAATGGATGGCCACGTTTGTCATGCTGACAATTTGTTATGTATTGCGCTTGGCAGTGATTCAGTCAGCTTTTACCTCACCACTCTCACATTCACCAGGAAAACACCAAATGTTCAACCCATTATCCCAGAAGCGAAAGCATTTGACAGCAAGGTTGTGGAGAGACCATATGGCTATTGTAACTGCAGATTTCAACACAACGTCTCCATATTACCAATGCATCTCAGAATTAGCCGTCCACACTCATTTTACTAAAATTGGATCTTGGGTTGTGTTTAAACGGTTACCTCTTTTCCATTTGGAGGTTTTCCATTCTGATGCTGGAAAAATGGCTATTTTGCCAAAGGACAACTTAACATCTGCAACCTAACAAACACTTTCCCAAACAAAACCTGTGGCTGACCTATTAATCTCAGCATTTACTAGGAAATCTATCCCCAGTGCCAGAAGGAAACCTTCATAGGATGTGAATGCAAAATATCTGAAGCCGAGTCTCTGCTTTACCAGTTTTATGCTCAAGCCTGTGGTGCTGATGAGCCTTTCACCAGCTTTCAGTACGATCAAGCTACTATCTTTACAAGTTGCAGATATTTCTTTGGCCTGTACAACATCAAAAGCATTCAACGCAAGGTTCTTATTCTGGCTAGGGGTTCTTTTATTTGTATAGGATCTGGATCTGGATTTTTATCAGCTCTAATAAAACTGTACCTGCATCCACTCCATCCATTCATCCACTGGACTGATGGATGGATGGATGGATGGATGGAGTAGACTAAACATCCACGACCACTTCATACCACAGATAAAGCCCTGGCTGGCTTTAAATATTAATTGGTGAAAACCAGCTGCCACTTTTCTAAAGCAATGCAAGTGGAAGGCAGCTGAATAAGATTTCTTCTGGCACAAGCATTTACTGACCACAAATGTGCAATAAATGATAGGGTTTGTCAAGCATGATTCAGCTTTTCATTCATTTGAGAAGCATCGAAGTCAGTGCCCAAAGAAATGTGAAAATCACAAAGGAGGTCTCTGAAATATCTTAAATGTTTCTCATACACCTCTTCATAAAGTGACAGTTTGCCCAAAAATAAAAATTCTGTCAGTATTTACTCATCTTCATGTTGTTCCAAACCTGGTTTTTCTTCAGTTGAACACAAAATAAGATATCTTGAAGAAAGTGGGTAACTAAAAAGTTGATGCAAAATTATACTATGGAAGTCAATGGCTACCGTCAGCTGTTTGGTTATGAACATTCTTCAAAATATCTTCTTAAGTGCTCAGCAGAAGAAAGAAACTCGTACAGGTTTGGAAAAGCTTTACAGTGAGTAAATGATGCTGTCATCATTTTCACTTTTGGGCGAACTTTCCCTTTAAGTCTCCTGCTTTTTACATTTTTCTCCTCAATCTCTCCACTGAGCTCAAATCAGAAATCTTAATATGAACTCAAACGTTAGACTCTTCCAAGATCAAATTATCTGACCAGTGCTATTCATTTTACAGCTCTATGCTCAAACTGTAAGTCAGCAACTCTCTAATGTTTCTCCTGTTATTTCTCTGAAGAGATTGTTGAAGATGACGTTGATATTTCAATGGAACCGAACTAAGAACTCCATTCAGTTTAATGAGCATAAAAGAGCAACTTCTGACCAGTGTTTGCTTGACACAGCGAAATCATGTGAAATTTAAATATTTTCGTTACAAAGTGGAACGCAAATGCAAAGACGGTCACTATCTTGCTACTGTAACAGAACCGACACAACATACAACGCAAAAAAAAAAAAAAAAAAAAAAAAGGAGTTATGAAGTAGTTCATCTATCTTAAGAAAACGTAAACCAAAAATTGCATGTAACATCTTTACAGTGCAATAGCACGCCGGGTGTAAAGAGGCCCTCGCCTCCGTTGCATTGTGAAAGAGGCCCTGAAAATAGTTCATCATTAAAGAGAAGAATAAGAAAAGACGTACTCTTGAAATGGTGAGCGGTGTGCTGAAGTCCCGTCCACCCACCAGACGAAAGCCCCACGGCGAGGGACCGCTGAGAGTCACAGTGTGAGACATATTTGATTCAAACAGTATCCACAGCAGAAAAACTGCGCTCTCCTCATTCACTCTTTAAATAAAACTAGCGCTGACGAGCGAGGAGGAGCAACTCAGGGGAGGAACAGCCCCCCAGCTCCACAACCCACCCAGTGCAACACAACACTTTTCTAGTAACAAATCACACAACGTGTCAAAATAATAACAGCAAGAAATCAATAAAAAGATTACAAATATAGTAATAATAATAATAAAAAAACTGATAAATAAACAACACAAAAATGAGGAACTATATACAGAGGGGTATTTAAACAAATCCATATGTCTAATTACAAAATAAATATAAGAATCCTTAAAAAGGATAAGGCTTTACAAAAATCCATAGTTTTTTTGGCCGTAGCATTCCCAATGCTTTAAAATATGCTACTTGACAAAGCTCAAACTGCACAAAGCTCGGTGTACTTTTAGCTCATCGACATTTATGAATGTGATATTCCCCAAACATAACAAACAAATTAAGAACAAAACTAATTTTCTCTAAAGGCTTCAGTACAACAGAACACACGATTAATTCAGTGCATATGCAAATTAACACAACATCATACGGGCAATGATTTTAGAGCGAGAAAGATTTAAAACCCAGTTGGGGTTATTTATCTCACAACTAAACAGCTCAATTGCTTTTTAGTGACACTCTTAAAAATAAAGGTTCATTATTGGCATCTGCGGTTCCATGAAGATTTCACAAAAGGTTCTTTATAATGGAAAAATATTAGTTTTAGATTTAGATTTTTTTCCCCTCTCTTTCTTTTTGTTCTTATTTTTTTTTAATGATCTTCACATTAAAAAAAAAAAAAAAAAAATCGAATTGTTTAGAAGTGTAGCTCCGCCCCTTTTCAGCGCTGCGCGCACGTTGTCTTCAGTTTGTATTTTCTCACCCTGAAGGTAAGCTCGTACGAATTTATGAATGAAATTGTTGACATCTGCTTCGAACATTACAATGCTCATCATGATAACTTTCGTTAACTCTTCAATAGGCCTAACGTTACATAAATCCACTTCACTAGCTAATCTGGCTACTCTTAAACAGCTATGCAATAGAGCTAAGAAGGACTGTCGGCTCAGTCTCGGTGAGAAGATAATGGGCCAGAGCCGCGCCGACTCTACAAAACACTTCTGGCTGACAGATGGCTTTTTCTATCTGGGCCGATCTCGGCTGAAAGCTGTTGAATGTGCGGCAGGTCATCACTCGGTGTAGGTGTGTGTATCTACCTTCGGCCCGAGCTCGTTTAGTCTCCGGGCCGCTGCTGGAATGAAGATCAGCCGCCTGAGAGAAAGATTTGGCGGTTAATCCTGAGGAGATTTCGGCGGGCGCAGTCCTCAAGAGGAATGCTTCAGCTGCAAAAAAGTAAGTTTTTTTAATTTATTTAATATTCAATCTCGTGTTGTTTGATGTTTTAAATGTCACGAAGAGTATAGTTTTAGATGGTTTCTGTTAGCAGGTTTGCGATGATAACATAACGTCAGAAAAACCATTCGGTCCCAGATATATTGAGTGTTGATGAGGAAAGTTAACGTAACTGTTAGGCGCGGTCTCTTTAGAAAAACAATATGTGATTTTTTTTTTTTTTTTTTAATATAAAAAAAAACCTATGAGCTGTATCCAGTGCACGATCATGTTAGCTAATTAAATTTTAATGAGTTAAATTCTATTTTGTTTTGCTAGAATTCATTCGATTCATCTTTTTGAACGAGTGATTATTGAATCATAGGAGTCGGACCGCGCTGGTGGCGCCATAAATATCTATACAAGTGACTCTATCTGATTTGATTCACTTAATCATTCAAATGAGTCATTTGTTTGTGAATCAAACCAAGCACGCTGTTGCAGCACCTGCTAAGACAATTCAATATGTGCAATCTGAATTTAATAATAATATTTATTTTGTGGTAACACTGCTGTGTGGGAAGCTCTGACACGGAAAAACACTATAGATATGTAAGAGAAAGCCGTAAAATGTCATTGCATCATCTTTTGTTCTTGAATGGAGGCCTAATCTGTCTGCTGCACTAGAGCAGGTTCAGTTTTTAGAGTGAATGAAGCGTATATATGCAGTATGATGTGATTAAAATCATACTTTTTTGACTCTGGTGGGGATTATTATGAGAAAACAAATTTAAAATTTAATCTGAACACATTATGTAATCTGACATCTTTTTTTTTTAACAGAAATTCTGAGCTGCTGCATGAACTTATGTATGAACATTCATCAAACATATGAGGTGCGAAATCTGGGTCTGGTCCTAATGATTGTAAAAAAAACTGTAATGCTTAAGATTTAATAATTACCTTACAATATATATTTATACATATATTTCAAGGCTGCAATTTGGAAAAACTTTCAAGCTAATGCTGCTGAAATGGAGGTCAAGGGGACTATGAAGAGGTGGCTCCAGCTGGCAGATCAAAAGGGAGGACTTCGGGAGACAGGCACACTCTGTGAGTTTAAAAGTCTCATCTCTTTAACCTTCCATACACATGACACGCTATCACATTTCTATAATTCAAATCCCTTAAAGGATCTTTATGCTGCACCAATCAGGGTAAGCAGCAACACTTGGCAACACTTCCCATAATATCTAATATACTTGTTAATTTGTAAGAAGAATGACATCAATGCTTATATTAGTCGCTTATATACTGTCTCACCCTTATCTCTAGGTTACAGTAATCAGCTGATCCAGTTGGTATCCAGACCAGACGGTGGACCTGCACCCAGGAATGACCACAACACATCCCTGACTGTCAGCGGAGACCATATCAACTAGATGACAGATCCCTGTGAAGACCTCATTGATGGCCCCAGCACAGATCCACAGCAAAGACTACGAGAACCAGACAAGTCCTCTGCACAGACCCTTTTTACCAGCTTCACCTGCTAGCGTGATGTTTCTTCAAGCAGAAGAAGTTGGATGAAATATTCTGAATGATATCAATCCGCAATCTGACTTGTGATGCAGCCTGGAATAATCACACCACGTTCATTCGTTTGGCCAGAGGAGAACTGGTTTTCTGACTGAGCCTGGTCTTGTTTGGGTTTGGGTTCCTTGTCACTGTTGCCTTTTGTTTTGCTTAGTTGAAGACACCTAATATTCAGCAATATTATTGACCTGTCTGCACTGACACCATTTGATAAGAACTGAACTGAATTATGACACATAATGTTTTATATATGAAGAGTTTAATTGCAAAGACAGATAACTCCGTTTTTAAAAAATTTCAAAAATCATGTTTTTTATGTTATCTTTGTTTTATTGTGTTAGTTAGCTAGTATTTATTAGTTATTTTTTACCTAATCAAAATAACCCCACTGCAGTTTGATTGAGATTCATTGGAATGCACAATGAAAAAACATGATTTTTAAAAATTGTTAAAAACGGAGTTATCTGTTTTTGCAAATTAACTCTTCATATATATATATATATATATATATATATATATATATATATATATATATAATATACAGTAAATATAATTTACTTGTTACTTTGTGGTTTAAAAAGTGTGTTAATGTTTATACTGTAGTGCATTTGTTCATTGTTAATATATATTTATATTAAAGTATTTGGTAATTTTATAATTAAAGCCTTTTTAATGTTTTTAAATGGTTGTATTTGTGTTTCACTGCTGAATTACATTTAGCAGTTTCTGGGGCACATATGGCCCAGGGACCAAGCCGAGTCTCAGCCGGATCTGGCTGAAAGTGTCTGGGCCAGACCTGGGCCACATAAAATAATAGAAGTCATTCTACTGTATGCGGGCCAGATCTGGGCCACGTCAATAAATAGGAGTCATTTTACAGGGCGTGGGCCACATCTGGGCCAGAGGAAATTGTCTGAGTCGGTTTTCAGTGTGTGGGCCAGTTTTGGGCCGGGGACCCAGCCAGAACTGGGCCAGAAGTTAAGCAAAGTTGTGGCCCAGAGGTGGGCCAGACAAATTTTGCTATCTAATTGCTTTTAAATCAGACAAACAAAATGGTCAGCAGTGCTCATTTGAATGAATCATGGCACATTTAACTAACATGAGCAATCTAACTTGAGAAAAAAATATGTCTCAGTTTGGTCACGCTCATTAGTTTGGTAAAGCAGCCAAACCCCACATGCATAATCCTCACCTTTTTCAACAGTTTCAACATTGCAAACATCAGTCAAAACATATAGCTAAAGTCGACACTGTTCATATCCATTTTCCTTGACCTCAACTCTTCAGCACATTGTTTTTCCAAACAACTATCCAATTGGCAGAAAGTCAAAATGAATAATTTGCTTTACAGTATGAGATTTGGAATGGTAATATAGATTTCCTAACCAATTCCTGAAGGCAATAAATATATTGGAGAAAATTAGACTGTTTGATTCATGTTGTTAGCATAATGCTATATGGAATATTAATAGCAGATGTATTTGTAGATGACGTGATGTGCAATCATGTCCAACTTCTGAGTACAGTAGGACTATATATGCTTTATCACATAGGGAGAGCTGTGTGGAATAGGGAAAGATCAAATGTAGGGGCTATTCAAAGGCTTTACATACAAAAATAATATAATATGTATCAATTCTTTGAAGTTGAAGTAAAGCATTTTGACTTTTCATGAATAACAAACGTGTTTGACAGATGGTCTTGTTTAATACTTAATAGTGTTGTGTGTTAATGTGTGTCACATATGCAGAGCAAGTGAATAATACTCTATGACAAACAGCCTTGGGCTTTTCATTGGTTGATTCTTCCTACCTCATTTCCACCTCATGCTCACTGCATGTGAAACTTTCTTTGACTTCAGACTGAATCTTGTCTCCGTTTTGACTTACACTAGCCTTCAGAATGGAAGACAGTTGATACAAAGTGATTTCTGGCATGGAAACCCTTGTGAAGCAGAAGTACACTTTAGCATACTATTAAATTGAATACTTAATAAACTTTAAAAATATGGTAACACTTAGATTTAGGGAGCCATTCTCACTATTAACTGGTTGTTTTGGCATATTGGCTGTTCATTAGTACTCATAAAGCACATATTAATGCCTTATTCTGCCTGATCATATTTTAGATCCCTTAATCCTACATAAACTTAACAACCACCTTAACTATTAATAAGCAGCAAATTAGGATTTTATTGTGGGAAAAAAGCATAGTTAATAGTTAGTTATAGTGAGAATTGGTCCCTAAACTAAAGTGTGTCGAGTGTGAACAGATTGTTTTCGGACACTTAAATTGCATGTTATTTACAATTGAAAATGTATTACAGTTTAAATTCATAATGCAAATAGATGGACCTAAGAGTGGTTTTTGACCTACTTACACTCTTAATAATAAAGGTTTCAAAGCAGGTTTTCCTTAGTCTGAAGAACTAAAGAACATTTTTCCACTACAGGACCTTCTGTGGAATGGAAAGGTTCAAGTTCTGTTAAAGAATCTTCATGTAACCATAAATTCCAATAAAAAACCTTAATTTCTAAGAGTGTAGGCAGAAGTTAAGTATATAATTATTTCATAATTTCATAATTACATCTGTTGTGTAAAGTGTAATGCCAAATATACAGACAAGCATTTATAGTAAATTAAAATATGCTTTAATGTAATTTTATTGTTATAAATAAATTTATAATTACACATTTGTAATGATGAAGTTGCAATTTAGAACATTTAAAATATAATAACTTTAAATAATAATCTGTAAAACAGACTGAACTGAACTGCTGAATAGCCACTGCAGCTTTCTTATTTTATTTACTTTATTTCATTGGCTTATGAAAAAATACAGGCGTAAAAAACAAAACAAAACCAAAAAAAAAAAAAAAAAAAAAAACAACTTGTGGAGCTGATGGTCTGCAAGATGACATGTAAATTTCCTTTGAATCATAGACAAACACATACAAACATATGGAAAAGAGAAGAACCTGGCATGGGAAAAGAGGGTATTGGATCAAAGGTTTAAGATTAACCAGAACAGTCATAAATGCTCACAAACCATGACTCCTTTGTCAGGTCAAGGTCTGAATCTGCAGGACGCTTCTGCAGATTTCTTCAGAAGTCATGTTTTGGCCAGTTTGATTTGGTTTTCAGCTATACCAATGAGAGTATAATTCTGCACCCTCTCTTTTGAAATAACATTATCTTTTGATATCTCTATGACTGCGCTTTAAAAAAGATCAACATTAGACACATTAAAGTTTATCAAGAACATTAGAAATACAGAGAAACTTTGTAGCTTCTTACCTAAACATTGCTGAAATCATAGGCACTGCATTAATCATTACCACACAAATGATGTCATGCCCATTATTATTCCACTCCCTGTTAAATAGATGTGACTTTACACTGACATTCAGCTTCACAATAGACAGCTTATAAGTGTTCTAGCCGAGGGCAAAGTCGAGTCAACACAAGGCCAAGCTTGTTAATACATACAGTACTTAGTGACTTTCTGCATCATCCTGTTTTTATCTACTGTGTTGCAACAAAATTAACAACAGTTCTTTCAAATTAACAATAGCTTTTTCACACACACCACAAAATAAAAACAATGCTTATGTGAGTCCATATGTTTTAAGGTTTTTTTTTTTTCATAATAAATTTTATTATTTATTACAACCCAAATTCTGGAAATGTTGAGGAACGTTGTTTTTAAAGTATTCCACAATCTTTTTATGCACTCTTTCACAGATTGGAGAGCCTCTGCCCATCTTTACTTCTGAGAGACTCTGCTTCTCTAAGACATCCCTTTTATAGCTAATCATGTTACAGACCTGATGTTAATTAACTTAATTAGTTGCTAGATGTTCTCCCAGCTGAATCGTTTAAAAATTTCTTGCTTTTTCAGCCCTTTGTTGCCTCCTTGCCAACTTTTTTGAGACCTGTAGCAGGCATCAAATTTGAAATGAGCTCATTTAGTGGATAAAAGTAAAATTTCTCAGTTTAAACATTTGTTCTGTTCTCTATGTTCTATTGTGAATAAAATATTGGCTCATGTGATTTGAAAGTCTTTTAGTTTTCATTTTATTCAAATTTAAAAAGCGTCCCAACATTTCCAGATTTCGGGTTGTATTTTTATGTTTTCAAGTTTTTATTTTGGCTGGTTGCATGTCAGTGAATGAAATGAAATGTCCAGTTTTGCAAAACGGCAGCACATACAGTAGCCCAGATTTATGCTTTCAGTTTGAATTGAAATCTTATACAGTATTATTAATCGATCTAAAACGGTGATTGTGTATTAACAGCTGTTAACCATGTCAGTACGCAAGTGAGCGGTATGAACCCATTGCATTTTTTTATTTTTATTTTAGTCACGCATGCTCACCAGTTATGTGCATCGCACACACACACACACACACACACACACACACACACACACACACCAATTACCATAGCGGAGACTAATGCTAGGCTAACTAATGTAAGTGTAATGTAAAAAAAGTCCTGAAACAATTATTTAAGACAAGTAAAAAGTCATTAATAAAATAAAAATTAATAAAATGACAAAGAACAGAGCAAATACAACAGAAAAAATACAAATAAAATAAACAATGGTTTACATTTTTTTTTCGTGTGAGTCAATCTAACAGCACAGTATTCCATTAAAAGCCTACTAAATGTAAAAATAAAACACTCCATAGTTTTTCTTGTATGAATTAAATACACATTTAGTCTTATTAAAGCTACTAAAGTTATTCAATCAAGAGCAGTGAGTGTTTTTTTTCTTGTTCTTTTGCAGCAAGTATATTAGGCTGCTGTCACTTTAAAACTGACAGCTGGTTGCCTTAAACGTTTAAGTTCTCTCAGCTTTAGATTTTTTACAGCACTGTAAAACCAGCTTCAGCAGATTTTTGAGTTTTCTCAACTCAAATGAATCAAATGAATGTTTCATGTCTGTTTCACGTTTACTCATTTGCCAAGTAGCCGTATAATAAGCAGGACACATAAACTCCATCCCAATCACCCTCTTGAGGTTTGTTTTGTGGTGCTATTGCAACATCTCAACAAGTCAACAGATGAAGGTCATAAAATGTACAAGAAAAGAACTCTTAGATTTGTATACTGTTGTACACAGACTATAAAGTGATCCATCTTCCGTACCAAGGCCATTGTGTGGCCCAAATCAGTGGGTTTGTTTGTTTTCTGGCATTTATGTTGTTTTTATTGGCCTATTCTTTGGTTTGTTTGGCCAGGATAAGCTTGAGGCATCTTGTTAGAACAATCCACTGTGCTATTTTAAGAGTTAAGAGAAATGCAAACATCACGTCTTGTTTAAAGCTAAGGTTTTACTAACATAGTACCACATGAATGCCCTCCTGCACTGACCATCCAATGTAATATTGCACAGGTAAATCTAAACTAAACCCACACCTAAAGAAATTGTCATTGGTTTATCAGAGATTTTTCCTGTCCAAGTGGGCGCTTTTTTTTTTTTGGCCAGGATAAGTTGCAAACCAGATCTGACTTAATGCTGAAATCTGGCAAAGTGAAACTTAACACTAACATTCAAGACCAATATGGGCCATGTAGTCAAAACTGAAAAGGTTTCTTCTTATTAAATGTACTTTTGTTTAATACTCTTGTGGTTTGCTACTCTAAGACATTGTTTTATTCTGGGAAATCTACAGGATATAAGGGGCTGTTATTATTATTATTTTTATTATTGGGAACAAAACATATTTTGCATACAACAGTACATATAACCAAACATGTCAGGAATATATCTATATATAAATATGAACATAGACTTATACATAATTACGAAACATGTTTTTAAGTTCTTGCTTTCAGGTTTTTACTTTTGGATATTGTTAACAAATATATTTTAGTATCAATTTTAGGTTGTTCAAACATTGGCATTGTTTAATTCCATTTTTGAATACAACAATGAGCAATTCCTAAATTTAAATAAAATAAAAATCAAGCGTAGCGTTAGTTCTGGCAGGTCATGTTAGTCAAGCTTGCATCAGCTGACTCTCAGCTGATCCTCATCTACCTATAGGATTATGACACCTATCTAAGCATGGATATATAAGGTCCCTCAGTATTATCAGCAGTTTTCACATTGCTCAATAGTTAATTGTCCTCCTCCATCCCCAACTCCTCCTCTGTCAGTCAGGATTCAGCCTTCTGATTCTCCTTTGAATCAGACTAATTCTAAAATGTGTACATAAATTACTGAACTTTAACATTATCTGCAATACATTTATGTTGGTTCTGTTAATTAATTAATTATTAATATTAATGTTTTGTACTCTTTGGGTTTCGTGTAGCTCAGTTGGTAGAGTATTGCGTTATACGATATAATCATACGATCATGGGTTCGATCCCAGAGAACGCACGTGCTCATAAAATGTATATGCATTTAAATCATGATTTTGCATGATTTCTGTAAGGAGTAGGTTTAGGGTGGTGTTAGGTGTGGTCATTCCTATGAATTACACCTTGTAAAATATGTACGAATTACCGTGAGTTCAGTGTAAAATGTCCAGTCATTGCATTTAAATAAACACGCATTTTGATTGGTAATGACAGTCATACATAATTTCATGACGACAGACGCAACACGACACTGTCATTATTTTTTACACCCGCTAGAGAGGGCGCTTAACTTTACAAAGTAAATATAGGTCGTAATAAGGTGCTTGTACAAACGACCTATAGGGTCGTTTACTGCCAATCCAAACTGTATGCTCATTGTCAAACATCTTTGATGATAGTAGTCCTGACAGAAACACAGATTTTTGTAGCGAAAGAAATAACCGAATGTCAAATGGACAAACATTGGCATTTTTTCATTCCATTGAACTCTATGAATATAACAATGAGCAATTCCTTATAAAACAAAACAAAACAAAACAAAAAAACAAAAACAAACAAACAGCATAAGAAATAACCGAATGTCACAGTTCTTTCCATTTATAATGTCTTTCAGATGATGTCTGTATCTCCAGTTGCTTTTCCTCACACTTTTGCAGCTCACATGTCCTGAGTTAAACTTTTTTTTTTTTTTCATTTCAGACATGTCGTTGAGAATGAATTATAATCACTTGAGTTGCCTTTGTGCTCATTACATCTGAGAATACTGAACTTTTACACTTCAAATTTGGACTTTTCAGGCAGTCATTTCATTGCTAACCAAAAATGAGATAAATGTTCCATGCAAAGAGGATTAGATGTTCTGCTCTACTTATGTGTTTGAAACAGTTCCATGCCAGACAGGAATAATAATGTTTATTGTTTATAGCATGCTAGGGCTGGATAGATCTGTACAGACATATACAGCACATGGAGTTTGGGTTTAAATAACCAACTTTGTATAAGAATAAATGCACAGAGGATGAGGGTTCTGCTCTGCGTTTCATTCTAGCTGCCTTTTGAAGAACTTCAATGTCTGCACACTGACTCCTGATGACTTGAACACATGCAGGAAGTCTTTTTTCACATGGTGCAGGTCACGAGTCATGTGTTCAACTCGGCTTTCCCTCTGAACCTAGATAGCATTCTCTTCTTATGTTGACAGCATAAAAAATGCATAATTGGGCCAAAACATAGTGATGAACAACAGCATTAATCAAAACATTTTGATGTAAATAGACATAAAAGGCAGCACAGTGACTTGAATAAGTAAATTCATCTTCTAATTTCTTATTAAACACTAAGGAAGCATGTTTGATTATCATTGTGAAAATATAATTCGACTTTGTGTATTTAGGATGCATCCAATGCTACAGTAGTCCTGCAATTAGCCTTAGCAAAACAAAGGAGTTCTGACATTTCCTCCACACAGAGTTCATCACGTAAAGGGATAGTTCAAACAGAAATGAAAATTCTGTCATCATTTACTCACCCTCAAGTTGTACCAAACCTGTAAGAGTTTCTTTCTTCTGCTAAACACAAAAGAAGATATTTTAAAAAATGTTGACAGTAGCCATTGACTTCCATATTATGGAAAAAAATACTATGGAATTCAATGGCTACTGTCAACAGAAAAGAAGATATTCTGAAAAATGATGGTAACCCAACAGATGACGGTAGCCATTGACTTCCATAGTATTTTTTTTTTCATACTATGAAAGTCAATGGCTACTAGCAATTCAGTGGTTACCAACATTCTTCAATATCTTTTATTTGTGTTCAACTGAAGAAATACAATCGTACAGGTTTGGAACAACATGAGGGCGAGTAAATGATAACAGAACTTTCATTTTTGGGTGAACTATTTCATTAAGATCATGGAAATGATGTAGGCTCTGGAAATAATGTCAGCAATAACAGATTTCCCCTGTGATGCATGTATATGAATTATTAGACTAATGAAATGGATTCAAATAGATAAAAGTGCTCTATTAAATAAATTAGGATCCAAATAATGTATCTAGAATGTCTCTAGAAATCTTGCACTTTGAGATCTCTGTGTTTGGCTGAATGTGGCCAGACTGAAGGAAACAAAGAAACAGTCCTCTGAGTTCTTTATCAGTTGTTTTGTCTGTTCAACAGTCTGTGACCTTACGGCCCCTTGCTTGTGCACGACTAACAAGCCATAAACCCCAGAGTATCGCATTCGTCTGGAAGCATTTATACATCTGGAAAAACTTTACTCTGGACAAATGAACGCACAGACAAGATGGTGATTGTCCAGCAATTTGTCCACAGTGTGTGGCTCTCACAGAAACTCCGACACAACATATTCTACTGTCCATTATTGTGATAACCCAAACCCAACATTTTGAAAATCATTTTAAATCTAAATTTTAAAATGTAATGCCAAAGTGTGTCATCCCTCAATGTTCAAAAACTTAACTCATAAAAATGATATAGAATTGGTGTTTGATTCTATGACTTCTCATGTTCTAAAAATATCCAATAAAAACATCAAGATAAAAAAAAAAAAAGGTGACAATAATAAACATTTATATCTATATGGAACTTTCATAAAAATGCATGTACAGATTACAAAATACATGCTTTAAACATGTTTTAAGTCATTTGTAACATATTTCATTAGATTACAGAAGTTTTGTAACTTAATTTAAATACTTTAGAATTCTTTGGAGTACTAATAAGGTATGTAACACAAACTCCTCTAGAGAAAAATGACATCCACCAAACATAGGACTTGGTTTTCCTCTTCATTTTATTTTTAACAACCACACTTTTCCACAATATTCTTGAAGGAAAAATGCAGACTATTTTCTGAGGGGCAGTACTATACGAAAAAAAAAAAAAAAAAGATCTTTAAACAAATTAAGAAAAATGTACACCCCTGCTCTTAATGCATGGTGTTTCCTTCTTGAGCATCAGTAAATGTTTTCACCTCTTGTAATAGTTGAGTATGAGTCCCTCAATCGTCCTTAATGTGAAAAGATGGATCTCAAACTCATACAGTCATTGTTGGAAAGGTGTCAAATATGCGATTTAACTGCTCAGGACAAACAAGGGACTCATGAACAACTATCACAAAACATGAAAACAGTTGTGGATCATTCAGGTAACGATTCAAGGGTATGTCAATTTTTGGGACAATTTTTATAAATTCAGTCATTTTGTCTTGTGGAGTGTGGGTAAACATCTGTTTTGTGAAATAGCTTATTCAGGACAGTACTACATAAAAATAACATTAAATATTTATGATCCCTCTTATTTTGTTAAAATGATTAATATTTTGCATATTCTGCAAGGGGTATGAAACTTATGAGCAGAAGCCTGCTACTGAATAATGGGATGTTCTTAAATGTAAGCTCTCTGTTAGTGGATATGTTTTGATGGGACTTTTAACTTTCAAATGCTCTTGTCAAAAATAAATGAATAAATAAACAAATAAAAGACATGATAAATAAATAATAAAATAAACAAATAAAAAAAAAAAATCTGCTTTAGTCAGAAAACAGTCATCAATAAATGAATCGAATAAATGAAAGTTTACACTGAAAAAACACCTATTTTATAAGAAAACTTATAATCAATTTTGTGACAGGAACTGTAGGATTCAGTTTATGGCACTATCATTTCTGGGGTATCAGCAAACAGTAATTGTAATTGACTTTGGAACTTGTGGATGGACTCAGTGTTGTCTGAGTGCAGTGGGACATCTAGTGGACATCTATTTATGTGAACTAAACAAAAATAAACAGGCCTGAATTAATCTTATCTCTCTTATATTCAAACAACAGTAAGGGATGAGCTCAAATCAACAAGATCCTCAGCAACATCTGAGGTTAGTTCTCCTGTCCACAGAACCTGGACTTTACGTTTTGGTCTTTGATTGATACTCAGATTAACCGCAGGTGTTACTCATTTTAGTTACTATGGACATATTCCTGGACAGATTGAATGACCAGAAAGTGTCCAAATAGCCTAACAGAATATCCCTTGATCACAATATGGATTTTATGTATTGTTTCAGTCTTATTTTTATTTATTTATTTATTGTTTGTTTGTTCAAAACTGACTGCCAACACTGTGCAACTTTTACTGTAATATGTAACTTTTACTTAAAATATAAGAAACACATACAGTATATTGTGACTTTGTCACACCTTTCAACCAACTTCATTCCTAGACATCACAACATGTAGATTTATGGTTCTAATACATCAATTAATGTTATTTATGCTATACATCTCTAGACATTATGAATTTAATAGACACAAACAGATGGATATACAGTATTATTTTTCAAAGTGTAGCCCTTTTCTCTGCAGGTTTGACGAAAGTATATGTAAGATTTTTTGTAAGGCATTTTTAAGACTAAGAAATGAAAATTTAAGGAATAAACAGAATGGAGCACAGTTCATCAATATGGTCCTTAAACATCTTGTATTAGCAATGCTTCAAAGCAGGGGTGCCGTAACTTAGGGTTTAAAGGTTAGATATTCTTTCTTTTTTTTTTTTTTTTTTTTTTTTTTTTTGCAGTGCATGCACCATTTAATTCCATGACTTTTTTTGAATTCAATTCTTTCTGCTCTGATTCAAGACCTCTTAAGTCCTTAATTGTGGAAGGCAAATTAAGACTTTTTAATACCCACAGAAACCCTGTAAATGGATCATTCCATGAAATTGGTGCCTTCTGCGTCCCCAAGAAATAATCAAACATAGATTTAATATAACAACAAATAAATTTGCAATTTAAAAACATAACAATACTATGTATTCTTTCATCAGTATTAGATCAAAAATAGTCAATTATATATTACTTTAAATAATTCAAATAGCATTTATGCTGATAAGGGTAAGGTTTTTGGCCTGTCCCTCACTATGATTTTTCTTTTTCAGCAGTACTGTTAATTTGCAAAATGAAGGAAAAATGATATAAAAATCATATTTGCATATTATTTAAAATATTGTCTCATTGTTAAGCAGTGTTTTTGGCATAAGTGTGCATTTTTTCTATAAAATATTATTCATTTTATTGGTATCCCCTGATTTTATGTCAGCCCTGTCACCCTCATCAAAAAAAAAAATAAATAAAAAAAACTTTTTTTCCATAACTCATTGTCAATAATGCATCCATGTAAATTCTACTGCAAACAAAAGCAGCAAGGTGACTGCAGACCTTCACCCCAGTCTTGCAATGTTCAAGTAAGTCAAGATGATGTGATCATGGTTTCAGATGATCACAGAAAGACCAAGATCTGATCATCTTCCTTGTCTAATAATTGAACCAGATCAGTACATTTGAAGTTCTGTGAGGAAACACAGACAAACAGATGGAAGTCAACAATGAACTGACTTTAACTGAAAAATTTACTGTTTAATATTGTCATACAACTGTGCCAAGTAAGTGCAAAACAATATAATGCAATTTAAAATGGTAAAACTTTACAACATTATATAAACAAATATGTGCAGTGTGCTGAAGAATGTGTGTCCTCTCATCCCTGTTACTCTGGTCAGTCCTGTGACTATGACGTCAATCCTGTTACTGTCATTAATTTCATAAAAACTGTAAAAATTATATTTGATACAGCCTTCCAGGTTTTTCTATTGTAACTTTAACTATATTTTATTTTGGACAAAGCTCTTTTTTTTTAAAAAACTCTCTAGTAAAATATATATTTTTTTTAATTGACATGTGGTCACCCTATAAAATTAGGATGTTTTGGTCATCTGAATGACATATATAAAAATATTAAAAAAAAAAAAAAAAAAATACAAAATTTTAAACAATCTCAGTGAAAAGAGGGACTAAAATGCTACTCATATGTGTGAAAACTATCACACAGTTCTAATTAAACTATAATATCTAGTAACATTTGTGTTGGTAACAGGGTTGACAAAAATACCAAAACATGAGGTAGAAAAAATAATAAATCACATAGCTTGAGATGGCACAATACAATTTCTTGTCATTTTAAGGTGTCTTCATTTCATGGATATTTAAAAAAAAAAATGTTGATTAAACTTATTTTATTTTTTAAATTTTTCCAAGTGGAAAAGGCACCAATTTCGTGGAATGACCCAAATATATATATATATATATATATATATATATATATAAAGCAATTATGCTTGTTACAATGAAAACACAATGAATGTGTTATATTACAAACCATTATTTTCAAACATCAAAATTCAATAACTTACTGAATAAAAATGTCAAGAATTTTGCAGAATGAACTGATGAAGAACAGATGAAGTTCACAGCAAATTCCCATTTTTGGAGCAGAGCTTAACTTCCACTTCAGTATTCATTGTTCCTCTCCAATTGTCAAACTCTGTGTTGTTCTCAGTTTCAGAAACTTGTTCCAAAGAATCTGCCAGGCCAACAATAATTCATTTCTTCATGCCTTAACAGAAAAAAATTACGAGGAAGGCCCATAGATGTCACATTTACAAATGTGGAGCTATAATAATAATACATAACAATTCATTACATTTATATAACACTTTTCTCAACACTCAAAGCACTTTATATTGAAAGTTTAAATTTCCTCAACCAGCACCAGTGACATCAACCTGTAGAGGCCATGATGATGGAGAAAACTCTTTGGGAAAGTGTGAAACTGTGGCTATAGGACTCAAAAAAGACCACATGGTGAGCTGCTGGCAACATGGTTCCCTTTCAGTCAGTCACGTTCGTACCCCGTCCCACGGCACGGGTATAAAAGGAGAGCGCGTGCAGACGCACACCAGCTTTTCACTTCAGAGCCGAGCCTTTCAGCGCGAATCTCCGAGAGTGTCTGCAAGACAGCAAACGACAGTGTTGGTGTTACGGCAGCGGGAGTTGCCGATCCAGTGCTGCTGCTTCTGACGGCGTGCTGCAGCTCTTCATTCTGCGGTTGCGCTGCGACCTCCCCTGGGCGCTTCAGCGCTTTCTCTAAAAGAGTATTTTTTCTAAAAGAGTAATTTCTAAAAGAGCTCCACGAGCGACGGGCGTCTTTTTAAAGATGGCTTCCCGCTCGTGTGTTTCTGGATGTGGTCGTTTCCTGGCCTCATCTGATGGTCATGATCGCTGTGTCTCGTGCTTGGGCTTTCAGCACGCTGAAGCAGCGCTTGTGGATGAGTCATGTTCTCATTGCGGGAACATGACCATCGCGATGTTGCGGTCCAGATACCTCCTCGTCAAACGAGGGGGTATCCCCCTCGACATGCCCCGTTCTAGTTCCTCCGTCTCTCAGAGGGCTACTTCGGCTCATGGTCAGGGTGATCTGAGGATTACTGTGAGAGCTTCCCCGTCGAGCGCGTCTCTGCGGGCCTCTCATTCCTCCAGCACATTGCACCATCTGGTGTTTCCAGACGAGCTCGCTGGATCCTCGGACATGGTGGGTCCCAGCATCTCGTTCGGAGCGCCAGCGAATGACAGGATGTCAGTTGCTGCATCGGAGAGCGAGCTAGGCTCTGGAGATGACGATTCGGCTGCGCTGCTTCCGTCAGGAAGAGTGGCGTTGCCCAAGTCAGGTCCAGAACTGACTGCTATGCTTTACCGGGCCGCCGAGAGCGTCGGGCTGCACTGGAGGTCTCCTCCTTCTCCTGAACGCTCGAGGCTGGACGATTGGTTTCTGGGGGCGTGGGCCGAAAAAGCGGGCCCTTCACAAGCTCCCGTTCAGGATGTTGACGCAGAAACTCATCTTTCAGTGCATCCGTCCTTTTGATTGGTTCGCAGCTATCGACCTGAAGGACACGTACTTTCATGTCTCAATCGTCCCTCGACACAGACCGTTTCTCCGCTTTGCGTTCGAAGTGCGACCATATCAGCACAAGGTCCTCACCTTCGGGCTGTCCCTGTCGCCTCATGTCTTCACCAAGGTCATGGAGGCAGCCCTTGTTCCATTAAGGGAAGCAGGCATTCGCATTCTCAACTACCTCGACGACTGCCTCATACTGGCCCAGTCTTGGGCACAGTTGTATGAACACAGGGACACGGTGCTCAGCCACCTCAGCCGGTTGGGGCTTCGGGTCAACTGGGAAAAAAGCAAACTCTCCCCTGTGCAGAGGATCTCTTTTCTCGGCATGGAGTTGGACTTGGTCAACCTCACAGCACGTCTCTCAGTAGAGCGTGCTCAGTCGATGCTGAACTGCCTGGAGTCTTTCCAGTGAAAGAGGGCGGTTCCACTGAAACAGTTTTAGAGGCTCCTAGGGCATATGGCATCCGCAGCTGCTGTCACGCCGCTCGGTTTGCTTCATATGAGACCGCTTCAGAATTGGCTTCACGACTGGGTCCCAAGATGGGAATGGCAACGCGGCACGTACTGGGTCTTAGTCACTCCATCCTGCCATCAGGCCTTCAGCCCGTGGTTGGATCTTGCTTTTCTTTGGGCAGGAGTTCCCCTAGTACAAGTGTCCAGACATGTTGCTGTATCAACAGATGCCTCTGCCATGGGCTGGGGTGCCATGTACAATTGGCATGCGGCTGCGGGGCTCTGGACAGGGCCCCGACTGCAGTGGCATATCAACTGCCTCGAATTGCTAGCAGTATGGCTTGCTCTGCGCCGCTTCAAATCTCTGCTACACGACAAGCATGTACTGGTCCGTACGGACAACACTGCGATCATTGCGTACATCAACCACCAAGGCAGTCTACACTCCCGTCGTATGTCGCAACTCGCCCGTCATCTCCTTCTTTGGAGTCAGAAGCATCTGAGGTCGCTTCGCGCCGTTCATGTCCCAGGCGAGCTCAATTGTGCAGCCGACGAGCTCTCACGTCAGCCCGTCCTTCCGGGAGAATGGCGACTCCACCCGAGACAGTCCAGCTGATTTGAGACGCTTTGGGGATGCTCAGGTAGACCTGTTTGCCTCCCTGAACACGTCCCACTGCCAGCTGTTTTACTCCCTGTCCGAGGGGACCCTCAGCCCAGACACGCTGGCACACAGCTGGCCTCGTTGCCTACGCAAATATGCGTTTCCCCCAGCGAGCCTTCTTGCACAGACCCTGTGCAAGGTCAGGGAGGACGAGGAGCAAGTCCTTTTGGTGGCGCCATATTGGCTCAATCGGACTTGGTTCCCAGAACTGATGCTCCTCGCGACAGCCCCTCCTTGGCAAATTCCTCTGAGGAGGGATCTCCTTTCTCAGAGAGGGAGCTGGATTGTAGGTTCTAGGTGCACTACCTCCAGCGGTAGTAAACACCATCACTTCAGCTAAAGCCCCGTCTACAAGACGCTTACAGGCTGAAGTGGAACCTGTTCGTCGATTGGTGCTCTTCCCACCGGGAAGACCCCCGTAGATGCCCGGTCAGGGTCGTGCTCTCTTTCCTGCAAGATGGGTTGGAGCGAAGCCTGTCTCCCTCCACCCTCAAAGTGTATGTTGCCGCTATTGCAGCACATCACGATGCAGTAGACGGTAAGTCTGTGGGGAAGCATGACTTGGTCATCAGGTTCCTCAGAGGGGCGAGGAGGTTAAATCCTCCGCACCCTCATCTGGTACCCTCTTGGGATCTCCCCTCGGTCCTGACGGCCTTGAAGGAGGAGCCCTTTGAGCCTCTGCAGTCAGTAGGGCTTACGTTTCTGTCGTTGAAGACAGTGCTCCTCACTGCATTGGCCTCAGTCAAGAGGGTAGTGGACCTGCAGGCATTTTCGGTCGACGGTTCGTGCCTAGAATTCAGACCGGCTGACTCTCACGTTGTCCTGAGACCCCGGCCTGGATATGTGCCTAAAGTTCCCACCACACCCTTTAGGGATCAGGTAGTGAACTTGCAAGCGCTACCCCGGGAGGAGACAGACCCAGCCATTGCTCTGCTCTGTCCCGTCCACGCCTTGCACGTTTACTTGGACCGCACACAGAGCTTCAGGACCTCAGACCAGCTCTTCATCTGCTTCGGAGGACAACAGAACGGAAAGGCTGTCTCCAAACAGAGACTTGCCCACTGGATAGTGGAGGCTATAGTCTTGGCATACCAGGCCCGGCGCTTACCGTGCCCCCTCGGTGTAAGGGCACACTCTACAAGAGGTGTGGCATCTTCTTGGGCATTGGCGCGGGGTGCCTAGATAGCAGACATTTGTAGAGCTGCTGGCTGGGCGACACCTAACACGTTTGCTGAGTCTACCTCAGAGACTTCCATATGTAGTACTGCCCTTGGCCAGTCCATATGTGTAATCTCCACATGATACCTCCTTTATGCGGGATGTGGCTTCCGTAGCGTTCCCCTACTTGGGTACGCTTTCCCAGTGTTATCCATACTCACTGTAACCGAGACATTTTCTCAGGAGGTCTCCCATCCAGGTACTGGCCAGACTCAACCCTGCTTAGCTTCAATGGGCAAGCAGCCAAGAGCTGCTGGCATTGATGAAAATACAAAAATGTTGTGCACTGGAACAAAAGTTCTTCAATAACAAAAAGATGCTGTATCTGTCTGATAGCTGTGGCTTTTTTATTTTAAAAGCTTATTGGGATGAAAATATATTTGTTTTACAATAAATAAAACCAATTAACCATGGTTACTATACTTAAACCATGGTAACCACAAATTAACCATGGTTTTGCTACATTAACCATAGTTTAACCGTCCTATTTGTAGTGAAACTGTGGTTATACAAATAGTAGTCAATACGCCAAAAAACACGATTACTGCACTATTAAAACCATGGTCAATTAAGGGAAAATAATAAGTTATTATTTTCAAGTATCGTTCATGACTTCATATTGGCATACTGCAAAAAATTTGAGCGATTTGTGTAATTTGGAATTCCACCTGAAGAAAATTAGAGGCACATTAGCAAGTTTGTTGATACTCAATGTTTGTTAAGCATGACAATTATTGGCTAAAGAAATACCTTTTTGCAATATCCGTGTTCTTAAACCTCTGCTGTTAGTCTGACCAGAAAATATTTCTTTATATCACTTCACCTTAATTCTCAAATTTGTTTTGTGATCTTGTGCTGTTGTATTAGCAGTGAGGGAAATATGCTGATATAATTAAATGGTTAGTTCACCCAAAAATGAAAATTCTGTCATTAATTACTCACCCTCATGTCGTTCCAAACCCGTAAGACCTTCTTTCATCCTTCGGAACACAAATTAAGATATTTTTGATTAAATCCGAGAGCACTCTGACCGTCCCATAGACAGCAAGGTTACAACCACGATCAAGTCTCAGAAACATAGCAAGGACATCAGTAAAATAATCCATGCGACATCAGGGGTTCAACCGCAATTTTATGAAGCTACGAGAATACTTTTTGTGCGCAAAAAAACCCTAAAATAACAACTTTATTCAACAGTTCTTCTTTTCCATGTCGCCCTCAGACGCCATTTTGGAGAGTATCACAACGCATGCATGTGCTTTCCTCTGAATGTATACAAGGCGCAGTTCATATGTCGTGATACTCTCCAAAATGGTGCCTGAGGGTGACGCTGAGGTGAAGAATTGTTGAAAGTGTTATTTTAGTTTTCTTTGCGCACAAAAAGTATTCTCGTAGCAGCTTCATAAAATTATGGTTGAACCCCTCATGTCACATGGACTATTTTACCGATGTTCTTGGTACCTTTCTGTGCCTTGATCGTGGTAGTACCCTTGCTGTCTATGGAGGGTCAAAGAGCTCTCGGATTTCATCAAAAATATCTTAATTTGTGTTCTGAAGATGAACAAAGGTCTTATGGGTTTGGAACGACATTAGGGTGAGTAATTAATGACAGAATTGTCATTTTTGGGTGAACTAACCTTTTAAGGGCGCAGTATTAAGTTACAGCCATAAGGTGCTGATGAGAATCTTGCCAGTAAAAATAAGCAAAAACACACTTGGGTTTCTTCAGTTTTTTTTGAGTTGGGTTTTGATGTATTTTGAACTGCTTTGGTGTGTTTATTGGCTAATTATTGTTTCTGGGTAATGAGAGAGAGAAATCATTTTATTGTTGATGATCTATTATTTCTCAGTTGTATTGATTACTGATTGGATATATTCTTTTAAATTATATATATATATATATATATATATATATATATATATATATATATATATATATATATATATATATATATATATATATATATATATAAGGCCAAAAATATATTTGCGTACATATATTTTCAGCCAATATAGTTTTTGGCCATTTGTTGCATTTCATTTTTTTTAAATATTGTAAAAATATAACTATATTCCTATATAACTTTCTATAACATATTTTTAAAATATATTGTAAAAATATAACTATATTTCTATAACTTTCTATATCATTTATATATAGCTATATTTCTATATAACTATAAAAAAATCTATTTTGCATTATATATTTCAATCCAAGAATATACATTCATGTCACATTTGAAGAAAAACTTTATCGTCTAGAACACGCATGAGCATATAACCTTTGAATAAATTCAATTATAAAATAAGCTTATATAATAATAAAATAATATAAATAATCTTATAAAATAAGCATTCTTAAATCATTATTAATCTCTTAGCTATTCCATCCACATTTGCATTTAGCCTAATTGTAGGCAACCTGTGAGATTTAAAATGTATATTCTTGACACTGAAATACATTTTGAAATATATTTTTCGTATATGAGGGTTGAAACTAAATATATATTTCTATTTCTAAAATATATTTCATTGAGTTTCACTGTTTACAACAAATATTTGGCATATACATTTAAATATATATTCTTTTTAAAAAACAAAATCAGTATCACAAAGACAATATTTGCCTTACATATTAGCATTTTGTTGCATGAGGAAGCACCTGTGTATTTGTATTTCTATGCAGTCAGAGGTATCGCTGTGTTGCTGTGCTGTATTATGTGCTCACCTTGTCTGGAGGAGGCAGAGATGCTCCACCTCTTCCTGTTTGCGAAATGCTCAGTAATGGACAGTTTTCTACCTCTTCCATTTTGGCTGATGCAGTTTCAGTTGAAACTGCCGAAGTACAGCAGCGTCAAAATACAGGAAGTGGAAACTAACTACAGCAGGGCCTTGATGCAGAAAGGAGTTCCTGCCTTTAACAGAGAACGAATGCATTCATACAGAGAGAAGACCTATGCTGGTTTAATTGCTGATTTATATTTATGCCAACATTATTATCAAGGCTGTTCAGTGACACTATCTATCGGAAAGAAGACTGATGACATAAGACTCAAAGAGTTCTCCACATTTACTTTTGCCAGATTGCAGAACACAGTTAACACATGTTGCCTGTGCAATTTTTGTGCTGTTTTGCTGGCTAATCATCTTAGTGGAAGAGTTTAAATCAGCCTTTGTTTTCTTAAAGCTATCATCAGTGATGATGGAAGAGAATGCACTGATATAATGGAGGATGAAGAAATGAAGGGGTCAGCAAAGACTATTGTGGGCAGATCTCCATATTCCAACCACTACAAGGAGATCTAAAATAGGCGAAATTGATGCTTAAAACAAAGATAGATGAAGATCAGTGAAATATCTACTACTGGAAGTTTCCAGTGCATCACGAAAAAAAAAAAAAGAGTTAATGTGAATAATGGAAGATGGAAATACATTTGCCAAATAAATTCCTCCATGCGCATCATAAAATGTGGCCTTGCAAGTCTCAGCATTTCAGATGTTGTTTTTTGCAAATGTTTTATGCAATATTCCAATTTGTGCAAAGATAAATTCGCAACTTTGGATGGAAACATAGCTATTGTGGCTATATAATCAACATTATTCATTTCACCTGTAGTGGTTTTAATGTTGTGGCTGATCAGTGTATAATGAACCACAGTGTTTGAGAAAATCTCCTTCTGAGGACAATGAGCCCATGGCCGTAGCCAGCTATGAGGTCCGGACCTCGGTAAATTTCAGAAGTTCCCTGAATAACTAATTAGTACTTTAAAACTCCTCCTATGAGTGTCTGCCTGTTTGTTTCAATTTAGAATGTTTGGTTGTTTAGTGTCCGTGGTGTGAAAATGATGGTGGTGATCCATGTAAACAGGGCTTTAGAGAGATCTGTGAGTGAGGGCGCAGGTGCCGCCTCTGACGTGTTTCCAGCATCTTTATTATGAGCATCTTTGGACTGGTTTTTCCGCTTACAGTAATGTTTAAGTAGGTAATAAAGTGGGAAGTTGCAGTTTAGAGTTATCTTTATCGTATTTCCAATTTCCATTTTCCATTTCCACTTATTTGTTTTTGTAGCAATACTTGGCAACACTGCATCGCTGGCACTTTAAGTGACAAATTAAAAAAAAATAAAAATAAAAATAAAGCCCAAAAAGCCCATTCAAACAGGCTCTCTGTGCTGACAGGATACAAATGCAATGATTATCATTATATTATCTGTAAAAGAAACTGTTTCAGCGCAATCAAAACCAGTAGCATAATAACACTAGTAGAACAAACAGGTTGCAAAATGAAATATGGTAAATATGCAGACGCTGGCCATAAAGAGGGCTGTGCGATTTCATTCAGTTTTAGTAGTTAACCTTTCACAAAGTCATGCTAAAACATTCATAAGGGCTCTAGACAAAGTGCCCTTATCATATAGCAGTGCTTACTAATGAAAACTACTATAATATATGGTGGCCGAGAGAGCTCAACACGCTGCAAATAGAAAAAAAAAAAAACACCTGCAAATTAAGAAAACAACTTCGTCAATTTTACAGCACACGCGCTGCAAATGCTCACAACACAAACAAATAAAGAAACGCACTGCTAATAGAAAAAAACACCTGCAAATTAAGAAAACAACTTCAATTTGACAACATACGCTGCAAATGCTCACAACACAAATAAATAAAGAAATGCGCTGCAAATATTCACAACACAACCAAACAATGAAACGCGCTGCAAATAAAAATCTGATTGATGAAGATGTTTTCTTGATTGGCTGGTGCTTTTTCTATTTGCATGTGTTTTCTGAAGTTGCAGTGCGTTGAGCTCTCTCGGCTACCGTAATAATAAGTAGCCTATTGTTGCATGAATAATAAACAAAAATAAAATTATCCTCCCCAACCTATTGTAAAGTGTTCAACAACTGAATGCAATAAATAAGATCTAACAATGTCCATTCCTCCAAAACAGAGAAAACACCTTTCACAAACTTCTACATGTCTGTCTCTTTTAAAGTTTAAATGTAGTGTATATATTGTGTTGCATAGGTGTTATTTTGGCACAATTCTTAACAGCCCAACCCAGATATCACTCATTTTCAAACCGTGGTTACGGCCATGGATAAGACTAACAAAGAACGTAACATTTGTGAACAATATTGATAACTGAACTAAGAGGGAAGAAACCAGCACCAAAAATAAATAAATAAATAAATAAATTTTAAAAAAAATTAATAAAAAAAAAAACACACTGGGACACCAAAATATTATCTAAGATTCCAAACCTAAAACAAAAGTAACACCCAAAAAGATGAAACACTGCTACCTGACCAAAGATAGTCTTTCTGAGGAGGCAAGTCATTCAGCAATTTGACTGTCAATGTTAAAATCCAATGACAATTAACCACTACACTGAAACTGGTTGAGAACTTCATATGAACAAATAAACAAATCAAAAGCATTTAAATGTACATTGTGGAGCAAAATAACAGCAAAAATAAAAATTACAGCCACTCATTATTCATTGAAACCATGGAAAATTAAAATAAAATGGAATGAATTCATTGATGTATGTGGGACATTTCTGAGACAATCCTGAAGGAAGGGGAAGTCGCAAGATATTTCATACTTCCCTGTGATGCAACTCCAGACATTTTCCACACAGAGCAGAATGTGCTACTTCTGCGGTACATCAAGAATGATGCAGTAATCAAGGAGGTCTACTCTCCTGCAGAGTTTAGCTTAAATACATTGATACATCCAAAATAAACTGGCTTTTCAGCTCGCACAGAATTTTGCACTTTGCTTGTGACCATTGTGAGTGAATGTAAGCTTCAGTAAGCTTAATCTACTGTAGTAAAGAACTATCTCCAATCATCAATGTCTAAAGAAAGACAAAATGTTCTGGCTCTGCTGTCTACTGAACAGAAAGGAAGCTTGATTTCCAAGAATTTGCAGCCAGAAAAACGCAGCACTTGGCATAAGAGAGAGCAAGAGACAGAGTACAATGGTGTTGGGTTACAATGGTTAGTTGTATTGCACATATCCAGAGTGATATATCCCGGTCCTTGAGGGCCTCCTTCCTGCTCTAACACACCTGTCTGGAAGTTTCTAGTGATTCTGAAGAGCTTGATTAGCTGGTTCAGGTATCATGGAATTCATGGAATTGGCTGCCATGCGAGGAGCACCAGTTTAAATCTTGCCTATAGGGCCCAAATTGGTCAGGACCGGCCCTGAGGCACAAAGTTCCAAAACTTCCCCCCTCTCTGTTCTTCTTTGGTGGAACAAGCTGCCAACATCCACCCGATCTTCTAAGACCATCACAACCTTCATGACCCAGCTGAAGATCCATCTCTTCTGCCAGCACTTCCACTGATGCACAACCATAAACAAAGGCATAACTCCTGTTTAATTTCCTTCATTTCACTTCTGCTTTTGCTTGTATGCTAATCTTTGTTTGTGTTTTATTAATATTTTTAGCTCTAGAAAATTGCATGGATAAAAATGTCTGCCAAATTAATAAATGTAAATACTCTCATGCTGTTTTCCACCAATTGCCACTAATAAAACAGGTACTGCAGCTCTTGATCTTTGTCATCTTCCTAATCATATCCCAGATCATATTGCTGATATCTAATTGCTCTCAAATATCACAAAAATGCCTGCAATGAGTACTTTTAGGAGCTCATATTATAGCCCACTCTCTTTTAATAAATTACACTTATTATTATTAGTAGGTCTCTGTAAAAATACACATTTCTCTATTTTAATTGATTGTCATATTTATGAAACGATATTGATTCTTAAATCCCAAGAATCAAGTAGTCTAACCTGTTTTCAGTTAAAGAGTTAGTTCACACAAAAATGAAAATTCTGTCATTAATTATTCAACCAGCAACAACCTGTACAGCTCTGGTGAATTCCATGCCCAGGACGATTAAAGCAGTGCTAGAAAACAATGGTGCCCCTACAAAATATTGACACTTTGGACACAGTTTTGACATGTTCACTTAGGGTGTACTCATTTTTGTTGCCAGTTATTTGGACAGTAATGACTATATGTTGAGTTATATTTTGAGCACATTAAATTTGTACTTCTATACAAGCTGCACACTGACTACTCTAAAATATATCCAAGTTTCATTTGTGTAGTATTGTTCCTTGAATAAAATTAGCTACAATTTTTGCTGAAATGTGAGGGGTGTACTCACTTTTGTGAGATACTTTATATGAGAATACTATTTGAGCACAAAGACAACAGTAATGGTACTTCCCTTGATGTCTATGGAGGGGCAGAGAACTCTCAGATTTCATCAAAAATATCTTAATTTGTGCTCTGAAGATGAACGAAGGTCTTATGAGTTTGAAAATGAGGGTGACTAATTAATGACAGAATTTTCATTTCTGAGTGAACTAACCCTTTAATGAACAGACCGGAAGCACATCTCCCATCCAATAAATCACACTAAGCTTTGTTACTTTTGATATGAAACAAAGTCTCAGATGTCAAATTCTGTCCATTTTATTAAAATATTCAAACAATAAATACCATTTTGGGTCTGTTTAATGTGGAGTGACAGATCGCTGTACCTCCTCAGTTCAAGAGAAGCATCAGCATGAAGCGCACGTGAACTGATCATCTCCTCTGCTTTAATACCAGTGACAGCATGAAATAAACATGAATGAACATCCAAAGGTGAAAAAGTACAACTGATGGAAAACTGGATCCTGTCTCATGTAATCGCTCAATCTGTGTTTCAACCACAGAAAGACATCAAATTAGCAGCTCGTAAACAATAGGACTCATAACGTCACATTTACCTTAGAAAAATATATTTGGTGATCATAAACTTGTTAGTCAGCTAGAAAAATTAACTCTAGAGAGGAGCATTTTCCTAAATATATTATGCACCATATAACATTCATTACAATTTTTACTGTTCTTCAGTATTTAATTTATGTTTGAATAAATCCATCAAGTTTTTATGACAGACACCATTTAAATGTTTATTTGAAAAAAAAAAAAAAAAAAACGAGTTGGAGTAGAAATATGAGAGATTTTTCTTTCTTTCTTTCTTTCTTTCTTTCTTTCTTTCTTTCTTTCTCTTTCTTTCTTTCTTTCTTTCTTTCTTTCTTTCTTTCTTTCTTTCTTTCAGTTTTACTCCAATCTATATATACAGCTTCCCCAACTTATATAGATTACATTAAGAACTGCAAATGTTTTTTGACAAGTTTTCTGAAATGTTTAAATTTCAGGCGAAATGCACTAATCTAATTAAATACGCGCTAGTTTGCGTACATTTCTATTCATCTATCCATAAATCAGAAAATACTGTCAACATATAATAAAAGTACATTTTCACTATATTTTAGGAATAGCATGTTATATAAATTCAGGTGAATGTAATACAAATACATAAAAACGTATAAAGTAAAGTAAACTAAAGCCAATTTAAAAAAAAATTCTATAAGCCAATTTTTCTAAATAATCACTATAACTATTGTCTTCCAAAACATTGAACAATTACAGAATAATGCCTTTGAGATTTGTGCCGTTTTATAGCTCTTAAGGCACCCAAAATCATTCCAGTCTAACATTTCTTTTGTGTTTTCATTCTGATCATTAATGTTTATTGTTCATTAATGTAATATGTGTTTTGAAATCACCCCACCAATATTTAATTGCCCACAACCCAAATTTTTTATTTATTTATTTTTCTGGCAATTAAAATACAATATAATTATACAATTATAAAATAATAGATAATCATCAGTGGAACCTTTGAGATACAAAAGTTTTTTCATTACTTTAGCTCATCAAATTAATTTAACAAATTTTGAGTTACAAGAGATTCATTTCAATTTAAGTCAGTTTAATGTAATTTAAGATGAAATTACAATTTGACTTTAAACTTACCTGGGTAAGCACTTGAACCTGCTTGAAAAACCTGAAAAAGACCTCCAGTTTGTTTTTGGCTAAATGCAGTGCTGATATATATATATATATATATATATATATATATATATATATATATACTGTATACCGGTAGTAACTTGCAGAAAGATTCAGACCCATAAAATCTATTCTCTTTACTCTTTTATCCTTATTTCTTCTGCCATGCTTCGAAAACAGTTACAACATTTTTTTTTTAATGACAACAAACATTAATTATTTGAGGTATTTGTTTAATTACATAAAATGTGAATGATAATTTAAACAAATGCAAATAATGCTTTATTGAAATCCATCTTACATCCGATGTGTGGAAAGAAATTATTTGAGACAAAAGCAACGTTGCTTTCTTAGTGGGCACAAGGTTCAAAAGTCTGGAGAGGAAGTTAAAATGCATGAGGTTTTAGTAAATAGTGTCATCACACCTAAGCCAGTTTTCCTGTAGTGTTTCAGACCAGCAGACCACAGTTTTTACCAGCCAAAAGTCACAAAGACAAACAGAAGGATGCTCTGTATCGCTCTCCTCTTTGCTTTACTGCCTTGTATGGCCAAAGGTAAGTCAATTCTTACCTCTATACTAACTATTTTGGATAGATATGTACAATTAGACCTCCTGTTTCCGATTGCGTGTTACATCTTCAGCAAGAAATCAAATCATAGCCGAGGAATCACCTTGACACACTTAATTGCCAAAAGGCATTAGCCTACAGGGAATAGATTTTTAATGTTCAGTTGTGAAAGGCAAAAAGAAATCAAGGATTTTTAACTTTTATATTTTTAAGATGTGCCTTGTACCATTATTTATTTAAATAACAAGTCAAATATCTCTTTCTATATATGCAACTGACAAAATTAATTCTATATATATCTGGTAATTATATATATATTTTTATTATTGTTCCAATGATTCCAAGCACTTCAGTTTTTCTTATTTGTTTAATTTTATGGTTTTTGCAAAGAGATCAAAAGTTTTAAATTTGTCATTTAAATTGAATTATTTAATTTAAAGGTCAATACAAAGATTTTAAAATTTAAATTTAAAATCAAATTTAAATTTTGATTCTAATTTAAAACCCTCCTTCTCATAGCAATATAGCAGTCAGAGTATTAGTAGACTGTCTGCTTAACATCTGCTCAAACTTTACTTTGATGGTTCCCTAACACACATTCAACAGACTATAAGTAACTTTGCAACTACATGTCAAATTTTTCTACTAACCCTAACTTAATAGTCTACTAATACTCTAACTTTAACGACATTGTAAAGTTACTAAAGTGGACAATCATAATAAAGTGTAACCCATCATGTTTATGCGGTCTGTTTTTTTGTAAGTAGGTATATTCTTTTCAGTTCTAGTCTTCAAATGTGCATTCAGCAACAATAATCCAGTGCATTGACTAATTGTTGCACCACGTCATGTCAGAGGGGCACAAACCCAACTGTGTGCATGGGAAATCAAATGTTTTTTAAGACAGGTGTGTTACATTTGTGGCTTTGTAACAGTCCTGTCTAACTTTGGTGTGTCCTGTCCGACACAAAGCAGAAGTGAAAGTGGGAATGGGAAACAGACCCCTGGGATGTGGCTGTGCAATGGGCCACCGGTGCAATGTGTTTCCTGAGGGACCCAATCAAAGGGGCTGCTTCTACAATGTTTCAGACATTTCCACCCTTCATATAAAGCCATTTCATGGCTTTCTCTCGTTTCCCCTTTCTAAAGTTAAAAATAATGTTTGGGTCCCTTCTTCAAAAAAGTGAGAAGACCCTGTGTTGTTGCAAAAACAGTGATCCAAACTCTTGCAATATCCGCTATTTCACACTTCATGCTGGAAACAGCTTTAAATTGTGCACAAACCACATCCATACATTACACTTTTAGTGATTCCACACTATTAGTATATGCTGTTGATGCATATTATCCATGAACATCAAGACTCTAATAAAATGTGTATGCATGTAAGGGAGAGCATACATTTTAGTCCCTGATATCTTCTAAAAGAGACAGGTCACCAGAATATGAAAATTCTGTCGTCATCGTGTTATTCCAAAACCGTAGGACGCTCCTCCTTTTGTGGAGCAGAAAATGAGCTATGTTAAGCAGTTTCAATCAGCATAAACCTCCATTCGAATGGAAAAAGATCAAATGAAAGTACAGCCACTCCTTTTCTGAGGAAAGGAACTCAGACAGGTTTGGAACAACATGGGGGTGAGTAAATAATGACCAAATTTTCATTATCAGGTGAACTATGCCTTTAATCATTATTTTTGTTATGTTTTCCAGAAAAAAAAAGCTATCCTTTTAAAGATAAATGTACTTGAGAAGCAAAATTGTGTAACATATGTCCCCATATTTTTTTAAGTTTATAACTTGGTCAGTATTTTGCATTATTTTAACCATCTTTTTGTCTTCACTTGATTATTTAAATGGTCCTGTAGTGTAAATATGTAAAGGCACGCACGTTCAGTGTAGTCTCTCAGTTTAAAGGAATAGTTCACCCTAACATGAAAACGTGCTTCAAATGTACTCATGCTCAGGCCATCTAAGATGTAGATGAGTTTGTTTCTTCATCAGATTTGGAGAAATTTAGCATTACATTACTTGTTCACCAATGGATCCTCTACAGCGAATGGGTGCCGTCAGAATGAGAGACCAAACAGCTGATAAAAACATCACAATAATCCACAAGTAATCCACACCACTCCAGTCCATCAATGAACATCTTGAGAAGCAAAAAAGCTGTGTTTGTTAAAAAACAAATCCATCAAGACATTTTTAACTTCAACCCGTTGCTTCCGGCTAAAATCTATAATCCATAATATCACTTTCTCTAATGAAAAAGTCATCTGGTCTGAATCAGAAGAGAAATATATACAGATCAAGCATTGTTTACAAGAGAAAAGTTCAAAAAAGAAAATAAAATGTGGGTGGATTTTGATGTGAGAAACAACAGGGGATGGACATTTTCAAGCATTTTTATGGATTATGGATTTTAACCAGGAAGCAACAGTTTAAAAGTTTAAAGATCTTGATAGATTTGTTCCTTACAAACATGCAGCTTTTGGCTTCTCAAGATGTTAACTGATGGACTGGAGTGGTGTGGATTATTGTGATGTTTTTATCAGCTGTTTGGATTCTCATTCTGACGGCACCCATTCACTGCAGAGCATCCATTTTGTGAGCAAGTGAGGCAATGCTACATTTCTCCAAATCTGTCCTCATGAAGAAACAAACTCATTGCTATCTTGGATGGCATTTTGGTTGAACTGCTTCTTAAATATGAGGTCATAAAAACTCCATGCATAATGCTGTTCAGAATAGTTTGAGATGTCACACCACCGAACAAAAAGCATTTAATGTCAACTACCATATCATTTCATAAACTTCATTCACATGCAGCAGGGCTTCTCAAATCCAGTCCTGGAGGGCCACTGCTCTCAGAGTTCAGCTCAAACCATGATTTCCTGTAACTCTGAAGACCCTGATTATGTTCCTCAGGTGTCTTTGATTAGGACTGGAGTTAAACTCAGCCGGCAGGGTTGGTTTTGAGGAACCCTGACATACAGCAATATAACTTGTTTGAGGGAAAATTTTGAAGCCTGCTATATGTGTGCTCCCTTTAGCAAATGAAGAACTTGTCAGCCCATATGATATGACAATGAGTCATTTGGATAAGAGCTCAGCCCCTGACACCAGCAAGAATCCCCCCGAGGTGTCACCATCTTCACCATGCTGCGGACTGGATGAGCTAAAGCATTCACTCGCTCAGCTAATCCAGGAAGAGCGGGATAGCAGGGGCTGGTATGGCGAAATGGTGAAAATCCTAAATCAGCTGGTGCAAGAAAACAAGGAGGTGGCCAGCGTTCAGGCTGAGATGCTGAAGGTCCTGCGGGCCACGAGCGACCAAGGCGAGCAGCAGCTTCACCATCTCCAGAGCATGGCTCGCCTTCAGAGTCTCCTCGTGGAGAACCACCAGGCATTGCTGCTGCAAGTGTCTCGCATTGCTACCACACTGCAGGATTCGGCTAAGAGACAGAGCAAATAAATGCATGGGCAAAACGTCCATATGAAGCATTTTGATGGCATATTATACTTGTACTAACAAAAAGGCACTCAATAATAGTAAAAAAAGAAAGTATCCCAATAACCTAGATAAATCTGAAATTGTAATCAATAAATGAAATGAAGTTGATGTTTTGTGTTACTCTCTCATAACATCACACATGAAAGTCCTGCTTTCTGGAATGATTTTTTTTTACTGTTTTGTGTTATGGTTCATCTAACCTGTTGCATGAAGAAAAGTCAATAAACAAGCTACTGATGACACCTCTGTCTGGCATCAAGAATCATTGAATCAGTCAATCTGTTTCATTATGTATGCACAGCATATTCCTATATGCACTTTTTCACTTTTCTTGAGTTTCTCTGCTCTTCTGTGTGTCTGAGCAGAGTTTCCTGCACCAGTGATAAAGCTGAACTCCTCTCCGCTGAATCGTTCTGAGGTGAACTGGTCAGCTAACAAACCCTTCACTCTGAGCTGTGATGGACAAGCGGATATCATATGGAAGACAAGGCTCAGGAAACACGTCTCACGAAAGACCCTCAGTGTCCAAAAGCCCACTACAGATGACACAGGAACATACCGTTGCAGCTACAAGAATCAAAAAGACTTGTACTCAGAGATCCACATATATGTTAAAGGTATGTGCACTATTAAACATTAGAAAGATTATCTAAAGGTCAGTGCTAATTTATGTTTGGGACGGTCTGTGAAACTAATTTTTACGTTTTGTTTTGCTTTTAGTTTTAATGTTTCTTTTCAAAGTATGATGTGCTGAATATTAAAATCACAGTGCTAAAAAAGCTAAGAAAAATACTAAAATATCTTACACAAGCTAATCTGTTATTACTTATGCATAAAAATGCATAATACTGGTACATGCATAATACTGAGCTAACAACAACAATTTCACATAAACAGTTAGCAAAAATGAGTTGGACAAAACTTCAGAAGTGTCCGTTGAAGAATTTTTGTCCCACAGAAAGATAAGCAGAAAGATAAAAAAAAAAAACAAAAAAAAAAAAACATAAAAATACTGTATGTAGGAAATGGTTTGCTGGAGATAACATTCAAGATTGGAGTCATACAAAAATATTTTGCCTCTGATTGCTACTGACAATCACAATCGAGGATTGCAGATAGCTGTGTAATAGCCACATTCATTAACAGTGCCGGGGAAAGTTACTTTTAAAAGTAATGCATTACAATACTGTGTTACTCCATTAAAAAGTAACTAATTGCATTGGTTTCTTTTTATGGAAATGAATGCATTATGTTACTTTTGTGTTCCTTCTTGTCACCTGAGCTGCTCTTGCTTATATATTTTTAATAGCAAAAAGCCCAAAAGTTGTATTTTTGGCAACTGTAAAGGCCCTTTCACACCAAAAGTGAAATTCAGAAGCGCCTCTGCACCTCACTCCCAATTTCTCTCAACACTGGGACAGAAGATGTGTCAGTGAATAAGTGGGAAAACAAAGTAAAAGTAACTCTGGTATTTTCTTAGAAATTCAAAAGTAATGTGTTACATTAATAGTTACTTGAAAAAAAAGTAATCTGATTACGTAACTTGCGTTACTTGTATTGCATTACCCCCAACACTGTTTATTAACAGTATGCACACACTTAGCACAAAAAACTGAATTTTAAGAACAAAACTGACATTAATGTGCAATGAATAATTAAACTTGTTTGACATTTAATGAGTCAAAATAGTGCTTTACAGCATCTGCACTTAACTGTCAAGATGTACAAACACCAAGAACATAATAGAACTAAAAATATTGTCTGAAATGTCTGTATGTTTTACTGCAATAGATTCTGTCAAAGCCTTTACTACCTCTCAAAGCCCAACAATAATTCAGAAAGAAGGCTCAAATTACTTGCTGGACTGCTTGGTGACAAATCCAGAAAGTACTGAGTTCTCGCTCCAGATGGCGAATGGATCTGCTGTCCCATCCGAGATGAATTACACTGCGGATCCCAAACGTGGCATATTGATTCGAAATCTTCAGCCTAGCTACAATGGAGATTATGTTTGCGCTGTCAAAATAAATGGAGTCCAAAAGAAGTCTGACACCTTCCAAATAATTGTTATGAGAAGTGAGTCGTGTTAGTCTTGTACACAGTTTTGTACAATGTTATTAATAAAAAACATATCAAGAATCTTATCTTGCTGTACCAATTCAGCACTACCCATCTATTTACTGCAGAAGCACAGCAGCCACCAGCGGTGTCACTTCCAGCCAATCAGTACGTGCGAATTGTTGGTGAAATGCTGCATATCCCTTGTCACACCGAAAACCATGATCATTCATATAACATCACCTGGAGCTCATCAGAAAAGGTGAAGTGATGTGTTTTAAGAATTTGATATGATCGCAAACATGAAACAAATTATGAGATTATTGGTGAGAACTGAATTAATTTGGCAATAGAGTGAGCATCATGGTATTTTTGGTCTTAAAACTTCTTGAAAATGTGGTCTTGGGCTGTGTTTCATTACACAGTGTCTTGGTCTACATCTGAGTCTTGGCTTGTGGTCACAGATACGACAGCAGTCTGTTGTGAAATTCTAGTCAGTGGGTCGCCATTGGTTTATTCTGAAGTGATACAATCATTTTGTATGTAAATCAAATCAAATAATTGATCATCTTGTATACAGAAAGCCTACATTAAACCACTCCAAGTAAGAAAGATTCATTGCTTTGTCTCAGCAAAAGTTCTGTTGCATTCAGGCCACGATATACTCAGTGTAGACTACGAACATCCAGACACTATTCACACTGCTGAGAGCGGCATTTGGATTAATATGTAAAGCTACATGCTTTCCTCTCAATAACAAAACAAAAATAACGTCAGTGGGAAAACAACAGTTAGGAAAACACCATCATGGAGATGTGAATATATTTACAGCAGCTCTGGAATTCAGCACTTTAGTAATGTCAAGTAATGTCACTTTTATTTATAGTACTTTATAGAATAGATTGCTTTAACGCAATGTGCTACTTTTCCATTGTTTTTCTATGTAAACGCACTAGTGTATGACCGCTCGTGTCTCGCGTCTTTTGCAGCGTTTTGCACACGAGCGCCATATTTTTAAGATGCTGTGTCAAGTTAAAACAATTCCATCTTTTACATGCAGTACGGCCCATCAATGTCAGTTCCAAAACAGTGGACCAATCAGAAGAGCCTGGAGGCGGGGCAAGCGTTGCGAGCTTTTATTTAGCAAAAGGCTTGGGTTGAGCTTTTTTTGTGTAGCAAGTTGACATGGCAATTTTTTAATTTGATGGCAACATAGCGACAAAAAACGAATGGTGACCCAGTGTGCTCCTGTGGCCTGTCAGTCCATTGTTTACCTTAAAAAGTGAAGGTGAACCAGTATTGGCTGTCCAGGTTTAAAGGAATGAAGCAAAATATGCACATTTTGTATAGGTGTGTCCCAACTGGCATTCTTGTGCACTATTCAATGTCATTATGTATAGTATAAGTAATGTGAGAGATGTGTTTACACTGAAAATTTCAAGCAAAAAAAGGCACACACAAATTGAGTAAAACCACTCAGTTTCATTTCCTGTACCTGGCTGTGGTTCAGCATACCATGACGTACAGAGGTGTGGATTTGGTTTGGTGAAACTCTATTTGAATCAGGAAAACATATAGTGCTTGCCCAGTCTTAATAGTAATTCACAGTTTTCATGAAAAATAATCCAGGTGGTTTGAGTTTGATGTGTATGTCCTCTCCTGATGGCTTTTTGAGTGACATCCTCCACTGCTTCACAACAGAAATTTTCATCAGGTGCATCTAGAGTTGTCTTGTTTGTTCACTTTGTTAAATTTACGATTTTGAGTTGCACAGTTTGTTTCTTTTTATTTGTTTGTTTTGTTTGTTGTTGACTGGAAAGGGTAAACGCACATTTGAGCAGGGAAGGAAGGCAGAACAACATATTTTTCAGGAGAATGTCATTTGTTGCAGTTAATAAAGCAACGATTTTATACAACACACACACACACACACACACACACACACACACACACGCACACACTTGAGCATGATATTTCAGTTCTCTTGTTCTATTTTCAGATTAATTATTGCAGAATCTCTTACGGAGCCACTGTTTCTGCTGAATATCAGTTTCAGTAGGCCTGCTTTGACGATGTAGTTGCATATTGTGTATCAGTTCATTATTTAAAGCTGTTTGTTTTTGTTTTTTGTTAACACTTTATAATAACTGCACACTATGAATCATTAGTTAAGCATTAGTAAATAGTTTGTTCTTGAGCTATAATGTTTAATAATTGTATTTTCATACTTTATTAATGATCAGTTTATTATTTCTAAATTATTACGTTATTTACAAACCAGTTATTTAGGAGTTGTCAGTGGTTCATAAGATCATTTAGAAAGTGTAAGTAAATGATTAATAAACTATTTAAATGTACATTTATAAATCTTATTATTTAGACACATGATAATATTTGCACAGTGTGTTAATAAATGCTTTATTATCACATATTCCTGCTGTAATTCATGATTAAGTCAGGTAGTTATAAAACATTTAGTAGTTGCCAGCCATCTATTTTTGTGAGCTCATCTAAAGTGAGGACTATTCATACCTTGTAAAGCATTTACAAAGGAGATTTAAAGGCTCATTTATCTTTCAAACAGAAAAGTTAAACAAACACAACACAGAGGGATACAGAACAAATAAATATTTTTTCAAGATGCAAAAAATGAAACTCCACAACTGTACACTTGATAAAAAATGAAAAATGAACCTCTGCAATTTCATAGAAAAAAATAATACAATAAAATTCAAGTGTACAGTTGTACAGTTTCATTTTTTTGCATCTTGAAATAAATATGTCTGAGTTCTGTATCCCTCTGTGTTGTGTTTGTTTATTTGTTCTGTTAGGAAGATAACTGAGCCTTTAAATCTACTTTGTAATAGATATGCTTATAAATCAAGAACAAGGCATTTATAGCTGTATTTATAAACTGCTTACTACTGACTGTTAATGTTGGGACAATGCTTTATAAAGGATGAACTGGCTGTTTAATAATGCTTACCTAATGATTCAAAGCGTGCAGTTGTAGTGAACAGCACATTCCTGGGCCCAGTTTATGGTGGGGCCCCTCTCTGACCACTATAGTGGACAAAGGTTTGCTACATTTTGATTGGATCTTGGTGGACTAACATAAGCAAACTGTCCAACGCCATCAGATAAAGATGCCAGGACAATGGCCAGACACCTCTGAGAGGGCAAGAAGAAGACCTTTTGAACAAAGCCCGGGAAGGACAGGACTTCTCATTGGTCAAAATTTAGTTTCTGCCCTTCACCCACCAACAGACTGATTGCTCAGGTTTTGGCCTGTGACCGTCATAAAAATTCCTTAGGACCTCTGGATGCAGCAGCAGTGGGTGAAACAAACAGGGATCACAGAGTTCCATCCAAATCCATTCATAACTATGTTCTCAAACCTTAAACCGGTGCAAACTACAACACACACATCTTATACTTATTCAGAGAAATAAATATTCTCAGTGACAGCGACGTGTAGTGCAACATCTTACACAAACTCAGCTGTTAATGGACAAATGAATGCATGCATGACAGTTCAATCTTCTTCCATCATGTTTGGACTTAATGTGTTCATAACATTGCCAAAGGTATTCTGGTTGTGGTTTGGTAAGTGAATGATGCATTGGTAAAACTTTAGTGACACCTTTTTAAATGTGTGTTTGGACTATGCAAATAAGTTCCACAGGAGGAAAGAAGGGTGGGCCACACCGTGTCCCCCCTCTCTGATGGAAATAGCCAATCACAGTCTGGAAACGGAGAAGCGCCAGATTGCAATCTCCTCCTCATCGGAAAGAGATAAAGGTACCTTTCCAAAAAGACACTCCTTGTTCTGAGTCTCCGGCCCATAAGGGAAGGGACAGTAACAGACACATTCGTTCTGAGTCTGAGTCCCGAAAGGGAGAGACTCTAAAAGAAACGCCAAAACCTCTGGCCGTGAGGGTAGAGGCAACAACAGATATCAAGTCCTGAGTCTGCAGCTTTGAGGCAGCAACAGATACGACCAAATTCTGAGCCTCCAGCCTGCCAGGAAAGAGATAATCTACGTTCAGACTTCATTCAGAGTCTTCGTCTAGCGAGACAACAACAGATGCAGCACGTCCTGAGTCTCCATCCTAGAGAGACAAAGCGGATCGACCAAATTCTGGGTCTCTAGCCCAGAGAGGCAGAAGACACACAGACATTTGCAACAAGGTTAAGCTCCGGAGAGCAAACCTTCACTCCAAGGTACCTTTGCTTGCGTGTTCCAGGTTAAGGACCTTCTGCACCTACTTCAGGGGCACATCTGCGTGTTCCAGATTTTAGGACCCTTTGGTGCTCCAGGAGATCAGCATCCTCCAGCGCTTCGTGTTCAAGGCTGTCGAAACGGATTCCTGCTCCTTTCCCCACTGCATTGTTACCAGCACAACCAGCACGACTGCTCACTCAACCGCAGAGAACATAACTTTCACCTATCCAAACCTCTTCCAGAGACCTTGGCATTGTTGTGTATTATCAGTATATGATTTTTCTAATTGACATTAGATGTTATATAGCTGATTGCAGTTGATAACAAATTGTTTCAGAGTAGTGACAGTTTGTCTTTCCAGATAACGTAGCTCTGACATAGCATCCAACATAATCACTTGCATTTTATGCATCTTATGCACTTTGTTCCTTTTTCATTCATGGTATTCATTTAGTAGTTGTTGATTACTCTTGTCTATCTTTTGTTAATAAAATTTATTTTATTACACTTGTGTCTTCCTTGTGTTGATAATGCAGTAAGGTTCTACAAGTTAGGTATCCCACCAATCTTTCTTATGTGATGTACTCCTAACCACACCTTAAGTGACACGTGATCCAAAAATCATAACGTCACCTGTGACGTGAGTACACATCACTACACTATTTCGCCTCCTTAGGTTGGAAAAAGCAAAATTCACTACAGAGTTATTATAAAGTGTTACCCTTTTTTTTAACTTTTTTTTTTTTTTTTTGAATACAGAAACATTTGTTTAAATACATTTGAAAAAATAAATAAATAAATAAAATGAGTCTGTAGTTATTATAAATTTGTGGGCATGTACAGTTGAGAAAACTTTTTTTCTGTAATATGTCAAGATAATCTCTGTGCTGTCCCTCCACAAATAGGAAGGTCCTGGATTTGTCTACCAGGTCAGTGCTGGCCAAGTTCAGCAATGTGTAACATATAGCTTCTTCAACTTTGATAGACTGGCAAATATTAGAGGTGATGAGTTGGAAGGGAGGTCTAGATTTAGGGATGGCTAATGTATAGGTGCATATTTTGTAATTGCACCAAGTGGCAGAGGACAAATCTTGCTCATTAGGTGTTACAACACAAAACACAATCACAAAAATGAATGAATCAATTCATAATTTACATTATTATGACTTCTGTCAATTTGCTATATTAATAAAATACTGTTCCAGAACCAGACCAAGACGAGACCCCTTGAGGACCAGATCCAGACCAAGACATAACCCGAAGAGCTATAAACATTACAAATTACACATTACCAAAAGTTTTCTAGCTTGTATATTTTTATAAGAAAATCACTGAAACAAATGGTTGATGAAATGCAATCCACAGCAAAAGACACAGGAGTGTTTTCCCTGAAAGTGGTGTGGGTTACGTCAACCATTTGTTTGTGATTTTCTTATAAAAGCATTCAGTATAGTCCTGCATGTTTTCAATTCAAAGCCAAGCTATTCAGTTCCTCTGATTCCATTTCAGTTCCTGATTGTCTACAAATATGATGGCAGATTGTTTTGAATGCATACTAGAACGTGTTTTATTAAAGAACTTGTTATCGTGATTTGTCCTATTCAGGTAATGAATTATGAAACAAAGAGAGGCAAAGGGTGTGAACAAGTTTGCATCATTAGTATTTTGACCATTCATCAAGTAAAGATATCCAACGCAGGGAATTTAACCTGCACTGGCCAAAATGAAGCAGGAAAAAACAGTGTCACAGCAGTTCTCAAAGTTGTAGGTAGGTTTCTTCATGTTGTATAGTGATTTTATTCAAGCTTTATCTGTGAAATTGTGTTTAAGTTGTGGTCTTGTTGTCTTCTTTCAGATAAACCGTATATTAAGCTGAAACCCATCCTGTCTTCTGAATACAAGGTGAATGGAACAGATATTGAAGTGATGCAAGGGGATACAGTTGAACTTGCTTTGCAAATTGAAGCATATCCAGAAGTTAAATGGACAAGTTGGAAAACTCCCAAATCAAATCACACCCATGAGGAGACATTTAACAAGATTAATAATAGGTTAGTTCATTTGTTTCTGTTCTTATAATTATTTTTATTATATGGACCTAGATCAGTTCTAGACAAATTATACTTCAGTCGAATGCACAGCCTTTCAAATTTGTTATTTTTTCGTGTGTTTCCCAGAATTCACATGTGTGTGTTCATTTGTTTATTTTATGCCTTTATTATTATTTTTGATTACAGATGACATTAACTGTGATAAATTAAGCATGTTAAGAGTAATTTCACAATTAGCCTGCATGTATGGAACGCAGATGGGGCCAAACGTGTTTGAATGGAACACATGAAATTTCACGGTCAACACACTCTTTGTTCCCCTTAACGCAGCAATTTTGTGTGCTTTTCTTTGGTATGCATGGACATGCACATTCTGGCCATGTGGCATCGGTTTTCGCTGTATTTTTTTAGTACACGTAACACATGTACACATTCTGGCTGTAGGAAAGCCCAACAGTTGAAAGGGAACAAGGAAATGATGTGTTCGAACATGTAATAATTTTTAAAGCAGATTTATCTCTGGATTTACCCACATATTAATCCTTTCTTTAGTTTGCTGCGGCATATCTACCATGCTAAAGTAAATCAATTAATTAGAATGTTAAATTAAACAACTAAAAGTGACATAAGACTGACATCACGCACAAAGCACTGATGCATTATCCCTCATGAACAAATATAATGTCTGGTGTTTGCATATGTGTATACCAGTGTACCATTACAATCCTTTATGAATAAACATGACATCTGGTGTTTGTATAGGTATTTACCCAGTGTTGGGGAAAGTTACTTTTAAAAGTAATGCATTACAATATGGCGTTACTCCCTATAAAAGTAAATAATTACATTACTAAGTTACATATTATAGAAAGTAATGCATTTCATTACTTTTGCATTACGTTTTCTCATTGGTTTGGGCTTGTTTTTAATATAAAAAGTTCTATTTTTGGCAAATGTAAAAGCCCTTTCACACCAAAGGTGAAATGAATAAACCTCAGGCTGAAGGAAATGTGAATTCACTTCTGGACAGTAGAGGGTGCAGTTCAAACAGACCTTTCAGTTGTGGAGCCATTCTGGATTGAAAGAAAAAAAAAAACACAAACACAGGAGAAGAAAGTTCAACACTCTTCAGCAATATATATATATATATATATATAAAATGCAAACACAAATGTTATGTTTATCTAAAGTCATCTTTGCTCATTAGTAGTGCTGTCAAATGGTTAATCATGATTAATCGCATCCAAAATAAAAGTTTTTGTTTGCATAATATATGTGTGTGTTCTGTGTATATTTATGTATATATATAAATATTTACGTCTATATTTATATGTAATTTATATTATAAATAAATTTAATATTTAAACATAACATATTTTTCAAATGTATACATGCATGTGTGTGTATTTTAATATACATAATAAAATTTACACAGTACACATACATATATTATGTAAACAAAAACTTTTATTTTGGATGTGATTAATTGCGATTAATCGTTTGACAGCACTACTTATTAGTATGGTTGAATTGGATCATCGAATGTCAGCAACATCGACACTGTGATGAAGAGTCTGAAACGTTTGGATCCATTTGCGATAATACTTTAATAGTAATTAACAGGCAGGGTCAATCCAAAATCAAGAACAGATACAGGGCTAAGGTCAGGGCAGGCAGCAGAGAATCAAAGACGATAAGGTAGGCTCAAAAGGGTCAGAAGGCGATGGGCAGACAATCAGAGATCAATAAACAGTCCTAGGTCAAAACACGGAGAATCAAAGAATCAGAGAATCGCTCAGAATTGTGGCCAGGGCAAACAAGACTTCGCATCAGCTGAGGAGAAGGGCACAGTTTAAATAGGGGTAGGAAATGAGGAACACCTGGGCAGGTAATCAGGCCAAGGCACAGGGCATGTGGGTAATGCAGTCCAAATGAGATTAGTACTCTGGTGAAGGTGCCCTCTGGTGGCGATCGGAGAGAGCCACAGAGGTGCGATTTGTGACAGAGCCCCCTCCCTGCGAGCGGCTCCTGAAGCGAGGTCCATCTTGACGCCGAGGTCTACCACGGGGCCTGGGAGCTGGTCTTTCCGGGTGATCCCGATGGAAGTCAGAGATGAGCGTGGGGTCCAAGATATCCTGTGAACTGACCCAGGATCTTTCCTCAGGACCGTATCCCTCCCAGTCAATTAAGTATTGCAGCTCTCTGCCTCGGCGTCGAGAATCGAGTATCTCTCGTACTCGGTAGGCCACCTTGCCATCGATGATCAAGGGAGGGGTGTTGCTCTCCGCAACCTCGTCCTGGTCCCTCTCTCCTCTCGGGCCACCGGCAGGCTTGAGCAGGGAGACATGGAATGTGGGAGATATACGATATTTAGCGGGCAAAGCCAAACGGTAAGAAACAGGGGTTATTTGTCTGAGGATCTTGAATGGACACACGTACCTTGGACTCAGCTTTTTGCTGGGAAGCCGCAGACGAAGGTCTCGGGATGACAGCCAGACCCACTGCCCAGGTCTGTATTCGGGATGCTCTCTCCTGTGACGATCTGCTTGTGCTCTAACTCTTCGTACCGCCCGTTGTAGATGCACATGAGCGGCGTTCCATACCCCTCACTTCTCTGAAGCCAAGTGTTGACTGCGGGCAACTCCGAGGGCTCCCCAGACCATGGAAACATGGGTGGTTGATATCCCAGGACACATTGAAAGGGGGTAAGGCCGGTTGAGGGTTTTCGCAGGGAATTTTGTACATATTCACCCCAGATGAGATACTGGCTCCAGTCCTGCTGATTCTGGTGACAGTATGAACGGAGGAAGCGTGTGAGCTCTTGGTTCTGGCGTTCTGCCTGTCCATTGGATTGGGGGTGGTATCCTGAAGTCAGACTGACGTTGATGTTTAAGTGGTTACAGAAGGCCTGCCATACCCGAGAGGTGAATTGTGGACCCCGATCTGACACGATGTCTTCAGGTAAGCCATAGAACCGAAAGACTTGTTCCATTAAGACCACAGCGGTCTCCCATGCTGTGGGGAGCTTAGGTAGAGGTACGAACCGGCATGCTTTAGAAAATCGATCAATCACGGTCAGGATAGTCGTGAAATTACGGGAAGTGGGTAGATCTGTGACAAAGTCTATGGCAATGTGCGACCAGGAGCGTTGAGGTATGGGCAGTGGTTGTAGCAGACCGGCTGGTCGTTGATGGGAGGATTTAGAGATGTTACAGATGGCGCATTGTTGAACGAACTGGATGACATCAGCTTGCAGTGTGGGCCACCAAAAACGATTGGTAGTGAGGTGAGTGGTCGCTGTGATCCCGGAATGGCCAGCACTGGGAGTGTCATGGATCCAGTGTAATACACGGTTACGTAGATGCTGAGGTACATAGGTGCGATCGTCTGGGCAGGTTGGTGGAGTGGGTTCGGCATTCTGGGCCTCCATGATCTCAGTCATAATGTCCCATTGTACAGGAGCTATGATCAAAGTGGAAGGGAGTATGGGGTCGTGGCTGGGGCTCCTTTGGGATTGATCAAATTGTCTAGATAAGGCATCTGCCTTGCCATTCTTGGAACCGGGCCGGTAGGTGACTTTAAATTCGAAGCGAGCAAAGAACAGTGACCATCGGGCCTGCCTTGAGTTCAGACATTTGGCCGCTTGAATGTACTCTAAGTTGCGGTGATCTGTGAGTACTACAAATGGCAATTTCGCTCCCTCCAGCCAGTGTCGCCATTCCTCGAGGGCAGACTTTATAGCTAAGAGCTCTCTGTCGCCGACATCGTAATTCTGCTCTGCTGTGTTCAATTTTCGGGAGAAGTAGGCACAGGGAAATAATTTGGCTGGGTTACCCTGACGTTGTGATAGTACAGCGCCTTCCCCTGTGTTGGAAGCGTCGACCTCTACGATGAATTGCTTCTCTGGATCAGGGTGGTGAAGAATGGGCGCAGTTGTGAACTTCTCTTTGAGCAGTTGGAAAGCTTTGATACCCTCTGGGGTCCACTGTAAGTGATTGGTGGTTTTCTTGACAAGAGATGTGAGGGGAGCGGCAGTAATACTGAAATTTCTAATATACCGTCGATAGAAGTTGGCAAGCCCCAGAAAGCGTTGCAGTTCTTTCACTGTGGTTGGTTGTGGCCAATTGATGACAGACTGAACCTTACGATCGTCCATGGTTACCCCCTCAGAACTGATGATGTAGCCCAGGAAGGCCACGTGAGTTTGATGAAACTCACATTTCTGCAGTTTGGCATATAGTTGGTGTTCAATGAGGCGTTGAAGAACAGCTCTGACCTGTTGGACATGGGATTCGTAAGACTCCGAGTAAATCAGGATGTCGTCAATGTAGACAATTAGAAATTGATGTAACATGTCCCGGAACACCTCATTTACGAACGCCTGAAACACTGAAGGACTGTTGGCAAGCCCGAATGGCATGACGAGATATTCATAGTGCCCGGTAGTAGTGGAGAAGGCCGTTTTCCATTCATCCCCCTCTCTGATTCTGATCAAATTATAAGCATTGCGGAGATCCAATTTAGTGAAATATTTAGCCTTGCGCAACTGTTCAAGTGCTGCCGGAACCAGGGGAAGAGGATAACGGTATTTTATGGTGATGTCGTTGAGGCTTCGATAGTCGATACACGGACGGAGACCCCCATCTTTCTTCTTTACGAAGAAGAAGCCCGCAGAGGCTGGTGAGGTAGAGGGTCGAATAAATCCCTTAGCTAGTTCCTCCTTAATGTAGGCATTCATGGCTTCGGATTCGGGTTGAGAAAGGGGAAATATTCGGCCCCTGGTGGGCATGGCTCCCGGAACCAGATCTATGGCACAGTCATGGGCTCGGTGAGGAGGCAGCTGTGTGGCATTCTTCTTGCTGAAAGCGATGGCTAAGCCTTTGTATTCGACAGGCAAGCCCGAGTGGTTGGGTTCAACGGAGTTGGTAGCCAATGGAGAAATCTTGGTGAGGGATTTTAGACACTGTTGTTGGCAGTTGGGAGACCACTGAGTTATTTGTCGGTCTGTCCAGGAGATAGTGGGGTTGTGCCTCTCCAGCCACGGGAGACCGAGAATTATGGGGTGATGTGGGGAATCAATGACGAACAGTCGGATGGTTTCAGTATGTAGAGTGCTGGTTTTCAGGGTTAGATCCTGGGTGATAAAAGTTACGCTCCCAGGTCCTAACGGACGTCCGTCTAATGCTGCCACTGCCACCCGGGGTTCACATGTAAGAAGAGGAAGATCGTGCAGTTTAGTGAATGATGCGTCAATGAAGTTACCCGCTGCACCAGAATCAATAATGGCTACTGTTTCAACCCATCTCTCCTTAATCTTTAACCAGACATTTATTTCTAAAGATTCCCCAGAAGGTAAAGAACTCACCGAAGCAGGATTTTGGCGAACAGGTCTGGTGGGACAGGAAGCGCGGAGGTGTCCGGGTTGTCCACAGTACAAGCAAAGATGGTTCCGGATTCTTCTTTCTCTCTCCTCAGGGTGAAGGCGAGTTAAGCCGATTTGCATGGGTTCGGGGTCAGAGCTGAAGGAGGGTGATACGCTGGGGCGAGTGGTATAAGCACCTCGTCGAGCTCGCATCAAATTGTCTATGCGAATGGCAGGCTCCATGAATTGCTCCAGAGTTTTGCCCTCATCGCGACAAGCCAGCTCCGATTGCAGATCAGCGGTGAGTCCCTTACGGTAGAGTAACTTAAGTGGGTTATCTTCCCAGCCTGTTTGAGCTGCCAGCGTGCGGAAAGTTAACGTGTACTCAGCACTGTCTTTACCCTGACGTAGACTGAGTAATTGCTCACCCGGTTCTTTCCCTCCCGCAGAGTGCTCAAACACCTCTTGAAACTGGCGGAGGAAATCTGCATGTGAAGGAAAGGTCATGTGTCTTCCCTCCCATATAGCGGTAACCCAGTCCAATGCCTTCCCAGTCAGTAGAGAGCATATAAAAGAAACCTTGCTGTCGTCTGTGGGGTACAGATGGGGTTGCTGATTAATGAACAGAGAACATTGAAGCAAAAACCCTTTACACTTGGTGGTGGTTCCGTCGAATTTATCAGGTAGGCTGAGACGAGGATTACTGTTGGACTGATTCAGACTAGAGTCTGGGCGAGCAGACGCTGCGGCTGGTGGAGCCGATGCAGCAGAGGGTGGGGTGAGTGTTTGCATGGTTCTTACCAATTCCTCTGTGAGTGAAGTGAGCTTGAGGAGTTGTTGTTGGTGGGCAGCTAGCATGGAGGCTTGTGAAGAAACTTCGGTAACCAGATGATACATAGTCGCTGGATCCTGTTGTGGCGAAGTCTTCTGTGATGAAGAGTCTGAAACGTTTGGATCCATTTGCGATAATACTTTAATAGTAATTAACAGGCAGGGTCAATCCAAAATCAAGAACAGATACAGGGCTAAGGTCAGGGCAGGCAGCAGAGAATCAAAAACGATAAGGCAGGCTCAAAAGGGTCAGAAGGCGACAGGCAGACAATCAGAGATCAATAAACAGTCCTAGGTCAAAACACGGAGAATCAAAGAATCAGAGAATCGCTCAGAATTGTGGCCGGGGCAAACAAGGCTTCGTGTCAGCTGAGGAGAAGAGCACAGTTTAAATAGGGGTAGGAAATGAGGAACACCTGGGCAGGTAATCAGGCCAAGGCACAGGGCATGTGGGTAATGCAGTCCAAATGAGATTAGTACTCTGGTGAAGGTGCCCTCCGGTGGCGATCGGAGAGAGCCACAGAGGTGCGATTTGTGACAAACACTAGTTAATAAACTGGGATTAAATACATAAAGGATATTTGTGTTTTTTTTAACATAATTATTGCAGGTTTGCGTCATATGCATTTTACTGTTTTTATTCATTTTGAGGAATTCTGAGTCTGTTTTTATGCAAGTGAAATGTGTAAATGCATGTTCACAATTAGTGTGGGGACAGGAGAGCTATTAGTCAATGAATGGAAAAACTGATGTTACTTAGTTGAAAAAGTAACTCAGATATTTTCTTGTAAATTAAACAGTAATGCACTACACTACAGTAATGCACTACATGGATGACAGCAGAGGTTCTTGGGCTGCTAAAGACCCGTGATGACGCATTCACGAAGCAGTCCTCAAAACAGCAAGAGCCAACCTGTCCCGTGGCATCAAGAAAGCAAAACGGTTATATGCACAAAAAATCAATAATCACTTTACTGACAGCAAGGACACACGGAGTCTGTGGCAAGCTATTCAGACGATCATAGACTACAAGCCCCTGCCACAGGCCTGTGATGACGACACATCCCTCCCAGATGCACTCAATGAGTTTTATGCACGGTTTGAAATGCAGAATGACAAACCTGCACAAAAACTACCCACACCTCCCAACGACCAGGTGCTCTGTCTGTCTCCTGTCGATGAAAGGAAGACCCTATCTAGGGTTAACCCACACAAGGCTGCAGGTCCTGACAACATACCAGGCCAGGTACTGAGAGACTGTGCTGAACAGCTGACAGAAGTCTTAACAGATATCTTCAACATCTCACTAAGCCAAGCAGTTGTCCCCACATGTCTCAAGTCCACCACCATCACCCCAGTGCCAAAAAAGTCACTTGTGTCCTGCCTGAATGACTATCATCCCATAGCACTGACCCCAATCATGATGAAGTGCTTTGAGAGGTTAGTCATGCACCATATCAAATCCAATCTCCCCAATACACTTGACCAGCTCTAGTTTGCATACTGTCCAAACCGATCCACGGACGATGCCATTTCCTCCACCCTCCACCTGGCTCTTACCCACCTAGAAAACAAAGACTCTTATGTTAGAATGCTGTTCATTGACTTCAGCTCAGCATTCAACACAATAATCCCGCAACAGCTCATCAACAAATTAAACCTGCTGGGCCTAAATGTCTCCCTCTGTAATTGGATCCTGGACTTTCTAACCGGTAGACCTCAGTCAGTCCGTGTCGGCCGCAACACCTCGAGCACTACCACACTGAGCACAGGTGCCCTACAGGGCTGTGTGCTCAGCCCGCTGCTTTTCACGCTGCTGACCCACGACTGCACTGCCAAGTCCAACTCCAACCACATCATCAAGTTTGCCAATGACACAACTGTGGTAGGTCTCATCAGCAACAATGATGAAACACCCTACAGAGAGGAAGTGGCACAACTGGCTGAATGGTGTGGTGCAAACAACCTGTCCCTCAATGTGAATAAGACAAAGGAGGTTGTGATGGACTTCAGGAGGAACTCTGTTGACCACCCCCCACTGACCATCAACAGCTCGACTGTGGAGAGAGTCAGCAGCACTAAATTTCTGGGGGTGCACATAACAGAAGATCTCACCTGGACCACCAACACTATAATCACTCTCCAAGAAGGGACAACAGCGGCTCCACTTTCTGCGTCGACTTAAAAGAGCAAGTCTCCCTCCACCCATCCTCACCACTTTCTACAGGGGAACAATTGAGAGTGTGCTGACCAGCTGCATTACTGTCTGGTACGGGAACTGTAGTGCAGCAGACCGCAAGACCCTACAGCGGACACTGAACACGGCTGCAAAGATCATCGGTGCCCCTCTCCCCTCCATCCAGGATATTTTCCTAGCACGATGCTCCAGTAAAGCTCCCGGTATCGTGAAAGACACCACCCATCCCTCCCACAGTCTCTTCCAGCTCTTGTCATCAGGAAGACGGTACCGGAGTATCAGAGCCCGCTCCGCCAGACTGCTCAACAGCTTTTTCCCCCAGGCTGTGAGAGCCCTCAATTCCAATCACCTCACCCCCCTCTGAAACCCCATCCACAACCTTAACTCCTGAAACCAGGATCTCCCCCCCCCCCCCCCCCCCCCCCCCCCCCACACCACACCACACCACACCACGCCACACCACATGGAAACTGTTGAAAACTGTTGAAAACCTCAAGAACATTGTGCAAAACCTCAAAAACTTTGTGCAATACACACAGGTGAGTGGGCTGGACAAACCACATGTAGAAACACACTCTCTATATACACCAGACACTTTCTTATAAACACTCCATGTTAAAAGGACTTAATAAGATAACACAAATGTTTACTTGTGAATGCATCACAAATCATATTGCACTACTTCCTCCTTAACCTTAAATACCTCTATTGCACAATATCATGCACAGTTATTATGTAAAGTACTTGTATAGTCTGTCTTAGGTTATGTGTATGTATAGTCAACTATTTATAGTATATGTATAGTTAGATTCAGTAAGTTAGCTATGTAGGTCTAAAAAAATTGTTCTTACGTCTAGTGTTGTGTTTATATTTATGCTTATTTATGTAGCACCATGGTCCTGTGAGACACGACATTTCGCTCCACTGTATGTCCACACATGTAGTGGAATGACAATAAAGCTCGACTTGACGACTTGACTACTAGTTAGGCCTACTTCAAAAAAGTAATCTGATTATGTAACTCGCATTACTTGTAATGCATTACTCCCAGCACTGTATATCCCAACATATACTCTCGCATCTATGCGTCTATTTCATTGGCTGCTGTGCATGTTGTTGCGTTAACTTGGACAAACAGTGCATGTTGACACAATCAAATTTCACGTGTTATGTTTAAAGACTTTAGGCCCTGTCAGCCTTCCATAGGTGTCCATTTCCTTATAATGCTCTTAGTGGTCTATCATTACTCCAGAGCACTCATAAATCTATGACCACTTTTAAGCACTACTTAAGATACAATGGCTTTGGGAAAGAGAAGCAAAACTAAGATGAATCATAAGACAATTCTGTGATTCGCTTAGACTTGTAATACTTTTGGGAAATGAGAACCTGAAACATTTATTTATTATACGAGAGCCAGGTCTATTTTGTTAAGTAACAATAATCATGTGTTCATATTTAACAGTGTCAACTACATGTCTACAATCGTGCTGAAAAAAGTAGGAGCGCAAGATTATGGTAACTACATCTTTACTGCCAGGAGTGCCAGTGTCAATGCCTCAGTTATTTTTGCAGTTCATGTCTACCGTAAGTCCAGTTGCTTAATAGAGAAAATAAGATCTCAAAAAATGAACAAAATCGAGGTTTGATCATGTTTTCTTTCCAACATACAGAGAAGCCCAATACTTTGATTAAGTGGGAAAATGGAACTGCCACTTGTGTGGCAACCGGTTATCCAATACCCAGGATTCAGTGGTTCCAGTGTGAAGATGCCAGAGCTATGTATGTGTCATTTTTTGGAAATTAGATCACATATACAGCATACAGTTTTTCATTTAGGGTAATATGGTGTGTTTTACAAGATATTTCTGAGAATGCTCTAATTTTCTGATTTTATTACGATTGGGTGACAGGTGTAGTTATAACCAAACATCAGCTGTGGAGCTAATGACCACCCAGTCCATTTTGGGGGACATCAGAGAGTATGAACCTGTGCTGGTGAAGAGCGTCTTACCAGTTACCAACCCAAATACTACTTTAACCTTTGAGTGTGTGGCTACAAACATTGCTGGAGATGATCATGATATCTTTACTTTTAAAATTTCATGTAAGGAAAATGCAAATGTCCCTGCAGCTGAGCATGTTTTTGTGCATTTGAAATGGAGTGGTCATCTGATGCATCTTTAATGTGCATAGATGTCCTTGGTGCTACATCAGTATGGTCAGCTTCAGTGTGGATCACCGTTGTTCTCATTGGAGCCTTGTGTCTGGCCATATTAGGGATGTTGATCCTCTTCTACAAGAACAGAAAGGTATGTTTTTCAGTTGTACTCGCAAATGAGCAGGAAATCACTTTTTAACTCCATCTCTTTTTTTAAGGCACACAAGTATGAAATCCAGTGGAAAATCATTGAGGCCAATGATGGGAACAACTACACATTCATTGACCCCACCCAGCTTCCATACGACAAAAAACTGGAGTTTCCTCGAAATAAGCTGAAGCTTGGTACTGTAACTTCAATTATGCTTGTTGTTTTACATTATAATAGTGTTTTTGTTATTAATTATAAGAACCACTACAACAAACAATTCATTGATTTTACTTCAGGACAAGTTTTAGGAGCGGGAGCTTTTGGGAAGGTGGTGCAAGCAACCGCTTATGGGCTTGTCAAGGATGAAAGTGTCACACGAGTGGCAGTGAAAATGCTCAAGCGTAAGTTCAATACATATTATGACAAACTGGACTGAATTTTATGTAAATATATTTAAATATCTTAAATATCAACTCGGTTCAGTTTAGGTCGTGAAAGTTGCATAATGGATTAGGAAACAATTGAAAATTACAACATGTAAAAACCACATTCAGCAACAAGGGCGTGACTGTTTTATGCTAACATTGTAGACATCAGTTATTTGCTGAAATGCACTAAACATATTCATAGCCCTGTTAAATTTGTCTTTTACATTTGTCAAGAGTGTAAAGGAATTCAAATATATAATACTTATTCCTAGTGTTGGGGAAAGTTACTTTTAAAAGTAATGCATTACAATATTGCGTTACTCCCTGGAAAAGTAACAAATTACTTTTTATGGAAAGTAATGAGTTGTTATTTTTGCGTTACTTTTTCTCATCTGGGCTGGGCTTGCTTGTTGGTTTTTAAAATAAAAAAAAACTCTTTTTTTTGGCAATTGTAAAAGCCCTTTCACACCAAAAGTGAAGTGAATAAGCCTCAGGCTGAAGGAAATGTAAATTCATGTTTGTACAGTAAAGGCGCAGCTCAAACAAACCTTTCAACTGTGCTGCCGTTGCACGAAGAATAGGACACAGGAGAAGAAAGCTTAACACTCTAGAGCAAACACAAATATTATTTCATATTAGGTAATTTTTAATATGAAGTCATTTTTGCTTATTAGTATGGTTGAGCTGGATCATCGTCAGTCAATAAATAGGAAAACAAAGTAACTTGCATTACTTATTTGAAAAAGCAACTCAGATATTTTCTTCTAAGTTTAAAAGTAATGTGCTACTTCACTAGTTACTAGGAAAAAGCAATATGATTACGTAACTTGCATTACTTGTAATGCATTAACACCAAGTTATCCTCCATTAAACACAACCCATGGTCTTCTGGTGGTGGTAATTAAGTCCAAATGCCCATGCACAGGATCACGTGACTGTTTGAGTTTGCAGTTAATCACAAAATCACTGCTTGCAAATGCTTATTATAATTAAAAGAACTGATGTGTCACTTACTTGCAATGTAGTCAAGGCACTAAAACACTGCCATTGTGTACAGGAAGGGAGTGGGACTAAAAATCAGTCCTGGACATATGTTTTGGACAGCCAGGGTAACAACCCAATACAATAGGGTTTTTGAGGTTTTGGAGCTTGAGACATTATGAACTCTGATTTCAATCTTTACAGGCCTCTTTTTCTCTTTGTATGCCCCCTGTTAAGAAAAACTAACAAAAACATTCTTTTCTGAACCAAACAGCTAGTGCTCGCTTTGAAGAGAAAGAAGCACTCATGTCTGAACTCAAGATCTTGAATTATATTGGACCACATGAAAACATAGTCAATCTGCTGGGGGCATGTACTCAGGAAGGTAAGTCAGTCATATTTTCTAAATAATAATAATAATAATAATAATAAAGATTATCATATTTTGAATGAAACATGAATAAGTAATCAATTAGCAGACACTTTCATTAAAAGTGTTAAAAATAGGGCCCAAAATCAGCATTCAACAAGAACGATGGTAAATTGAAGAGAAGGGGGGTGGTACTGTAGTAATACTTTTTACTTTAACACCACTAAGTAAGTGTTTTTTTTAATGCTATTTATCTCAAAAGATGTATACACTGTATACACACTGCCTGGCCAAAAAAATATAAAATAAATAAATAATATTCGCCATTAGGATTTACATACTGAAGAGTCTAGGATTGTGTCATTATTGCATTGATTAATACTATTCTAGCATATTGTGTGTTTGTCAACAATTCTTTTAACCCTAACTGATGCATTGTGTAGCTTTTCATGTCTTACTCGAAATCTTAATCCAACAGCAGTATGGCTCTTATGATTGATGGATAGATATGAGTTGATCAGAAATCGTGACGTCACAATTCTCTCGATTTCAAATCCTGGCTTTTCAGAATGGTAGATTAATTCCTTATTTGAATTCGGGAGTTAGTTTTAAGTACTGAAACTAGCAGTAGGTTTTTATTGTAGAGTGACCTCTCATTTGTGTAAATATCAAAAACATTTTAATTCTCCATTTTATGATCCCTTTAAATATTGTTAAATATGTGTTATGCATACTGGTTATTACACTCTTAAAAATAAAGGTGCTTCACGATGCCATAGAAGAACCTTTTTGTCTAAATGGTTCCATGAAGAACCTTTAACATCTGAAGAACCTTTCTGTTTCACAAAAGGTTCTTTGTGGTGAAAGGTTCTTCAGATTATAAAAAGTTAAGAAAGAGATGGTTCTTTAAAGAACCTTTGATTGAATGGTTCTTTGTGGAACCAAAAATGGTTCTTCTATGGCATCGCTTGAAGAACCTTTTGAAGCACCATTATTTTTAAGAGTGTATGGAAGCCCATTTCCACCACTGATTAAAAAAAAAATCTCACAATTCTGACTTTTTCTCTCATAATCCAGAATTGCATGATATAAACTCGTAATTCTGAGAAATAAACTCGTAATTCCGAGAAATAGTTGCAATTCTGAGATATAAAGTTGCAATGGTCAGTTTTTTTTCTCAGAATTGCGATTTGTGTTATAATCACGTAATTGTAAGAAAATAGTAGAATTTGACTTTATAACTTGCATTTGCGAGTTTATATCTCACAATTCTTAGAAAAAAAGTCAGCGAGATATAAACTTGCAATTGCAAGAAAAAACCTCAGATTTGCGAGTTTTCTTCTCTGAATTGTGAATTTTAAATTCTGACTTTATGTTTATATCCTACAATTCTGACTTTATAACTCGCAACTGTGATTTTATATCACACATAAAAAAAAGTCAGAATTGCAAGTTTATATAGTATAATTCTGACCTTATTTCTCAGAATTGCGAGGTTAAATCCGACAATTGTTTTTTTATTACAATTGCGAGTTTATATCACACAATTGCGAGAAAAGTCAGAATTGCGAGGTATAAAAAATAAACTTGCAATTATCTTTTTTTATTCAGTGGTGGAAATGGGCTTCCTTAGGTTATAGACTCCTAAATCAGTATAGCATAACAGTTGGGAAAAAAAAAAAAAAATATGTTGGTTTATCTCTGGTTTATTATGTATTTGACTTTGGTCTGGTGTAGGACCGATGCTGATGATCACAGAGTACTGCTGTCACGGTGACCTCCTCAACTTCTTGCGTCAACGAGCAGAAACATTTGTGAACAATGTCTTTGGAGTTCAGAGTTTCTCAGAGGATTCAAACCTCTACAAGAATGTAGCTGTTCAAAAGAACCATTCCACAGGGTATGTTAATGTCAGTGTCATATAAGAATGGCAGGCTTATACCTTTGCAGATATTTCTGTGGCTAAATGTGCTGTGATTGTAGTGTCTCTTTTATTGTCAATCATTTACACCTCCTTCTTGTAGGATGACTGACTCTGGCTCAGAGAGCTTCAAGGATGCACAATCAACACAGATGTCAAAAGACATTTGTCAAGGTAAAGTAACAAAGGTAATGCTCTTCTAAATATTTCCTGTAAAGAAACTATTTCAGAATTGTAATTTTGGTCTGTTTAAACAGAATCTTGTAATGAAGGAGGGAAGGATGCATGGTCATTGGATAATATTGATTTACTGAAATTCTCCTATCAAGTGGCAAAGGGAATGGACTTCCTAGCCTCCAAAAATGTAATATTTCTTGGTTATATACAGTGTTATTTTAATAGCATTTAGACATTATTTATGGATAGTTAATATTTCATATTTGATTCATATTTTGAATCAGTTTTATTTTTTATATTTTGTTTTCATTTTTTAAATATTTAAGTCGTTTTGTAATTTAGTTTATATATGTATATACTGTATGTATATACTAATTTTACAGCAATTTTTTTGTTTTTTTACACTTAAAAGTTGCAGTGAAGACAGAATTTTTTGGGGGAGAACTATTTCTTGAACGATACCAAACCTTACAGTATGACTAATTATAAGGAAGATTTAGTGTGTTTTTTGGTACCCTGTCATTGTCTAATGCTGTTTATGATCAGTGTATTCACAGAGATTTGGCTGCACGGAATATTCTTGTGGCTGACTGCCGCGTTGTCAAGATCTGTGATTTTGGCCTTGCACGCGACATCATGAATGACTTGAATTATGTAGTAAAGGGGAATGTAAGTTACTTTGTCTTGTATTCTGTTTATATTAACAATTTACATTAGAATGTAATTGTGCATTCTGCTGCCTTATGAATTACTCAAAATACTGAATGAATTCAAACAAATCTTTTCATAGATGTGTGCCACTAGCAATAGCACATGCACACATGTGTAATTAAAATAAAGACTATTATTGCACTGTAGTGTATGGAAGCCAGATTAAAAATTAAAAAGGGTAACTGTGTCTTCTTATTTCACATTTGCAATTTGCAATTTTTTCCCCTCAGAACTTCCTGAAATAAACTTGAAGTTGCATGTTAAGTCAGAAATGCGGGATAAATTATACATAATATACACAGTATATATATATATATATATATATATATATATATATATATATATATATATATATATTCTTTTGTAACTATGGACAAAATCATCTGCTATATACATATACAGAACCCAAAAATATGGGCATGAATAAATGAATATAGAAATTGCTTTCAGAGTAGCAGTTGGTAAATATCTTTTCCCTTTTTCACATCTCTAAAAGTCATTTCATCAAGAATTTTAGCCTTTTTTTTTTTTTTTTTAACGTTGTGTTGTATTGGTTCTGCAGGCACGGCTGCCAGTAAAATGGATGTCTCCTGAAAGCATATTTGAATGTCTTTACACGGTACAGAGTGATGTCTGGTCATATGGTGTGCTTTTGTGGGAGATCTTTTCCTTGGGTAAGTGAATTGACTTATTTAATCTATTTAAACAAAAAAAAAGGACATGAACTGAAGAAAACTTGAGACTGAAGGCATTTTGTTGGTGTTACTGTGTTTTCTGTTTTTAGGTGTGAGTCCTTATCCCAATGTTGTGATTGATGCACAGTTCTATAAGATGATTAAAGACGGTTATCACATGCCACAACCAGATTTTGCCCCTCAAGAAATGTGAGTTTAAAAGCATTTGTAAAGTTTTGGGAAAGTAATAATAAATAATAAGCAAATCTATATACAGTAAGTGACTTGACCTCCTGTAGGTACACAGTAATGAAAATGTGCTGGAGCCTAGAACCAACTCTGCGTCCGACTTTTGCCAACATCAGAGAACTTATTGCAAAGTTACTGCCAAAGCAATCCAGCCAGGTGAGGCACACTGTTAGAATCATTTACGCTGTCGTAACAGCAAGCAAAATATAATCAGTTTTCTTGTATTTATCATTTGATTTTTTACCTATGCCTTTAACACATTTATGCAATTTGACATTATGATTCTGTTACTGATTATAGATTACATCATGAAAATTGTAGTCAGTAATGTAATCTAGGTTACTCTTTTTAGGTAATGTATTCTGACTTCTTTTTAGATTACTTTTGGATTACTTTTTTTATCAAACTTGTTTTAAAACTTACCTTTAAACTTACCATATTGATATAAAATCATTTTTTTATATTAACATCATAAAATGCATTAAACATTACATTAGAGAGTTGATAGTAAGTGAATAGTGAGTTGATAAACGCTAACAATTAATTCAATCATAAAAATGTAAAATAAAAAATAATTTAAATACTTGAACAATAAAAATATGAAAACATGGTCTAATTGCTTGAGATGTGCTTTTTTCCCTCAAATTCAGAAGCATGGTTTGTGATTTTATTTACACAAAAAGGAAAATTTTCAAAGGAAAAAAGAAGAATTAGGGAGAATCAATAAATTATGAATAATTGTGTGAATAATACGTAATCACGTAATCAATAAAAAAGTAACTGTAATCTGATTATGAACATTTTAAAATGTAATATACTCTAATTACACATATTTAATTTTTGGAATCTGATTACGTAATCCAGATGACATGTAATCAGTTACTACCCACCGCACAAAGGCAAGCTATATACATAATTTTTACTGGAAGATGACTTAAAATTGGTTACACTGCACTTCCCACAGCGCTGTATGCAAGCATACAACCATAGCAATGCCTTGTCAATACATATGAACAGCTACAACACATAACTGTTGTATTTATGCAGGAAGTAAAAACTTCTTCTTTTCAGCAGAACAATGAAGACATGTATCCAGAGTTTCAGAGGCACCTGATGGAAAAACAGTGTGACACAGAGTCAGTCTGCAGAGACGAGGCCCAGCCTTTAATGAGGAGCAGTTTGACCTAACATATGAACCTGAAACAAACTCTGACAGAAAATGTGTTTCAATTTTTCATGTCTGTATTTAGACGTAGAGCTAACAAGATGAGCAGAATTTCTCTATAGCCTACTGCTGTGTATTTTGTCTTTACAGTGATGACTTTGTAAAATCATGCAATATCATTTTGTGATTCTTTTGTAGCAGATCATTTAGTATTTTACTCTACCAACTTTTTAAAACTATGGCAGCTACCACTTTATCACTTATCTGTTTGCAAATATGTGTATTCCTTCTTTGTGACGTTTAGGCCTATTTTTTGTTTGCTTTGTAGATGCACCAGCTGTTTCTTTTTTTAATGCATGTTACTCATTGTAATTTATAACTGGAACCAGTAAAACATAATTTCATTTGTCTTTCAGACTGCAAATACTTTTAATGCATTTTGAAATACATCTGAATAAATAAATAAATAAATGTGCACCACAATTTTGGTAGCCCCATGAGAGTAAAAAAACTAACTGAAGTATATTTCTTTTCATATTGTACATCAAGTTCAGCTCAGTGATTAAGAATACAAGTGGAAAAAAATATGATTTTCTGTTTCACTTGAATATAAATACAAGGTGACAAACAGGCTAATCATTATGGTCCTATAATCATATTATGAAGAGACCCGATTATAGAGTTGCAAATGATGTGCAATGCAAGGCTGTTGAGCTGCACAAATCAGGAAAATGGCTTAAACTTGGCTGATGTTGAAGACCTTCATTTCCACTATTAGGTCAATACTAAGTTTAAATCACCTGGGGACTTTACTTACAGTATGCTTACTTATGGTAAGTGGTCTGATTTTTCAGTGCAAAAGCACCTAATCAACTTGCATAGGCACAATAATGAAAATTTATTCATGCTAAAAGTGTCACAGTATTACTATATTTTTAATAAATTGATCCTCTAAATCCAATAAAAACGCCAGTGTTAAACGTAACTTTAAAACAAATATCTTGATGTCACTTTTGTGGCATTGCACAGCAAAAAAAAAAAAATAAATAAAAAAATAAAATAAATAAATAATAATAATAATAATAATAATAATAATAATAAGCGAATTTGCATTTAAAACAAATCTTCATCAGTCACTGTAAATATTTTATAAGATTTCAGATATGTTTCCTAAATTTTCCAGTTTGGTGACAGCTTCTCAAACGCATCGGGTTCATAACAAAAAAGTATTTGTATTTTTGACGTATTATGACAAGTTTCTAAAAGTATGTAATTTTATTTTTGTACCATAATTTGACGCACTCAAATCCAGATTATTTGTTTTCTGTTCTCATTTTTATGGTTGCTCTTTGCTGGAATATGTTCATGTTTCGCTCCCTGTTTATGTATGTTTATACAAGTTTTGCAATAAAAACAAAACAAAACAAAACAAAAAACAAGAAGTATTTGTGCGTGATGGGCGTGGCTTGCCACAGAAACGTCACACGTAGTCCCGTATGCCTTCAGTCACGGGCCGTCGCTAGGATACCGTGGATGCCTCCGGTTCCGGAGTTTACGGTGAATCTGTTTTGAGAGCGTTATGTTAAAATCGCCTGCTGAACCGGTAGGTGTTCATGCTTATGTGTTCAGTACTGTTCTTATAAACCATTTCAGCGATATGAATGTGAACAGACCGAGTGTGTTTTAGAATAAGCAACCCTTTGCACGCGGTTTGATTATTTGATTTGTTTAGTTGTTGAGGAAGAATGTGCGCTTATAGATCATTTGTAACATTTAGTTATGAGTTTATCATGTACATGACGATGGTACATCTTTTAATATATTATTAGGGCAAATAAATGTAATTATTTGCTAATTTAGTTTTAGTAAGATATGTAGAGAGTATGTATGGATGGATGGAGGATGTTTGTTTAGCTATTTACTGTTAAATGGTCTGATTAGTGTAAAATACAGAACCAAATAATTATGTAAAATTATATATTATGAAAATATAATTGGAGGAATTGTGACAGAGTAATAATGACAGACAAAACCCAGTCAAAGATATAGGCCTAGCTCTGAAAAAAAAAATCACCTTATTAAAGTACATAATTATTTTTATTATTGTTAAAAAAATAATAAAAAAAATGATCAGCTAATTTTAAGAAGAGCATAGTCATTAATATGGTCAAGAAAATTGAGGTTTTACCTGATTCCCACTAATTATTGCATAACAGATAACAAGGCCTTCCTCTGGACGTTGGGACTGGAACGATGAAACAAAAACTCTGGAGTTCATACGGTAAAAACTGACAGTGGTGCTATGTCTTAATAACTGCTATTTTACTATGAGGTTTTTAACAATCTGTCACTGTTTGGTGTGGTTTTTATCATTTTTTTTTTTGCACGAGCAAAATCAGTACTTCAGCTTTCTTTTGTTTGCAGTTTCAAAGCCAAAGAAGAGGTGAAAGAGAAGAAAAAAACAAATACATCTAAATCCCAAGAGCAGTCCAGAAAGCCTCTGGAGAAGTGGCAGAAGTACTCTGTCTTGTTCATGGTGGTCATTTTGTAGGATGTGTTATTCTGAGCTATTGATTTATTCAGTTCATTTTTCAAAGGAATACGGTGCGTCCCGCTCAACTGGATGCCTTCAAGACCTCAATAAAACGCTCACAAACGGAATGCGTCACAATTCAGGATGTTAAATGTAGGTCCATGCACTTTGCTACATAACGAAAACAATATGAGCTATGAAGAATGGTCTTTTCCCCATAATTTAGGATGATTTAATATACATTTAATGTGTTACAGTGGCAGCAGTCTGTTTGCTACACAAGAGCGACAGGTTTCCCATTCCTCCACGTTTTCTGTCCCTGCTAAAGTGAGTTTTATTTTTATTTTCCTGTGTATTTTGTTTTAATACTGTTTGAGGATGGCTTTTACATTTTTATACATATACATCATGTTTTACTTTCTTTTTTTACGCCTTTAGTTGTAGTTATATTAGTGCAGCAGCTCATTGATTTTGTCCAAAATATTCACAGGAGCAAAGAGCTGGATGAGCTTCTTGCCAATCTCCTGCTCTACTTTTCTTGCTACTTTGAGAATAAATCTCTGGAGGAAAAACCAACGTTTGTCATAGCGTGAGTTTGAATTTGGAGCTTGGTTTGAAGCCATATGAAAAAGCATGAGATTATTAAAGGCACAGTGCTTAATTACTGAAACCTATTCAGCAACCTATCACAGCTCTTTTTAATCTCAATCATCTGTGACAATTGCTTTACCAGCGGGCCATCATTACTCAGTGACTCTGAGACGCAGATGACTCCTAAACTGGAGCTGGCACAAAGGCAGCTTGCCGTCTGTTACTTCAGGCTGCAGCTGAAGCTGCTGCCTCATCAGCACCAAATTTCTGACAGGTCTGAACAGTGTCTGACAGCATATCTGCCATATAAATTATGTGTATTTTTGCTGTCTTAAAAGGAGTGTTCACCCAAAAATTTGCTGTGTTTTATTTACCCTCAGGCCATCCAAGATGTAGGTGACTTCTATCTTCAGTAGAACAGAAGATTTTGAGCTGAAACTGTGGTTCTTGGTGATTCATAAAATGCAAGCCATCGGTTGCACGGTTTTTGAATAAAAAAAGCATATCAAGGAACACAAAATTAATCCCTGTGGCTCCTGATGATATATTGAGGTCTTATGAAGTGAAGTGATCGGACTGTGCAAGAAACTGAAGATTATTTACAACATTATTACCTGTAATCCAGAGCCTCAGGGAATGGGGAAATCTGATTCTTTTCCGCAAACTGGTTCTTTCGGAAAGGCTTGAGCACCCAAAAATGATGTGAAAACATGGATGTTTTACATGTTTAAAGCATATAAAGTGAATAAACTCGTCTTCATCAGCTCACCTTTTTACATAGACAAATAGAAACAATAAAAACGTTCATTTTGCCCATTCATTCAAGTGTTCAGTTCATGCATGCTCATATCAGCGGCTCACTGGTCTTCGGTCCGAGTCAATCTGTTTCCATTTTTCAGTGACTGTTGGAGTTCATTCATCATAGGATCAGATACGCCGCTATTTTGGCTCATTTCAGTTTTGAGTGAGTAACTGCTGCTCGAGCCGTGAACTGTTTCAGATGGTTCAGTGTGATTTGGTGAACTGGTTCTACTAGTTCACCAAAAAGAACAGGTTCAAAAGAATGATTAGTTTGTGAACCAGACATCACTCCGGACCGTTTGCCTGAGGCTCTGGATTACAGTCTCTTGCACACAATGATTGTTTCACTTCATTAGGCCTCAATATATCGCCAAGAGCCACGGGTGTTAATTTTGTGTTTCTTGATATGCTTTTTTTTAATTCTCGAAAACAGCCGCTGACTTGCATTGTAAGAATCACCACAGTTTTAGCTAAAATCTTCTTTACTGTTTGACTCAAGAAAAAAAGTCACCTACAGCTTTGACCTGAGGGTGAGTAAACTAACAGCAAATTTTCATTTTTGGGTGAACTATCCCTTTAATGGCCAATGTGATGGATGCGAGCATGCCCGATTTTTGTCAACAGAATCAGGATGTCCTTAAACGCGTCCATTGACCGTGACATGCAACTAAATGAGGTTTGTGCACTGATACCATATGTGATCTATGAGGATGCAAAAGTTAAATAGAGATATTTGAATATCATGTATTTCAATATTAACCTCAATTCTAAGAGTTTATATATCTTTCCCACGATGGCATTAGTGTGTGTTTCCTCTACCTCAGTGTCTCCTCAGCTTTTACAGCTACGCTGCATGGGTGACCTTTGAGAGGCGGGGCCTAAAGGGCATTCGGAGGGAGATTGGACGCTTGTTCGGCTCAAACATGTTTAACCCCGCCCTGAATGAATCAAAAAAAGGATTGAAAGACCAAGAGAGTTCACAAAAGAGTCAGTCTAAGGTTCTGAACTCCCGACAAACATCACTGAATAACTGGTGAGAAAGTGGCATAGTCTGACAATAACACAGGAAAACTGGGTGAAAATATAATGTAGTCTAATAATGTTTAGGCTTTTTATGACTCGTGCAATTATGACTCATGCAAATGATTTCATATATATATATATATATATATATATATATATATGTTTGTTTTATTAATATATTTAGAATTGTATTGTTTTAATTAAAATATTTTTATCAAACAACATATTTAAATTGTTAGTTTTATAATATAATTAATATAATTTCAGTTAATTTAATTAATCAGATATTTTTAGTAAATATTGCATTTTAAATGGTACTGTTTTAATTAATGAAAATATTGTATTATTTGTATTACATATTGGTTGTTTTTTTTATTTTAGATATTTTATTATTTAATAATAATAATAAATAGAATAAAATGAACACTTAATTTACTTGAAAAATGCACCCTATGTTATGTATGCCTACAATAATGAAGAGATTTTAGAGGTTCTGTCTTGCCTTTGTGAAGTGCTGCGAGTATTTTGATGTAACTTGTTCGACTTTTGTGTGCAATTAACTTTAAGTGAAGATTAAGGCTTTTACTGTTCTGTCTTCTCTCTCATACCTCACTCTCTGTCTCCTGACCTTTAACCCAGGAAGTCAAACCGTCTTCCTCCCCTGAACAAAATCATAACCCAGCGTTCCCCGCTGATGGTCTCTCTGCTGCCTACTCCACAAGAAAAGGCCCCTCACCTGTTTGAGCGCTTCAGAGGTCCTAAAGTGCCCTTGACTGAAGACTGTGATTCAGAGGCTGTGATGGAGGAGCTCAAAGAGCAGCTTAAAGAGCAGCTGAAGTCTCTGAGGTAATACTTGATCATGCTAGGGTTGAATTATTCATAAGTGCTGCATAGTATGTGACGGTTTTGCTTTTGTTTCTAAAATTGTCTCTGGTGTCTGATTGTATCTACTTTGCTTTGCCTTTAGCTTTGGAATCCTTGGAAAGCCTTTGAGTCAGTTCAGCTCCGAGACACTGAAGCCTCAGGGAGGCCTGAGTGAAGAGGAGACTGAGAATGAGGAAGACGAGGGTAGTAACAGCGATGTGGTGAGCGCTGACCCATGCGTACAAATCAGGAGCAACAAAACCTCTGTCACTGGCCAAAGATCGCTCACCACAGCTACAGACAAACACATGCGCTCTAGCCGAGCTGACTTAGTCTCCAGAGCTACCACTGAAGCGGTGTCCTCAGACACAGAATAAATCTGAAAAACTCCCAAAACTGCCTTGTGTTGTTTGTGTGTTTTATATCATGCTATTTTTTTTTTGTGTTGCCCCGGTTATTGTCCACTGTGCTATACATGGGGGTTGTTGGCTATAATCATATTTAATAATGAGAAATAACAGATGGCACTTTTCAATTTTGTTATTCAGTTCAAGCCTCTTAAAGAGTTAGTTGTGTGTCAGATTAAAAAGTGAGCCAGAAGAAAAACAGTCAAAAATAATATTATAATATTCTGTATAATAATAATAATACAATAAATAATAATAATAATAAAAAATACATACAATTTTTTCCCACTTTCACTGATATTGATTTTAACCATTTAAATGCAACTTTATTAGGGATTATTACAGTCTTGGATAAATCAGTGATTAGAAACAACATTGATTTTGATGCATTATTGTTTTAATTAATGACTTAATTATTTAATTTTTTTATGCAGTGTCAATTTTTTTTAAACTACCATTCACACATGCACAAATTTCTCAACAAACACATACAAACCACACTCTGATATACTGTACATAACACCACACAATTATATTTACATCATTTTAATTCAATTGGTCTTTTTTTTTCCAGCACAAAACAGAAAATAAGCCAGTCATTTGCTCCACAGACCAAACCTGAGAAAATAGTGCTATCAGCAGGTGGAAAATAGGAATGAATTAATTAATTAATACATGCATACATACAAATTTTGAAGCCTTGATAACCAAATGAAAGCCTTTAACAAAGAATGCATGGTTTAATGCTTAAATGGAATTGGTATTAAATATTGCAGTTTCAATGGTTGTCAGTGTGGGCAGTTTTGTTCTAGGGATGTAACGGTATGAAAATTTCTTATCACGATTATAGTGACCAAAATTATCACGGTTATCAGTATTATCACGGTATTGTTAAAATGTGCTGGAGATGTACAAAAAGTACCGACACATAAATCACTTCATCAAGTTTTATATTTAAAAATCAACAAACAACAAATAAAATGACTTTTTGTTTGCATAATCATAAAACAATAAAATTACTAATGATGTTCAGATTTTAAATGACAACTTGACTGAAAACAGTTTAATAGCATGTTCAAATATCTAATGTAAATGTTCAAATAAAGCTTTGAAAAAGTTTCATATAAAGGTAAACCTCACATTTCAGACTTTAAATAAAGTAAAGGGTTGTCAAAACGATAATTGATTAATAAATGATTATATGTATTTTATATGCTCCATAAATAATTCTAGATAGCTTATCTGAATTGTTTAAATGTGTAGAATCCACATAAGCTTGTTTTTCATCAACTGGTTAAAATTTACAGCAGGGCATGCAAATTCAGTCCGTTTTTGGCCAGACAAAAACTGCACACAGGCTGAATGTAAATATAAGTCTCTGTAAATCCACTCACTGACAGCAGGTGGCGCTGATGGAAAAGCTGAATTACAAACTCCGTGGACAAAGCAGTATTAAGAACTCTTCTTTTAGGTATTACACGGAGCGAAAATGAAAACAAAATGCCATCGAATCGTTTCTGAAGACAGTCAGAACCTTCAGAGGTGCATTCATATAATTAATTCATTCATATATTCATTTGTATAATCCCCTTAGCACTCTTTTAAAACCTCCCAGCTTTTCCGCCCTATTTTCACTCAAAACGCTGCGTGCTGTGCGCACGTGAGACTGTCACTGAAAACTGCTTTATGCTGGACAGTATTTATTTATTGTGAGTTGTTCAAATCACAGTAATCGAATACGGTTTTAATGATAATTAAAATATGAAACGGTAATACTAACCGTGGGGAATTTTATTATGATTTATCGTCAAACCGGTAATCGTTACATCCCTATTTTGTTCTTAAGATCCTGAGTGTTACTTTTTTTTTGTTTTGTTTTACCTTGTGTAAAATAGATTTAAAGGAGTAAGGGTGTATTAGACAAATGGTTTATTAATTGTATTGCTAAGGATTAGGAAACGAGTTCAATTATCCCTTAGCAATGTACTGCTTCAGATTAAAACCAAAACAAGACTTTCCCCCGGTTTCACAGACAAGGCCTAGTCCTAGACTAAGATGTAAGTCTGAGCTGTTTCAACTGAAAGAAACTTGCACTGAATGATCTTAAAACATGTCAGTGACTTTGTTTTGTCTTAAGATGCACACCAGTAATGTTTTTTCTAAGGAATGTTTATAAAAATTACTTAAATGTCCTTATTGAACTAATCCTGGTTTAGGCTAAGCCCTGTCTATGAAACCGGGCCAATATTTTTTTGTAGATTGCCGTTAGTAAATCAAGACAATGGCTACTCAGAGAAGGTTAAGGAATTAGGAAAATATTGCATTGAGAATCCATTTATATTCAGCAGGCAGATTTATTCATTAGTGAATGAATGAATGAATTATTGAATCCATAGGTTTCATGTGACGTCACAGTGTTTTATCGTCGTCATTTTTTGTGTCCAAGTCACAGCTGCGTGAGCTTTCAGTCTACGCTCACAGCAGCCACAACTACCAGAAGAAGATCAACCAAACACTCCCAGAAGCTTCACAAGGTTACAGTAGGCCCGGGATATGTTGTGCTGTAACAACAGTCATCAGAAAAACCCCAAACTACAATTTTACTCAATCCCAAAGAAGTTTGATCGGCGGAATAAATTGGCTTCAATCAGAAGGCACCGCTGGCAGCAGAAAAGGATAATAAGAGACAACTGTGATTCTTCATAGGAGAATAAAGGATGCTAAAATATTTGTATTGTACCACGTCATTTGTGTCTGCAGTTAAGTGTATATATCACAAGGTTCTCAAAAATAACACATTTGTTTTGCTAAACCTATTTATTTATCATTATATCGAATTTGTCATACAAAAAAAAAAAAAAAAAAAAAAAAAAAGATCATCCTGAGAAAATCACCTTTGTGAATTGTGACTGGCTGCACAAGTGGTGTAATAATTTAGAATATAGCACACATTTTGAACAACTGAAAGTCTGAAACGTCAGTCAGTAAAGCATTTTTTTTTAACAATGGCAAAATTTTGAACTGAAATGTTATTGCAGCCATGCAGCCTATGAATAAATGAAAATGCATATTTTTAATTAAAGAGAACTTAGCGTGGGCTGCTTTTGGTGCCTGGATTTGTGCTTCAGTAATGAAATCCAGGTTTAAGAATATACTAACAGTGAAAGACGTCTTCCCTCAGGTAGACTGCATGTTTTTTTGGTTTGCTGGATGTTGGGCTCGTGATCAATATTCACGTTGTTTGCATTCACCAAAACTGACTTGCTGAAATCAGAAGAGGATGAACATGAAGCAGCAGCGACCAGCCGCAGAGGATTCTTCAAGCTCTTAAAGCCTTCATCCAGCGGCTACGCTCACAATTCAAACAGTAATCTGTCCAGAAAGAATGAGTAATTATAAATTGTGCTAATATTAGCTAAATTGCCATTAAATTCAGATTGTGTAGTAAGCTAATAACGTTATCATTGACTCAAAAGTGCTTTGAGCTGAAGTCAGTTTTAAATTTACGAGTAATCAGGCCTAACTGTTACACTTGCTATCCTAAAAATACAATCAAGTGGATCAGTGTGGGAAATGTAATTTATTATTTATTATTTATTAGATGTGCTCGTTGTCGCATCGGACACAAATATGGCGGCGAGCACAGCGGAAGTGACGTCTTTGGAACCCATGGATAAATAGCCTAAATATTAACTTTTGAATTCAAAATTCTATTAAATTTATAAATATTATTTATTATTTTATTTGGAAAGTAAGGGAAGAAACAGGAAAGAGGAGACAGTCATGAGAAGAATAAGAATAGAGATGAAATACAGAGATGATGAAACAAATGGGAAGCATAGAAACAACAGGACATGGAGTAAGGAACATACCGGAGGGTAAACAAAGCAGGAAAAAGCAGAACTTTCCCTAATAATAGAGAGAATATTGTCTTTGTGCAGGAGTTAATGAACTCCAGAGGATGGCAGTGCCGCAGCATTACACTGAAATCCATCGAAGAAGAAGAACTAGACGAGTTTTCCTCGCGGTGTCCAGGCTGCGATGAGCGATCAGTTTGTAAAACCAGGTAAGAGTGTATAGAAATAACATTACATCTTTATAAAACGTGTGATGTTGTGTGAGTAACCAGCAGCAGAGGTTCATGCGGTCATCACCGTCTCGTCGCTCTCATTCATTTCCTGAGAGCTGTAAACAATGACAGGAGCTGTGAGGACTAAAGCAGAAGAGATACATGATAAATACTGATTAACTATCAAAGAAATGAGTTTGACAGCTCGTCTGGATACACTTCTAGATCTCAGCTGGGTTGTCAGGTCATTAAAATAAACAAATAAACAAATAATTCAATAAATAACAGGCTAACCAGCCCAACAAATTTCGGCGAGTCCCACCCAGGATATAGCCTAAGAAAATAATGGTGCTTTTAAGTTAACTCCTTTTAATGTTGCATTTAAAATGTATTTTGCCCCTATATATTTCAGTCCAAGGTTAATACATTCTAATGTCGCATTTGAAGAAACGTCAAATGTTTTACAATGTTATAAATATATATATATAAAAATAAATTAAATCATTTTGATCTCTAGTAGACTATTCCATCAGTATTTGCCTTTTGCCTAAATGTAGGCTTCTGTAAAATTGGAAGTTTATTTTCTTGCCCCTGAAATACATTTTTGAATATATTTTGGTAAATGTTGAACTATATACTGCATTTTCATTTTCACAAACATATTTCATTGAGCTTGACTGTTTACAGCATGCATTTATCATACGTGACCCTGGACCACGAAACCAGTCATAAGGGACTTAAGATTTATACATCATCTGAAAGCTGAATAAATAAGCTTTCTGTTGATGTATGGTTTTAGGACAGGACAATATTTGGCTGAGATACAACTATTTGAAAATCTGAGGGTGCAAAAAAACTAAATATTGAGAAAATCGCCTTTAAAGTTGTCCAAATGAAGTTTTTAGCAATGCGTATTACTAATCAAAAATTAAGCTTTGATATATTTACGGTAGGAAATTCACAGAATATCTTAATGGAACATGATCTTTACTTAATATCCTAATGATTTTTGGCATAAAAGAAAAAATTATAATTTTGAGCCAATATTGTTGGCTATTGCTACAAATATATCTGTGCTACTTAAGACTGCTCACATATATGTTTAAAATACATATGGGCTTTCATACCCAGATACAGTAACAGTTTGTTTCCCAGAACGATGTGATTTGGTTCACAAAAAATAATTCTATAGTTCAAAAAATAGTTCTGAGTAATAAACTGTCATTATCTTTTGACAACCCATAGAATCTTTCACAAGAAAATGACAAAATTTGGCACTTTTGTGGTTGTCCTGTACTTAAACCCTGAGTTTGTCTGAAATCACATACTCTCTCAGCAGGTACTTCTTTGGAATAAGGAATTACTTTGCGACAGTTAAAAAAGTACGTTCTATATAGTATGAATGTAATTTGCACATACTACATTAGTCTTGTTGTTATTGTAACGTAAGAAAAAATATGATTTTACACACTTTACGTACCAGCTGGAAGCATAAATGTGCTTAGGGTTCACAGTTATGAGAAACCTGGATCAGTATCATATTTTCACTCTGTTGTCTACAATCAAACCTTTGGGCCTGGGCTTTGTTTTTATGTGAAAAATGAAGAGAAATGACTTATAGATTAAGTTAAGAAAACTTTAAACACCTTATAATCACCTTGCAAACCTTTAGAGAACATAGATGGTGTGTGCTCACTCTTAATGTTGCTTTCTGTGCAGGTAATCAGGAGCACGGGTGGAACGACCCACCGCAGTTTTCATATGGCTTGCAGAAGGATTCAGGTGGACCAAAGCGAAATATTCTCAATAAGAGGGTGCATGCGCCCCAATTCACAGGTCAAGTGGATCCCACTCTTAAATGTTATCTACGTCTATCTTGATTCATCTATTTACATGTTTGCAGCAAATGACAAAATGCATTTTTGGCAAACTGTTCTACTGTATGGACTGTCTTTTCAAAGCCTTTGAATTGATTAAGAAATGAAACTAATTCATCACAAAGTTGTCTGTTTAATCATGATGAGTTGGTTGCTTTTTTGTTTTCCATCATTTTTTTGTTGTTGTTGTTGAAAGATACATTTACTATTAATTTGTATTGCAAAACCACTAAGTTTTTCATTTTCCTTGCTTTAATAAGTGTTCTTATTGTATTATTGACATCCTAAGTACATGTACATGTGCAAATCAGACGGACGCCCCTAGGACAAGTTCAAAAACATGAATGTGGCAGAATTTTTTCTTGCCAAGCATATGACCATTTGAGCTCTGGAGAAGGCTGAAGATTTTTTATTCTAGCCATTACAGCAAAAATGTAAATTAGCTTATGTTAGCATCTGTAAATGTGGCTACCACAGAAAATGCATATTAAATATGTTTCAACACTGTAACACAAATTTATATGAACTCAAAATGAATTATAAATGGTTTATTTTCCTGCTGTAGGTTCTGGATCAGAGATGCAATCCCCACCAGTGGCGATGCCAACGCCGCCCCGGGGAATGAATCCTCCTCCGATGGACAGCAGCACCCCACCCTCCGGATGTCCCAAAACTCCCTCAGACGGAAAGATAGAGGCGGTGGAGCTGGAGACAGAGCCATCCATTGAGGATGTGCAAGAACCACTTTATGGAGCGCTGAATGCATGCAGACATACTGTAAAGGTAAGGTCAATGTTGAAACTGGTTGAAAATAAAGTTCAAGAGCTTGTAAGTTTCAACCAGAGGGAAACAGACATAATGAAAAAAAAAGCATTATGACATGAAAAAAGCAAGAATTATTTATGGTTTTGCACAGTTTCAAAATAAGGACATTTTTGTTAAGGTTTTAACAAAATAAAACAACCCATTTGATACTAAGGATTTTATTGTAAATAAATGGAAGCAGGGTTATAGGTTAGCTAAAACCATAAAAAAAAAAAAAAAATAAAAAAAACAATTATTTGAAATAAAATAAATGTTAACTGAAATAAAAAAACTTATTTCAGCTAGTTAATAATGCAACATTTCTCATTTTCATTGAATTTAAATTGATGTACTAAAATAACATAACGTAAGACATATTTAAAAACAACAAAAATAATAAAACAACAAAACACAATAGATTTACTAAGATTTTAACTCGAATTAACAAAAGTAAAACATATAAAAATAAAATACAATTCAAAATGATAATAAAATGGATCAATGGATCAAATCACACAACAAACAATCAATATTTAAAGTCGTTTCAAGGAAAACAAAATTCCCACATCTTGTAACGAGTCCTCTTTTAATTCCAAACCTTATAAAGAATATTCCAGTTATTAAAACATTTTTTTTCTTGCCATTATGCTTATTTTTACTTTCACCATTGTTTTTTAGAAACAGATTTGTGATGATGTGGAAAGACGTCTTAAGCTTTTTGAGAACATGTGGAAAAGTGGAAAACTTTCTCCTTTGGTTAAACATAGGATGCATAGATTGTCCCAAGGTGAGTCTTTTTCAGTCTTCAGAGTGTTGTTCACTTTCACACGCTGGTTCTGGTGTAAAGTATTGCAAAAGGAGTTTGTATGTCACTATAAATCTTAAATCAGACCAGGGGTGTGTTTCCAAAAAGCATTGTTAGCTAACTATGGTTGTTAGTTCTGTTGAACTTTATTGGTAACGACGGAACTTGGGATCACAGTTGGTTTTGGGAAACGCACCCCAGAATATAACAGTGTTGCCACTAAGCATGAATTTGCCATCTTGAGTATCAAAACACACAACATGCTGTAAAGGAGGGTGTGGATACAGTATGATGAAGTCAGCCAATCACAGCAGTGGGTGTTTACTTCGTTTCTGCAAGAGGTAACGCCCCTTTAAATTGGGTGTGTTTCACAGAGAGTGAAAATGAGGATGGGAAATGATGATTTTTAAAAAACTTTATAAACTAACCTTGAGGAACATCATAATCTGATTCTGCATTTCCTGACCCCTTTAAGTTTTGCCAGTTACGTGCTACTTTAAAAGAAAATAACCATCTGATTTTTAATCAGCACATAAATGTATACATGCACAAAACTTTATGGAACTTCTTCAGTTTGCTTGAGATCAACATGCAAGTGACACAGATCATGTGAAGCACATCTTTTTGTTCTTTTTGTTTTAAAAACACAAAGAAACAGTGACGTGACTGATGTATGCCATCAGGAAATCTTGAGACTCTCACTGCTAAATCAAGAACTGGTCACATGAGAAGCATTTTAGAGTCACGTTACTCCCAGCGATCTGTCCTGCCTGACTGCTTGTCAGTTCCTAGAAGGGATCATTCAACCAAAAATGAAAATTTGCTGTTAATATACTTGTCATCCAAGATGTAGGTGATTTTTGTTGTTGTTGTTCAGAAGAACAGTAAGAAGATGTTTCGCTGAAACTGTGGGCCTTGGTGATTTATAATATGCAAGTTCACAGCTACTGGCACTGTGACAGTCAGAAAGCATATACAGGCAAGACAAAAACTATACACGTGGCTCCTGATGATATATTGTGGTCTCATGAAGTGAAACGATTGGTCTGTGCACGAAACTGAACATTATTTACAACAACATTACCTGTAATCCAGAGACTTAATCAAACGGGGAGAGAAAAACATGCTAGATGTGCTTTGTTTCAGACCTGAAAAGAAAAAATTGGGATGCAGCTGATGAGATCCACAGAGGCCTGATGGTGGACCATGTTGCTGAAGTCAGTCAGTGGATGGTGGGAGTCAAGCGTCTCATCGCTGAAGCTCGGAGCCTGACCTCAGAACAAAACAACTGCACTGATCCAGGCTCGTGAGGACTGTACGATGTCCGTTCCTTTGAAAACCCATGCTGCATTATAGAAGTTGCCAAAGTGATTTGTGTTAACTTATGTAAAGTTTTGTATAATCCACCTTTAAAAATGTGCCCATTCCCATCTACATCATCTAATATTATTATTTTATTTTTTTTGTAGATTGGTGCTGGGAAAAAGTCTTTCTTTATTCTTCATCAAAAATTGAAAATAATGTAGGTATGAAGTGTTACTACTGTATATAAAATTCTGCTTTTAAAAAAGGTGTGATTGTGAATTATTTCAGCCAATTTCACAGATTATGTATATTATCTGGTATTATATATCTCAGTGGCTGTCCTTGGATGTTATCTTGAAAAAGCTGTCCATTATGATGTGCAATAAAATAGGCAAAAAATACATAAATAAATAAACTTGTCTCAAACTATTGTAGCCGTTATAACATGCATACATTATCCATAGCTCAAAACCTCAAAATTAAAAGCCTTTTTTGGTGTAAATGCATTTAAGCCACAACACTTAAAATGTTCAATTCTTGGTATTGTGACCCTGAACCACAAAACCAGTCATAAGGGTCAATTTTTATATACTTCAATACATATATACTTAAGTGTCAATGCATATATACTTACATATATATATGAATACTAATACAGTACTATTAAAAAGAGATACAGTTTCAGATTTTAGACCAAGTTATTAAGATAAGCAAAGAGACGTTTCCTAACGTCCTAACCAGTAGGTGGCACTGTTCCTAAACGGCATTGGTATATTCAGAGATCAAAGGACCCATAGAACATAGGAAAATGGAGGTTTGGTACACAGATCTCAATCTGACTACTACCATCAACAAATTTAATTTGTTCAATTTGAGTTATAGAGAGACGCTCAAAATTTATTATGGCATAAATTTAGACAGACGTGCTAAATTTCATAACTTTCCTCCACTGGGTTCTATAGGGTGTCAGATTTCGGTCCAGGGAAAGATAAAGAAGATGAAATATAGCTCTGAGCAACAATTATTGGGGTTTGAGCGCTATAGGGTATGTTTTGCAATACATTAGCCATTATACACATAGTATGCACCAATATGAGAAAATGCATACTACATTTCAGGGCAGTAGGCAATGGAGATATAACATTGTCACTGTTAACCTTGTTAATAGTGTCTACTGTTGTCTGTTTGGAAACACACTTTTCTTGCCTTCTCAGACTCGCACCTTAAACCTATAGATGATGTTTTGTGAAAATTATATTTCATTCAGGTGTTACAGTCTTTTGAGAATATTAGGTGTACCACATCATTTAATACTGCATGTTTTTTAAATTTATTTATAAGAATTGTTTTCAACAACAGGAAACAAATTTTATCTAGTGGAAATGTTTGGTACTGCACCCAAACAAAATCTTACTTGAAAGCTCATTTTTTGTGATATCAACCTCAAATCTGGAACACAACTATCCTAGATTATGGCTTTGATTGTCATGTGATTTTAGACTAAAACATGTCTTGGAAAACATTTAAAACATTTAAAATTTTATAGTATTTTAGTGCATTCTTCATAATAAGAAAATTAAACTTCTATAATTTTCATTTTTTATCTTCTTTTATTTTAGCAATAATCTGTGAAGTGGCTTCTTTAAAAAGAGACCAAATTTAAGTTTGTGCTGAAAAGCATGCACGATTTACAACAGTTTAATTTGGAAGTTTTATTTTTAGGTCTATGCTCAAAAAGTGAGTAAAAGGTAATAAATGCATTATAACTATTCCAAAAATATATTTTAGTACCATGAAATCTTCTAAAAATACAAAATATTAAATAATAGACTTTACTGAACTAAAATGTAGTACATTCATTTAATTAAAATTAAAAAGATTGGTAATTTTTGACTACCTCTCAACAGCACCAGAGAGTGAGTTAATATTACTCAGTACTTATTTAATTACAATTAATAGATTTACACAACAAAACATTTGCCTGTTGTAAAAGGTGTTTTTATGCATGTTTGAGCTGACTTTTCATTGCATTTACACCATTCTGACCAGCAACGTCACCAGCATGTGGCGTTTCGAATGCTTTGAAAAAGTGAATCGTTTTGCGAAGCAATTGGTTCAGCTGATTCAAAGTTTTGAAAATCACACGCTGACTTCAATAATAACACGCACTCCTCAAAACTTGTCACCAACAGAGAATTTTTAAGATCACTGGCAACAAATACGCAATGACAACTACAACACTTTGTAAAGCACTTTTATTTATAAGCCCGGCTGCATTAGAGCCAAACATCAAAAAGTACAATTTACTCAGAAAACAATATCATACCCAACCACTTTTTGACAATAACAACAGCATGCCTCAACAAAACACAGTATATACGTCAAAAACTATCAAAAGATCCTGTTAGGCCTTTCATAAACTGCTGAAATGATAAAGAAGACAAAAACATCAAAGAGGCCACAAAGCAACTCTCTTTCTGTAGCCGTTTATAATGAACCACGTTACTAGAAGACAGAAAAGGTTTCCATGCATTTTATTTCTTTCAATTCTAAATGTCTTTCTAAGGAGTTAAATAATGAGGAAAAAGAAGAGGAAAACTTTGGTTCTGAAATGACAATTGAATATTAATTCAATATTAAGAACGGATCTTTGTCAAATGTGACACAAGTAGCCTGAAAGTGTTTAAATATAACCAGAATAGTAAAGTTTACAGTTGGTTGTCTGTTGAAGGCAGTGATCACACGATCCAACCAGATGAATAGCAGCTTTTATACAGCCATGGCAAAATGTTTGATAAAATGAATCAAACAACAAAAAATCGTGCATACAATCATCACATTAACATTCTTGCTTTACAAAATAAATACTAAGAATCAAGAAGCAATATTTGACAAATCTGACGAAGCTCATACAGTTTTACTAATAAAAATGTAACTGGTTTAGTAAATCTGAACACGCATTATTAATCTGTGCATATAAGATGCAAAAACATTTTAATATACCTTACAAATGTTTAGATCGATCTGAATAGCAGTTACTCTGCAGATAACAGAAATCCACCATCAATATATATGAATACAATATCAACAAGTTAAAATGCTAGGTCTTTTTGAGCATCACTATATAGAGTTTGCAATGTCCACTTTCTCGTTAGAATAACTTTGATTGTTCGCGTTAAAATGAATGTACATTGGTTGACCGTCACGGTAAGACTGATCAAGCAAATAGAGCATCTTAAAAAGACATCAGTAGATAAACACGTCAACACTGATTATTGAAAGCTCTCTCTCCAGTAACACGCTTCCATTGAATTTGAATAGAAGTTAAGCCCAGACATCAAACACACCCTCGAGAGCTTTTTCAAGAGACTTCCTTTTGCAATAAAAAGAAAAAAAAAAAATCCCTGAATCCTAAATACAAAAGGAAGAACAAATACACCAGCTCTACTGGAAGAACTTTATCAAAGTGCTCTGAGCACACCACACCAGAAAACCCTGTACGGCAGACAGAAAGAAGCTCTCGCATGCATTTACTGTTCCACTGCCACCATCAGCACCGGCTTTAACTTTAAGCAACAGTTCGTTGAGTGGGTTGCTCAGCCCCCTTGATCCATCTGTTCTTGCAGTGCGGATCATGTGGGTTCAATAGATTGTGTGTGTGTTTTTTTGTGCCATAGATGCAGCTTTGATTTCAAGGGCTAAACATATACTGAAATTCACTGCTGTTCAATGTGCTTCACTAAACTCGGTAGAAAATATTCAATGGCGATTGTCTGGAAACCGGGCAGCGGAGGACAAGCTGTGTTGATTTCTGCCCAGGGACATTCACAGGAAAAGTCATTACTTAGCTATATTCTTACCTAGCAGTTCTACTTTATTTCAAATATATAAACATCCATTTCAATCAGATTACATTCGAGTTTATTACAGGTGTATAAGAGAGATTGAAAGACTAGTTAATATCTAACCGTTGGAGAAAAAAAAAAAAAAATCTAGGTATCCGTGTCGTTTTTATAAAACACGAAACAGGATCTCTTTTGGAATGTAGTCATCTCATTTGTGTCAAATATCTGCAAATGTAGCACTTATGGTCAAAAACACGGTGGCTAATTTTGTAAACATAACCAAGATGCTAAAAAAAAAACAAAAAAACATTGATACCACGCAGCAGGGTTGCAACAGCGGCTTCATCATAGTTTATCCATAAAGAAGTGTTCTGAGCAATGAGAATAAATGCTAATGTGAATGTGATGACACCGTAAAGCAGAGGGCCAATGAAGTTCAAGGAATGAGATGAGAAGCTGGGAGCTTGTACATCCTCAAGCCAGTGATCCTGCAACTCTGGTATTTTCAACTAAAATGGTAAAAGAAAGTAAGGTCAGTATGCAAAATGTTACAGAGCAAGTCTAAAGATGAATATTTTTAAGAATATAATTCACAAGCATGTTAGAATATTCCAGTCCTGGAGGGTTTAGCTCCATGCTTGATCAAACATTTATCGTCATTTTCACGAAATCCTGAAAACTCTAAAAAATCAGATTTTTACAGTGTGTTTGATTTGGAATGGAAATCTGCAGGACATCCAGGACTGGAATTGTCCAGTGTGTTCACAAATATTATTCAGTAAAAATGTGTCATTTCTTTGCCACCAGCGACACAAAACAAGATATTCGATATATGATGACTGTTATCAAACACATTTCCCCAAAGTTATCTTTTGCCTTTAGATGGACCCATGACTGGAAGAGACACCCACCAGAATGAAAAGATATTAAAAGGCATTGTGGTTTCTCTAAAAACATTTATAGGGATTTTAGTGTGAAAAATTTTGTATTTTGTGTGTACTGTTTATTTTTTTTTTTTCTTCTTTAAATATCAACCTGGGACTATTTGGCATGAATTAGCCACCACGGCTAAATCTGGCACACCTTACATTAATTATGCATTGTTAATGTGTATTGCAAATACACCTTATATTGCTCAGCCGAACAGAAAAGCAGGCCTAAAAGTCTGATTCATTTATGTTTTATTTGTTTATTTTTTAGTGAATATGTTCATATAACCCATTCAGAGGCTCTTTTTATTTGTCACAGTCGGTGTACACAATAATTTTAAGCATTTTTACTATGATAAAGTACAGATATTTGAAAAAGTAATACTTTTTTTACTGTTTTATCAAACTTTTTCTCAGTTTTAGACAATTCTTAAAACCATATTGTATGTTGTTATTTTATATATATACAGGTGCATCTCAATAAATTAGAATGTTGTGGAAAAGTTCATTTATTTCAGTAATTCAACTCAAATTGTGAAACTTGTGTATTAAATAAATTCAATGCACACAGACTGAAGTAGTTTAAGTCTTTGGTTCTTTTAATTGTGATGATTTTGGCTCACATTTAACAAAAACCCACCAATTCACTATCTCAACAAATTATAATATGGTGACATGCCAATCAGCTAATCAACTCAAAACACCTGCAGAGGTTTCCTGAGCCTTCAAAATGGTCTCTCAGTTTGGTTCACTAGGCTACACAATCATGGGGAAGACTGCTGATCTGACAGTTGTCCAGAAGACAATCATTGACACCCTTCACAAGGAGGGTAAGCCACAAACATTCATTGCCAAAGAAGCTGGCTGTTCACAGAGTGCTGTATCCAAGCATTTTAACAGAAAGTTGAGTGGAAGGAAAAAGTGTGGAAGAAAAAGATGCACAACCAACCGAGAGAACCACAGTCTTATGAGGATTGTCAAGCAAAATCCATTCAAGAATTTGGGTGAACTTCACAAGGAATGGACTGAGGTTGGAGTCCAGAGTCTGGAGGAAGGGTGAAGCTCATAGCCCAAGTTGCTTGAAGTCCAGTATTAAGTTTCCACAGTCTGTGATGATTTGGGGTGCAATGTCATCTGCTGGTGTTGGTCCATTGTGTTTTTTGAAAACCAAAGTCACTGCACCCGTTTACCAAGAAATTTTGGAGCACTTCATGTTTCCTTCTGCTGACCAGCTTTTTAAAGATGCTGATTTCATTTTCCAGCAGGATTTGGCACCTGCCCACACTGCCAAAAGCACCAAAAGTTGGTTAAATGATCATGGTGTTGGTGTGCTTGACTGGCCAGCAAACTCACCAGACCTGAACCCCATTGAGAATCTATGGGGTATTGTCAAGAGGAAAATGAGAAACAAGAGACCAAAAAATGCAGATGAGCTGAAGGCCACTGTCAAAGAAACCTGGGCTTCCATACCACCTCAGCAATGCCACAAACTGATCACCTCCATGCCACGCAGAATTGAGGCAGTAATTAAAGCAGAAGGAGCCCCTACCAAGTATTGAGTACATATACAGTAAATGAACATACTTTCCAGAAGGCCAACAATTCACTAAAAATGAAATTTGTTGAGATAGTGAATTGGTGGATTTTTGTTAAATGTGAGCCAAAATCATCACAATTAAAAGAACCAAAGACTTAAACTACTTCAGTCTGTGTGCATTGAATTTATTTAATACACGAGTTTCACAATTTGAGTTGAATTACTGAAATAAATGAACTTTTCCACAACATTCTAATTTATTGAGATGCACCTGTATATTCATTCATTCATTCCATTACCATGTCCCCTTAGTGGCTCGGTAGGTTCACAAATTGCACTGAACGGTTCATTCCTAAATTGGACTCGTCCATGTGTAGCTGTTTTTGCTGAATTCGTCATGTCTGACTCACGATGAGCCCAGAGTAAAATGTTCCTCGGGGTTTGAGTGCGCAGAATATCTGTTTGATGGTGTGAACTATAAGTTGCTAATGGCAAAGTTTTCTATTGTATATTGTAAATGACAATCATTGTTAAACATGACTGAAAGTTATCTGTGAACTAAATCAGCTGGGATTGGTCAAGCTATTTAAATGCAAACACTATATTAAATGCTCCTAAATAATGCAAATGAGCGCCTAACGAATTTTCATGGTAGCTACAACAGTAAAATTTATTTACTGTAAATCTCTGAGCTGAAAGGTTTTTGCCTTTTTTCAAAAAGTGCAATATACTTCCAGCATGCTTTTTTTTTTTTTTTTTTTTTAAATTAAAGCAGCTTAAATTACAGTATTGCTCTTGTTGGTTTGATAGAGACTGTATGGCTCTGAGTCAGAGTCACTGGAGAAATCCTGTCACGGGTTCATTGTGTCGGTGTATTGATGATCATGTAAATGCATTCACTCCGCGCTGTCCAGTGCATCATGCAGCTTTACCACACAGAGTTTTTATAACTGGACAGCTAAATAAAATGTGCGGCTTGCCAAAGAAGTAGACTAAGGGGTAATGTGGGTGCAGATGTGAGGTATTTTCATATTTCTGAAACATTCACCTAATATTTGCCATGGAGAATTTATGCCTACACAGAAATAAGCCCTGTTTAGGCGCTGCCAGTCCAGTTTGTGTCAAGCTATTTGTTAGTCTATTAGTAAGAGAAACATGAAATTTAGTTGCAATAAACGCTTTAACTATAGCATCAGAGGAAACACGTGGAAATCGAAAATTCAAGCTATTTATCCATTTCTACCCCTGGGTGTAAAAACAAAACATCAAGACGAATTCTTTTTTTCTTTTTTTAGAAAAAAATTAAAAAACTAAAAAGGTGCCGTTTCCTCATGTTTCTGTTTTCAATATTTAATCAAAAAACGAATGAACACAACATACATGGACCGATGTAGTCATTGAATGGATTTTGTACTACTTGAAAAATGATCCACAGTTTAGCCAACACTGTGTGAAGAGTTTAGAAAAAAAGTGACAAAAGTATTGAAAAAAAAAAAAATAAATAACACTGGTCCCAGCAATTGCAAAAAGCTGTAGTCTTAATGTTTAATTTCTAATGTAAAATAGTATAAAATTTTAAGAAATATTGTTACATTTATTAATTTTTGAATCTGCCTCTGCAATCATCAAATTAGTGTATAATAATAAACAATAATAAATCATTTTTAGATTCGTTACCTGACTCTCTTATTTAGAGATGGCAGACGGAGAGCCTGAACGATGGAAGTGGACTATCTGCCACTTGCCATCTTTACGATGCCAGATCCGTGTCTCCTCTGACTGGGCAGTGCATGGCATTCCATTTGTGTCGAGATACTGCGTGATACGAATGTAGGCGATGCAGGCGGCCTCCTCGCCGATCAGGTGGATATGAGGGTTCAGGATGGTGGTGTGAACTGGCTTGCTGTTCTTCGACCACACTGTTAAATAAAAAAAAAAAATCAACTTTTCGCAAAAATATCTCTAGGTTGCTATAGAGGTGCCGCAATCCTAGCAGACAGGGAATGTCTAGCATGGTTCTCTCAAAGTAATGAGCAAAATTTCTTCCAGTAACGTTAATAGAACGTTTGTTCACAGTTAGCGGGTCTTGAATAATGTTCTCAAAATGTTAGCACAAAAAACATCATTCATAAAACTTTTTTTTTTTTTTTCTGAAACCATTTAGTTGGACATTCATCTAATGTTTTTAAAAGTTACCATTTACTACTTGTTTTGAGAAGATTCCAAATGAATGCTCCCATGTTTGCAAAATGAGAAAAAAAAAAAAAAAAAATAGGAACATTCCGTTAATTTCCTCTGATATTCAGATTGATTTTAAAGCATTTGAATTTTTTATTTTTTTGTATTTTTTTATTTTTTTTTGAGTGTTCAGAGAACTTAATTGAAACATTAGCAAAACATTCTTAGAATAAATTTTTGTTATTTGGGATAGTGCTACCATGCGCTACCTCAACATATTTTTAAAGAACATATGATACGGCCAATAGAAACTGACAAAATAAAAACATAGCTTGTTGGGTAATGCACACAATCTGTCGATGACTGTAGTTTACCTTTGAATATGATTGGTACAACATTGAAAACTTTATTTTAGAAATCAGATTTTGGCCTAGGTTGTTTAATCTACACTTTAAGAAGAAATCAGTTGAAAAATATGAAAAATACATATGCAGGATAATGTCCTGGCAGAAAATTACCCATACTGTACACTGTAAAAATATGTCACTCAATATGTCACTTGCAGTTAATTCCTTGTTGTTTACTAACATTTTATCAGTGAAAATTGTTTCTACACCAATTTTTTTCAGTGTATGCTAAAACACAATGCAACATATAATTTAATAAAAGTAATTAAAAATAAAACACCTGTGAGAAATCAAAAAGAAAAATTCATTTATATAAACTGTACACTGACCATTTATTTATTTATTTATTTATTTTACTTTTCTTAGAGTGCATAACTTAATTTGTTTAAGTTATCATAAATGCCTATATTCTTAAAAAAAAAACAAAAAAAAAACAACAGTGGCATTTAACAAATATTTCAGCTATTGAATCTGTTAGGACATGGCAAGTCATTTTAATCCTAGAAAAAAATAGAAAATAATTCCTTGAAAAATAGCTCATCAAGTGGTGATTCAGTATATGAAGTAATCAAAAGAGGAACAGGCAGCACAAAGGAGCTCCCCTGTCATCAGTGTTACATCTTTGCTGGACATTTTCATATTTTTCTGTATTGTTTTGAACAAATGAATGCCAAATCATTTTCTGGATGTCACAATTAAACACCACATCATATTCTGCTTTAACAACTTAGAAACGTCACATATTTTGGATCAGACAATATCCACTATTTGCATATTTTCTGTATAAAAACCATGCCTGCTCTTATATAAATCAGTGTTTGACACCAATATGAAATATAATGCTAATCACTGAAAATTTTTCTCACAATTCTGATGTTTTTTTCTCACAATTGTGAGTTTATATCTTGCAATTCTGAAAAAAAGTCAGAATTATGAGATATAAACTCATAAATCTGAGAAATAAAGTCAAAATTGTGAGATTTAAACTCACAATTGCGAGTTACAAGTCAGAATTGCAGGATGTAAACACACAATTCTGGGAAATAAATTCAGAACTGTGAGTTTACATCACGCAATTGCGAGAAAAAAAGTTGAGATTACATTGTTTTACTTTTTAATTCAGTGACTGAAACAGGATTCCATAGCTACTGATATTCAACCAGTTTAAAAAAAAAAAAAATCTTGAGGTCAAATAGCATTAGGCAGAAGCTAATTGGAATTTGCTTTTAATTCGTAGAAATTATAATACAGGTACTCATTGCATCTTACAGTTTTCAAAGTAGAAGCGATGGAAATCCAGCCCCTCCACCAGGTTTCCCAGGGCCTCAGGCTCAAACGCTGTAACACTGGGATCACACATCTTCCTGCACACAAACATAATATAATACATTGTATTAATATATTGATAATATATCATACTGAAGGTAGTCTTGACATTAACTTATTGGTCTCTGAATATCTTCACATGTTGTTTTCCAGAGATAAATTCTTTATTGCATACCAGGATGGTGATATATACCTACTTTAATTTGATTATTGAATTTGAATTCTTTTGATGATAGCTGGTTGAGGAGCTCTTTAAAACATTATTTTATAATCAGCCTAGAAAGCCAGGCACACCAGCATTCAGACTGAGAGGAGAAGCAGAAATGAACAAGTTTCCTTTGAGGAATATCTGGAATGATAACTTGTTCCTGATCAGGTTGTGGCTAGAGGGAATACAGCTACAGCCAGAAACTAACAATAAATCAAAATTTCTACCTATTAGATTGTGTTTTTTTTAAGGTCTAAACCTACCCCAACCCTAATGCAAAAACAGTAATTATTGTTGTACAGTGTGACAAAAATGACGCTATATTGATGTGCGCATGCCCAGTCGCCACAGCTGTATCCCTTCTAGCCTTAACCCTGATATGGAGGCCATCTGCAAGTTTTATGACCGCGCCATCTACTGTTCAAGAGACTATTTGTCCTAAAATCACAATGGCTCTATAGATTCTGCTGAATCAGACCATATCAATGCTTCTCAGCCATTTTGTCTCTTCACAATTATAAATCTTAACAAACTACAACATCTTTTTAAATCTCTGATGTGCTGAAATGAAACTTGCTGTGCATCCATGGCACTGCACTCCAAAGACCTGAGAATTTGGGGAATGGCACCATCTAGCAATCAACGATTGCATTTGTTTTTTGCCACTACCCCTACACATTTTGTCCAGTTTTTACCAAATGTGATCTTCAGGACATGCCTGACAAATCCTACCAAGTTAGCTTTTTTTTTTTTTTTTTTTTGCAGTTAAATGTATGTAGATGTACAAATGGTCCAGTTTTGATGCGATTATTTAACCATGGGTAAAAGAACAAGAAAGTTTATATGCAGACAAGAGGCAAAAAGAAAATAACAATGGCTGACAAATGGAGTGATACCACCGGTATCGTACCACAACCATCCAGTGAACTTTACATAATGCATTTGGACAGGGCTTCTGCCTCAGAGAGGCTTTAGTTTTGCAATCTGCCCCAAATTAGTTTAAGATAAATTGCACAAAAAATACATTTAAAAAATCTAATGAAGTAATGCCCATTCACACCAAGAACAATAACTATATTTGCATTCACGCCAACACACAATAACATTTTGTTTATTATAAGCATGCACTGCAGTTATATTGTCTGCTGCTTTAAATGGTTTAGATTTAGATTGTCTGTCAATGATTTTATCGGTCATTAGCTGGAAAAAAAGTCATTTTGAAAATGATTACAATGATTTAATTCCACTCTGTCATTATCGATATAGTTGTGGTGTGAACGCTATTCTCATATAATGAGAACGATTAGTAAAACTTCATAGTTATAGTGATGTGAACAGGACTTTACAGATGATAATGAAAAAAAGTGTTACAGCTGTTGCCAGTCTCCATTACAGTACATTCATATTTACAGATTAGCAAATGTGGATGGTGAAAGACCGGATGAAAAACAAACGGTCCCAAACTCACGTGTAATTCTCAAAATCTCCATTGCTGATAGCTTCAATGAGTTGCTCAGTTACTTTAATGATTTCTTGCTTCCTCGCTGCAAAGATAAATATTTAGAAGTTGTTTCAGGGGATCAGAATGTGGCAAATTTGTCTATATATGTGTCACTTTTAATTGTTATTTTCCTTGAGATTGACTTATAATGTTAGTGAAGTTTGATAAAAGAACCTGCGAAATAAATAACTCCGTAACCAATAATGGTAAATAAATGTAACATCAGAACGAACAATTCTGTGCTTAATTCAATTTAAGTTTATCCAAAAATGAAAATTTGCTGTTAATTTACTCACCCTCAGGCCATAGATGACTTTTTTCTTCAGTAGAACAGTAAAGAAGATTACTGCAATTCACTTTGAGAGTCAAAAAAGCAAATACAGGCAAGACACAATTAATACCCATGGCTCCTGACGATATAAGGAGGTCTTATGAAGTGAAAAACTCAGACTGTGCAAGAAACTGAAGATTATTTACAACATTATTTCCTGTAATCCAGAGCCTCAGACAAATGGGGTAGTCTGATTAGTTTCCGTGTAAGGGTTATTTCGGAAAGTTTGTTTAAATGAATTGGTTCACTAGTCCGTTTACGTAATCACGCAATGACGTCACATATACACAATTATATTATTAAAGCACCCAGTAATGATATGAAACGTGGATGTTTTGCATGTCTAAAGCATATACAGTGAATAAACTCCCCTTCATCAGCTCACCTTTTTACATAAACAATGTAAAATAACAAAACTGTTAATTTTGCCCCCTCTTTCAAGTGCTCGGTTCACACATGCTCATATCAGCGGCTCATCGGTTGTCAGTCCGAGTCGATCTGTTTCCTCAGTTCAGTGACTGTTGGAGGAACTGGAGCACTGAATCAGTTCATTCATCACAGGATCAGATACACCAGTATTTTGGCTCCTTTCAACTCAGAGTCACTGTCAGGCATCTGAAATTGAGTTTTGATTGAGTAACTTGTAGATCTGTGCTGTTTCAGACGGTTCAGTCCGATTTGGTGAACTGGTTCATTCAGTTCACTAAAAAGAACTGGTTCAAAAGAATGATTCGTTCCGAACCATCTGACTGAATCTCTGGATTACAGGTAATAATGTTGAAAATAATGTTCAGTTTCTTGCACAGACCGATCATGTTCCTTCATAAGACCTCAGCATATCGTCAGGAGCCATGGGTATTAATGTTGTGTTCCTTGATAGGCTTTTTTTTTTTCATTCTTAAAATCCGGTAGCTGTTGACGTGCATTTTATGAATCACCAAGGACCACAGTTTCAGCTAAAAACTGTTCTACTGAAGTAAAAAGTCACCTACATCCTGGATGTCCTGAGGGTGAGTAAATTAACAGCAAATTTTCATTTTTGGGTGAACTCTCCCTTTATTCAAATGAACATGTCGAAGCTCCTGCTATGGTGTGTCAGAAACTGGAGGAAATGTGCAGTGCTCTGAATCCCTAGAACCAGAAAAAGACCAACAGACAGAAATCTCACCTCTAGTATCCTCATCCTCAATTGTGGTGTTGTTACTCTCTGACGATTCCTATAAATCACACATTGAGATTCAGGATTTTTATTGTTAGTTTCAAGACCAAGATCACATAAAACATGATCAGAGTTGACCGGCTGTCTTCTCTGTGCCTTCAAGAAAAAAATAATTAGTGAAAATCTGAGAATTTCAAGTCAGCAGCTTCGGTCCTGCAACAATAAATGAGTCAGATCTCCATCAGCTTTACAAATGTGATGTAACATCAATAACAGAAAAAAAGAAAGTCCAGCTCCATGGCAGCCATGTTTTGCTCATTGTTGGGTTGCGGCCTTTAAGGTTGCCAGTTTGTGGCAGACTGTCAACAGGACGGAGCCTGTTTCACACTCACCATCAGCTGGGTGCTGGAACTGGACTTCCTTTTCTGGAAGAGAAATGAGAAGAGGTTAGACAGGAACAAACATTATGAGATGGACAGAGGGCGATGAGAGAAACAGCTGTGATTCTGAACTGTACGTGAATAATTTGCTCTTGCATCAACAGTCTACAACAGTCCTTCACAAGTTCATTCCACCTTATTATAATTTTTTCTTGAATGGCTTATTGTACCAACCTACCTGATCTCATGAAAAACAAGTCTCACTGTAGTTTACAAGTGAAATGACCATTTAGCGTTACTCCCATTCAGACAAATCAGACTGGGAACTTTGGATATTTTATTATTTCAGTCTGTTCCATACATGATTGTGAACGTATGGATTTAGAATACTTAAATAATATAATGCACAAGCTGTATGGAGAAAAGAAGTCTGTGTTTAAGACTGTGTGTGTGTGTGTGTGTATATATTTATATATATATATATATATACAGTATATACCAATATTTATACCAAAATATTTTGTATCAAATATGATGAAAATATTACATGGGCCAGGATACAAAATCAACATTTACTATATTGTATATAATACAGTGTATTAAATGTCTTTGGTTTTATTGTTGGTGTTAGTTTCTTGCTCAAAAAACTGAGTTGTAATTTTTGCTTTGATTCCAAGCAATGTAGTATGTATATTTAATAATGTTTGATTTGTTTATTGCACGTCTGATGTTTGCTCATATGATGTCAACCAGTTTCAGTGTTTGTGCTTAATATAATTATTATTTGCCAGAAAAAGTGGTAATTTTTAAATTATGGAAAAATGAAATCTTCTTATTACAATATAGCCTTTGTTTGGCAACAAACTTTACACAAATTGAACAAGAAAATGTTGTTCATTATGAGGATATCTATTTTGGTTTATTAAACCATTAACAAGCATATGAAATGTGATGGTGCCTCCAATGTTTTTTTTTTTTTTTTTCTCCTGCATGTCAAGAGTCAAACACGTCCACCACATTTCGTTCTGATGGGCCTTAACCAGTGTAATAGCAGCTGAACTTTGACTGTCAAATGGCTGCCATGTTTCTTAAGCTGAGCAACCATTCTCAAAGACAAAGACGCTAGGTTTTACAAAATGACCCCGATGATATACACAACTGGTCAAATATTTCACAGACAAAAGTTACATTTTAGTTTTATTTCTAGTAATATTTAAAGATTTACTTATAAAAATGATATCTTGCAGACGTATCATTTCAACATATATTGTAAAGAACATAATATTCCAATATTTAATCAAAGACTGGCTCTATCCACAGAGGTCCAGATATCCACTGACCCTAAAGGACATATTAAATATATAATATTTGAAACTGTTGTGTTATTCACAGTAGTGCCACTGACTGGCTGATCGACATGAGTCCTTAAGCACTGAGTAGCAAGCGAAATCAGTATCAGCAGATAAGAGCTGCCACCAGGGCTGGATTGGTAATCGGGCATACCGGGCATTTTCCCAGTGGGCCGACGCACATAAGGGGCCGACAGGAAGGTTTTTTTCTTTTTTTGGTTGTTTTTTTTTATTTTTTGGCAAAGACCATCACGCGAGGACAGCGAGCAACCAGTGGCCCATTGGTTTGTCTCCTGTATTGACAGCGTAAACCACCCAATCACAATGCGCTATAGACGGAGCGATGAAGTAGGCTATTTTGCTCCGCCTAAAGAACGCTTCATCCCAACTTCTCCCTCGTCGGCTTTTCCCACGTTTTCACAGAAGATTTATCAAGAACAGGCTTGCTCTGCGGTGAGTGATGCGGGCCAAAGAGCCAGGCAAGAGGAGGAGAGGAAAGCAGTTGAATCGGTAAAGTGCTTGATAGGGACTCGCAACGGAGGCAGGCATCTAACCTATCCTAATGTGTGCGCGCGCCATGAGTGTAGAATACGCAAACACTATAAAACGTAAATTCGGCCCTCGCGATTTTTTGGCCAGGTCAATTCAAGTGTGTGTTCATAGAGGTTTCCATGGGCCAATCCGAATAAATCTAGATTTAAATTCAAAACGACATGATATTGTCGGACCTGACATTATCCAAAACAACAATGATACATATCTACACTACCAGTCAAAAGTTTTGAACAGTAAGATTTTGAATGTTTTTTAAAGAATTCTCTTCTGCTCACCAAGCTTGCATTTATTTGATCCAAAATAGGAAAAGCAGCAATATTGTGAAATATTTTTACTATTTAAAATAACTTCTTTCTATTTGAATATATTTTAAAATGTAATTTATTTCTGTGATCAAAGCTGAATTTTCAGCATCATTACTCCAGTCTTCAGTGTCACATGATCCCTCAGAAATCATTCTGATATGCTGATTTGCTGCTCAAAAACATTTATTATTATTATTATTATTATTATTATTATCAGTATTTAAAACAGTCGAGTACATTTTCATTTCTGGATTGTTTGATGAATAGAAAGATCCAAAGATCAGCATTTATCTGAAATAAAAAAGCTTTTGTAACATTATACACTATACTATTTAAAAGCTTGGAGTCAGTATAATTTTTGTTTTGTTTCTTTGGGAAAAAAAAATATTATTTTAAAATTATGATAAAATTATTAGCAAGGATGCTTTAAATTAATTAATGTTACAAAATATTTCTATTTCAAATAAATGCTGTTCTTCTGAACTTTCTATTCATCAAAGAAACCTGAAAAAATTCTACTCAGCTGTTTTCAACATAATAATAATAATAAATGTTTTTTGAGCAGCAAAACAGAATATTTGAATGATTTCTGAACGATCATGTGACTGGAGTAATGATGCTGAAAATTCAGCTTTGAAAGCACAGGAATAAATTACATTTTAAAATATATTCAAATAGAAAACAGTTATTTTAAATAGTAAAAATATTTCACAGTATTAATGCTTTTGCTGTATTTTGGATCAAATAAATGCAGGCTACTAAGCCTGCAGAAGAGCAGAAGAGACTTCTTTAAAAAAACATTTAAAAATCTTACTGTTCAAAAACTTTTGACTGGTAGTGTATATCATATATGTGATCCTGGACCACAAAACCAGTCACAAGGGTCAATTTTTCGAAATTGAGATTTATATATCATCTGAAAGCTGAATAAATAAGCTTTCCATTGATGTATGGTTTGTTAGGATCGGACGATATTTGGCCGAGATACAACTATTTGAAAATCTGGAATCTGAGGGTGCAAAAAAATCAAAATACTGAGAAAATCACATTTAAAGTTGTCCAAATGAAGTTTTTAGCAATGCATATTACTAATTAAAAATTAAGTTTCGACATATTTACAGTAGGAAATTTACAAAATATCTTCATGGAACACGATCTTTACTTAACATCCTTATGATTTTTGGCATAAAAGAAAAATCAATAATTTTGACCCATACAATGTATTTTTGGCTATTACTATAAATATACCCCAGCGACTTAAGACTGGTTTTGTGGTCCAGCGTCATATATATATATATATATATATATATATATATATATATATATATATATATATACACATACACATACATACAGTATATATATATATACCACCATATATATATATATATATATATATATATATATATATATATATATATACTGTGTTGGGCCGCCTGGACCAAAAAATGCCAGGGCCGATTTTTTGTCTCAGTCCAGCCCTGGCTGCCACAATCGCAGTTAAGGGCAGAAATCCTTTAATATGCCAGTTTACATTCGCAACAGAATGAGAGGAGGTCCAAAGTGGATGCATGGTGCTGTGAGACAACAGACAGGCCCAGTGAGGACAGGATTTGCTTATGATATGGCAGATATAGTACGAGTAGTATGCTATTCCAAAATGAGCCGTGGCGTTTTGTTCTTGTGTTTTCAAAGAATCGGTTGTTTGAATGATTCAAAGACTCACTCGCAGATACACAAAAAGACAGTCACTTGTTGTCAAGTGGAGTGAACTGTTGTCTATAATATAATATAATATAATATAACATAATATAATATAATATAATATAATATAATATAATATAATATAATATAATATAATTAGCGCTGTCAAAACGCATTAATCATGTGATTAATTTTTTCAGTTGACACGTTAAAAATATTTAACACAATTAACGCAGCATCCATTTTTTTCCTGACATCCTTTGGTTAGCGTTACAGTAGTACAGTAGAAACAGTTGTTACAGTAGTAAATGCAGTTGTTGACAAACATGATGCAGGACGATCGTGATGTTGCCTGTTATACATAGAAAACCGCTATGCAGTTCTATTATATTTTGCTCAATTTCCCCAACAAAAATAGTTCCAAAAGAAGTCACAGCAGAATTGACATTCACAGCAGAAAAGACATCACTTGCTTCTTTTCTGGATGAGTCAACTTTTTGAACTAATTGGCTGAACGACTGACTGAATGACTCGCTTATTAAGATTGTGACTCACCACCACCTACTGGTAGTTTAAGTAATTTAAGTTTAATCAGAATATAATAATAATAATAATAATAATAATAAACCATTTCATATTTTCATTAATTATTATCATTATTTATACAATGCTGAATCAAAATATTTCTTTCTAAAGCTACTTTTTGTAATGTCTATTCAATGCTTTACTTATCTAACACAATAATGAGAATAAATTCTCAGCAAAAATTGATGTGAAATTAATTTGCAATTAATTAATTAGATTAAAAAATGTAATTGTTTGACAGCCCTAAATATAATATATAACATAATATGCAAAATAAAGTTTGTAGTGTGCAAATTATAGACTTAAATCCAAGGAGTATCAATTAAAAACATTATCTGTATCAATTATCTATACAGTGAATATCTGATTTTCACCCTACCTTCACACCATCTGTCTTCTTGCTGATCCCACTCTTTCCTCCTGAATGAGAGACAAAGAAAACGAGCGAAATTGCTATAAGAAAGGGCACAAAAGCCCAGAAAAGCATAGTGAGGGGCATAGCACTGCTCGGCTCTCAGCTGGAGTTTGGCTCTGGAGGATCTGTTGACTTTCTAAAATAGGTGCTGGGAGTTTCCAGCATACATAATCACATACTCCCACACTCCAGGAATGCTTCACTTTTAAAAGCTGCTCTAAAGAAACAATCAGGAACAGTGAGCAAATATCAAATGTTAAAAAAAAATATATATCTTGATTAAAAAATATGGATACATATAGATTTAACAAAAACAAAAACAAAAAAAAAAACAAACAAAAAAAAAAACATATAAGAACTAGATAGTAAAGTTCGTAGACAAACTTTAAGTTTAAACTTTAAGCCAGAAAGTTTGAAGTAGTTTTAAAAGCTTAAAGTTTGAAGGTTTTCAGTTTTAACTAGTTTGAAGTTTAAAGTAGTTTTAAAGTTTGAAGTTTTAAATTTTTGAAAACCATACAATTTACCAGAAAAACAGATAGTCACAGACAGACAGACAGATAAACAGATTTTTGCGGTTGCTAGCAAGTGACTAGCATGTTGCTAGCATGACTAGCAAGTGACTAGCATTACTAGAAAATGACTAGCATGTTGCATGACTAGCAAGTGACTAGCATGTTGTTAGCATGATTAGCAAGTTGCTAGCATGTTGTCAGCATGATTAGCAAGTTGCTAGCATGTTGTTAGCATGATTAGCAAGTTTCTAGCATGTTGTTAGCATGTTTCTAGCATGTTGTTAGCATGATTAGCAAGTTGCTAGCATGTTGTCAGCATGATTAGCAAGTTGCTAGCATGTTGTTAGCATGTTTCTAGCATTTTGTTAGCATGACTAGCATGTTGTTAGCATGACTAGCAAGTGACTAACGTTGTTAGGATGATTAGCAAGTGACTAGCATGCTGCTAGCATGTCGTTATCATGATTAGCAAGTTGCTAGCATGTCGTTAGCAAGTTACTAGCATGTAACAAGCATGATTAGCAAGTTGCTAGCATGTCATTAGCAAGTTACTAGCATGTTACTAGCATGATTAGCAAGTGACTAGCATGTTGTTAGCATGACTAGCAAGTGACTAGCATGTTGCTAGCATGACTAGCAAGTGACTAGCATGTTTGCTAGCATGACTAGCAAGTGACTAGCATGTTGTTAGCATAATTAGCAAGTGACTAGCATGTTGCTAGCATGTCTTTAGCATGATTAGCAAGTTGCATGTCGTTAGCAAGTTACTAGCATGTAACAAGCATGATTAGCAAATGACTAGCATGTCGTTAGCATGATTAATATGTTACTAGCATGTTGTTAGCATGTTTCTAACATGATTAGCAAGGTACTAGCATGTTAACATGATTAACAAGTTACTAGCATGTTGCTAACATGATTCTAGTATGATTAGCAAGTTACTAGCATGTTGCTAGCATGATTAACAAGTAACTAGCATGTTGTTAGCATGATTAGCAAGTGACTAGCATTTGCTAGCAAGTCATTAGCATGATTAGCAAGTTGCAAACATGTCGTTAGCAAGTTACTAGCATGTTACAAGCATGATTATCAAATGAATAGCATGTCGTTAGCATGATTAGCATGTTACTAGCATGTTGTTAGCATGTTTCTAGCATGATAAGCAAGTTGTTAGCATGTTTCTAGCATGATAAGCCAGTTACTAGCATGTTGTTAGCATGATTAGCAAGTTACTAGCATGTTGCTAACATAATTCTAGCATGATTAGGAAGTTGCTAGCATGTCGTTACCACGTTACTATAACATTACTAGCATGATTAGCAAGTGACTAGCATGTCTTTAGCATGATTAACGTTACTAGCATGTTGTTAGCATGTTTCTAGCATGATTAGCAAGTTACTAGCATTTTGCTAGCATGACTAGCAAGTGACTAGCATGTTGTTAGCATGATTAGAAAGTATCTAGCATGTTGCTAGCATGTCATTAGCATGATTAGCTAGTTGCTAGCATGTCATTAGCAAGTTATTAGCATGTCACTAGCATGATTAGCAAGTGACTAGCATGTCGTTAGCATGATTAGCATGTTACTAGCATGTTTTTTGCATGTTTCTAGCATGATTAGCAAGTGACTAGCATGTTTTCAGCATGATTAGCAAGTGACTAGCATGTTGCTAGCATGATTCTAACATGATTAGCAAGTTACTAGCATGTCACTATCATGTTTCCAGCATGATAAGCATGTCGTTAACATGTTGTTAGCATGATTAACATGTCACTAGCATGTTTCCAGCATTATTAACATGTTATTAGCATGTTTCTAGCATGATTAGCATGTTACTAGCATGTTGCTAGCAAGATTTAAATTAGAAATATTAAATAGAGCGGAAGCTTAAATGAGTTTAAATGGATTAGAAATAGTTCATAGAAGTGAAGCTTAATTGAGTCCAAAAGGCTTCAGTGTGTTTATATTTGAAAGTTTGTCAGTTTGGTGTTTGATGAGTCTTGACTCATCTGAACATTCCTTCAATGTAAGTCTATGGGATTTTTCCCAGTTTTTAATCGTAATTTTTAGGAAAACCGTAAGTCGGATCAGTTAGAAAAGATATAGCAACCCGAGTCAGACCAGTCTGAAGGTCTGGGCCGAGTTTGGTGGTTGTAGCTTTAAAGGTCTAGGAGGAGATACATTTTAAAATTTGGTCTCATAAGAAGAAGAAGAAGAAGTTGTTTATATAGGATTTCAGTAAGCTGGCTTTTTCAAGCCAACTTAATAACAAAAAACACACAAGAATTAGTCCAAAAATAGAAGATAGAATTTTTGAGGATGCATTAAAAAAAAAACTATATTTCCTTACCTTTCTTTATTTTTATTAAAAACCTGTATCACAATTTAAATGTTCACATAATAATGGACAGAGAGAGTAACTAAAACCTAAAAGTGCACTGCTGACTCAAGCCGGTATGTTTCCGCTGGACATTATCTTAAAGCAGTTAGTGGAGAATGACCACTGGGCAAAAATAGACAGGAAGTGATGAATGATCAAGAGTGTTTGGGAGTGATAGAATGGCTACGGCTGCTACACTTGAACAGGTGGAGCAATCTATTTTAGATCAGACATTGCTGACCTATTACAGACTCTCACCCACACGAGGAACAGAATTCTTAAAAAAGAAAATAGTTTCCAAATAGGATCGGATTAAGGAATCGGGATGCTCCGAGTCCATGATCTCCTACTATTTAAAAACATTTTCACGGACATGCATGGTGCCTACATAAAAATAAAATAAAATAAGATCGTATATCTAGCAAATGCAACTTCATTTCAACAGTGTGGCCTTATAAAGTGAAACGATCAGCCTTTACAGGAAACTGAACGTTATTTACAACATTATTGGCTGTAATCATGCAATAACGTACACATAATATAAACAATTATATTATTAAAGCACCCAGGATTGATATGAAATCTGGATGTTTTACGTGTCTAATGCATATTAAGTGAATAAACTAATCAACTCAACTTTTAACATAAACCACGAGAAACCATAAAGACGTTCACTTGTAGATCTGCGCTGCTCGAGACGCGAGAGGTTTCAGACGCTTCAATCTGATTTTCATCCAGTTTAACAAAACTGCAAAAAATGGCTTATCTTACTTAGTATTTTTGTAAAATATTCTTAAAACAAGAGTATTTTATTTACCCCACTGGCAGATAATTTTACTTGTTTTAAGCAAAATGCACTTCATTTAGTTTTTCCCCCGGAAACAAGACTACATATCTTAAGTCATTTTGCTTATCTAGTAAAAGCATCTTGATTTAAGAATTTTTAGATATTTTGACTAGAAACAAGACAAAAATACTAAGTAAGATAAGCCATTTTTTTTGCAGTGAAATGAACTCGCGAACTAGATATCACTCCGGACCGTTTGCCTGAGGCTCTGCATGGATTACAGGTAATAATGTAAATAATGTTCAGTTTCTTGCACAGACTGATTGTTTCGCTTCATAAGATCTCAATATATCATCAGGAGCCATGGGTATTAATTTTGTGTTGCCTGATATGCTTTTTTGGCTCTCAAAGTGGCAGTAGCCAAGGAGCGTTTCAGCTCAAAATCTTTACTGTTTCACTGAAGAAAAAAAGTCACACATCTTAAGGTCAAGTAAATTAACAGCAAATTTTCAGTTTTGGGTGAACTCTCCATTTACGGTACAGCTACATTTACCTTTGTAATGGCAAAATTACATGGGCAAAATCTCAATCAGAAGGCTCAAGTTTTTTGCATTTTGTACACGCTTTGAAGATTGAAATTCGCTGCATTTACTAATATAGAACCAATGGAAGAAATTTCATCGAAGCTTCACTAATGTGACCGCACACTTACACCTGAAAAACTAAAAATGCACCTAAAGAACAACTTCATCATCTTCATCTTGAAAATGCAAACTGTCCTTGGTAAGGGCCATGTATCATCTTTGCGTTATGAATGGTGAGAGAATTATAAATGCTGGGGTTTTAAAGCTTGGCCAGTGGCAAAGGTCTCCCATCTTGTGTCTTTAAATCTTGACCCAACCAAGTGAAGTACAAACCTGTCAAATATTTACACCAATAATGATAACTATAAAGACAGAAATAAAATCAAGCATCCACAGCAACGCTAGACTCTGTTCTGTTCATTATAAGCATGGGGTAGCTCTCAGTGAACTGCCTATGGATCCGGTGTACTGTACACATTGTGGAACTGTGGTGACCACTCAAATTGAAATAAACTAACATAAGCTTAGACTGATCTCTCTATAGCAGAATCAGAGTTTACATAATAAGGTGCTTATATAATAAAACTTGTATGCATTATAGCTCCATCTAGGATATGTTATAATAGTTGTACCGTCATCTCACCACCAGAGGTCACCTGTATCACCTGTATATTGAGAACTTGGGACTTTGCATCTATGTTTCTCATTCATTTATCAGTCTCTATGTTTAGAGCAGGGGTTGGACAAAATAATGTGAACGCCTAGGAAATAGGCAATATTTCTTTTACCACCATCTGCCTTTATTACAGCTTGCTACCCCCCTAGAATAGATTCACAACTTTCTCAAATGAATGTCGTCTATCAGAAAATCTGCCAGTTTCTTCAGAGATGTTGGAGAAGGGAATCAGCTTCTCACTCTTCTATATATGAATATGTAATAATCAAGAGAGCTGATTTGTCTGGCCAGGCCAGATGTTGAAGTTCATCTTGATGTTCCAGCAGTCCAGGTTTTATAATCATGACTCATGACTATAATCATGACATTAGCCTTGGTTTCTGTTATTAAATTTTTCACAACTGCAGCTCTTTCATGGATGCTGGCTTTGTGAAACTCTCTGTGGACAGTTGTTGTGGTCTTCACAGTAAATATTGAGGTTTGCTGTCACTTTGCTGCAGTAGTTCTGTGTTGTTTGGACATGATCTGTCTTAGTGTTTCATCATCATTCACTTCGCCCACAATTGTTCTTCGCTGATGAAGTCTTGCCATGCTTTTTGTCTGCAGTCATAATCGTAAAGACTGTTCTATAAACACCACACAACTGGACTGTTAAGGTTACAGACGCTCCTGCTAAACAGGCTTCTGTGATTTGTTCTGACAAATTCTGACTTGTACTAAACACTGCTGAGTGAATTCACAACATAAACTACACTGATATACTTACTGTATATAAAAGATAATCACATTGTTTGTTTTCAATCATAACCTACAAATGATATTAATCCCTACAATAATGTGTATTTACATTATTTTGCCCAACCCTTCTTAAGTTAAATTTGGTAGGATGACATGGCTTGGATAGACATGCCAAATTTCCAAATGCTTGCAAATGCCAGACTCATAAGAATCAACCATATTTCACTACAAGGTGTCAAACACAACTTTACAGAATCATCAAGCCTCTGTACAAACCTTCAATGCACCGTGAATCCAAACTATTCCAGTGTAAAATAATCTGTGGTTCCTGATCAAGACATACTGTACTCAAGCAGATTAGATTAGATAGATTAGATTAGATCAGAGTTACCTGAGAAGTTTCTGGTGACCAGCATTGTAGTGAGAATAGCACCCTTAAAAAAAAAAAAAAACAGAGGATCTTTTAGCAAATATTTCTTAGTAATAACGGTGTATTGCTATGCAAAATTCAGAATTGGTGAACTGGCTCCCTTTTAGTTCATTAGCTGGAATTTGAATTGAATCTACACCTCAGGAAATTTAAATGGAACGACAGGAAGTGGAATTAAAGAACTGCAATTAAAAATATTAAACACTGGTTATTCATTCAGGAAAATGACCTGTTCTTCCACCTTGGTACATAAATGTTTTATTTCACTAATAAATATGGTGAATGTTATGATGTATAAACACAAATTTCTTTAGATTACATTTCTATCTGTCCTTAAGGTCTTTAAACTTTATTTTCCCTTTTTTTCAAACAAACATTTGTCAAAACAACATTCAAAGTTTGTCTTTTCTAATTAAAAATTAATGAATTAATAAATAAATGTGTATGTTTACTCCAGATATTCAAATTCAAATTGCAATTCTACATCTTGTTTGCTACTTCAGTTCAAATTCTGGAACTGAATTAGAATTCAAAAGGCATTTTTGATTCAGTTCAGAACGGTGTACAACTGTGATTGTTAAGAACTCCAAATAGCCTGATTTTCACCCATAATTTATTAAAGTGAAGTGTGTCACTCGGGGCAAGATTATTATTATTATTATTCATGGAACAACTCTTGTGAGGTTGCAACCTGCAACCTTTCAGTTCCCAGCCCAGTACTTTAAATGCAACTCACAGAAGAGCTTCTCACAGCCTTATACAAACTTACCTTGAGCTTTCTTCTAGCGTTGAACTTCTTCAAGCATTCAACTGTCTCCTGTCTGTGCATGCAAGATGCAACAGTGGAGCGATGCTAAAAGAGGTGAAACGAGAGGTTATTTGGAGAACTTTAGTGCTGCAGACATTTCCAGAACATGTAATCTCTATATAATAAAAGAACTTTGAATTAATCATCTAATAAATATACCCTTTAGATCTTCCTGGCTGTCAAAATGCTAAAAACATTATAAATATTTACTCAAGAATAGTGGTTATGAAACATGAGCAGAGCAAATTAATGTGTACAGTAAAGACCTGTTAACACAATGAATGCTACAGTAACTATAAAGATAATTATAACAATAACTATATTAGAGTTCATTCATTTGCTGACTAAATTAACTGAATTCAAATATACATGTAAGTGATCCAAAGCAATAATATGGGAATATATTAACTAGGCCCTAAGATAAAACACGTATATATGTTGTAAAGTGCTGATGGAGGGACAGAAATGGTGTTTCAGTTGTGAACTCACTGAGATCCATGGGTGCTTGAGTGCCTCCGCAGCAGTGATGCGTTTCGATGGGTTGATGGTCAGCATCTTATTAATAAGATCTTTCGCCTCAGGGGTGACTGTGTCCCACTCAGGTGAAGGAAACTGTGGGTGTAACAAAGTGATCCAAGTGTGAATCAGACATCCATTAGCACTTCTGGCATTATCATCAATATTACATGAAGGATGCATAAACTGACATCATAGGCGCCAGCTTTAATTTGCTGATAGAGTCTATGCTGGTCTTCATCCCAAAAGGGTGGGTATCCAACCAGCAGGATGTAGAGAATCACACCTAAAAGAAATTAAGTTAGGAGAAATGATTTCACAATACTCTGTTAACAAATGAACAACTTTGATCTGTGCAATACTGGTGCCATTGTGCAAGGAAAGACCAAGGAGTGTTATAACTTCTTTTTAAATGCATTTACTTATTTATTTATTTGACTATGTGTCTCAAATGTGCAGTTGTGATTTTTCTGTACAACAGGGGTATTTTGAAAATGCATTTGCGGGAATGATTACAGAGCTATAGGTTGTGTCTTTGGGCTACTTTTACAATGTACCATGGCTGCTCAAACATTTATCTGTAAAAATATATACTGTAACAAATAGATTATTTTACTAAAATGTATTGACCCCTGAAATACAGAACATAGAATAAAACAAATAAAACATTTATTTCACAGCCCTTTAGTGGAATCCCACAGCTGTCAACAATGATTGGACAAAGAGGAAAAAACTGTTTTTTATTGCTTTTGGGTGAGTTTTGATTCAGCTTTGAACTGGAAATTATTCTAGGAGCTGGCAACCCTGCATTTAACATGTGCATTAATAGAGTGCTGGTCCTTCCTAACAGCTTCCATTCTGCTCTTCTAAATACTGTATATATGACTGCAGAGATTTGCTCCCATTTAGACACAAGAGCATCAAGGCACTGATGTTGGGTTGATGTGGCTTGGCTTGATGATGTGCTCAAAATGTGTTCCACACCAGACTCAGTAAACCATTTCTTAATGGATCTCACTTTGTGCACAAGGCTTTTGTCATCCCAGAACAGAAAAGGATCTCTTCAAACTGTCGTCACAAATTGGGAAAATACTTTTCTCTAAAATGTCACTGCATACTGTTGCTACACAAAATGAAAGAGTGGAGCTTCATGACGAGTACATTAGTGATCACATTTGTGATGTAATCTACCTTAAAACACATACGACATTAACATATATCAGTGTTTGATGCAAAAATATGAAAAAACTAACCACATGCCCACAGGTCTACAGCTTTTCCATAGGGGTCCTTCCGTAAGACTTCTGGGGACAGGTAACCAGGAGTGCCAGCAAACCCTGATGCGAAGAGAAAAAAAATCATAACTTTTATTTGAGTCTACATTTATGAAATTGAAAATGAGCTAAATGTGAAAAAAGTGAAATAAAATGTGATAACTACATTTGCACTTATATAACAGAATTCACAGATACACTATTATAAGAACAACTTAAGTCTCCAGTCACTCTTAAGGACCCCATGAAATCGATATCTGGTCTGGAGCTGGTTTTGATCAGGGTTAGAGATCACAGACTGAAATTATAGAAATTATCTGACCAATCAGCTCTGAGCAAATTTACCTTTCTTTTATATTATATAGGGATAGATTTTTATTACAAGCCTTTAATTTAAATGAATATTCACATTTAAATACAGTAAGGTCTACAATTTATATTTAAAGCTTTTTTAAAATACTAAGATTGTGAATCTGTATATAAATTTTGAAACTGCAGAACCCGAGTTAAACCAGACTGTATTTGTTTGGTTTTGTCAACTCTAAACTTACTCTGAAGAAATTAAAGAGCATGCCAATTAGAATGAAACAGGGGATTGTATAAATAAGAATTACGATTCCTAAGAATTCAAATTATTGAAAATAATGTTCTAAAAATCATTACAAAATAAAATTATTTAAAATACTGAGCACTGCAGCATAACACTAGCTGCATACAATACATATTATCACTCCTGTAAAATATTTTACTTTTATAATCTAGCAAATAAATTAATGACAGTTAATGTCATTAATCAAACAAATCTCACACACTTTGCATTCAAAATTAGATTGTTAAAACAGGGAAAGGTGTTGAATTTGTTGTATTAGACAGCAATATCATGAGTGTGATATACACTCACTGGGCACTTTATTAGGTTCATCTGTTCAACAGCTTGTTAATGCAAATATCTAATCAGCCAATCACATGGCAGCAACTCAATGCATTTAGGCATGTAGACATGGAAAAACAATCTGCTGAAATTCAGACCGAACATCAGAATGAGGAAGAAAGTTCATTTAAGTGACTTTGAACGTGGCGTGGTTGTTGGTGCCAGATGGGCTGGTCTGAGTATTTCAGAAACTGCTGATCTACTGGGATTTTGACGCATAAACCATCCCTAGGATCTACAAAGAATGGTCTGAAAAAGAGAAAAATATCCAGTGAGCGGCAGTTCTGTGGGTGAAAATGCCTTGTTGATGCCAGAGGTCAGAGGAGAATGGCCAGACTGGTTTGAGCTGATAGAAAGACAACAGTAACTCAAAAAAAAACAAAAAAAAAAACACTCGTTACAACCGAGGTATAAAGAAGAGCATCTCTGAACGCACAACACGTCAAACTTCGAAGCACATGGGCTTCAGCAGCAGAAGAACACACCAGGTGCCACTCCTGTCAGCTAAGAACAGAAAACTGAGGCTACAGTTCACATGGGCTCACCAAAACTGCACAATAGAAGATTGGAAAAAGGTTGCCTGGTCTAATGAATCTTGATTTCTGCACCAACATTCAGATGGGTCAGAATTTATCATAAACAACATGAAAGCATGGATCCATCCTGCCTTGTATCAACGGTTCAGGCTGCTGGTGCTGGTATAATGGTGTGAGGGATAATTTCTTGGCACACTTTGGGCCCCTTCGTACCAAATGAGCATTGTTTAAATGCTATAGTCTACCTGAGTATTGCTGCTGACCATGTCCATCGGTTTTTGACCACAGCATACCGATCTAGAAAAAGCTACTTCCAGCAGGATAATGTGCCATGTCACAAAGCTCAACTCATCTCAAACTTGACAGTGAGCTTAGTAAATTCAAATGGCCTCCAGAGCCACCAGCTCTCAATCCAATAGAGCACCTCTGGAATGTGGTGGAACAGGAGATTCACATCATAAATGAGCAACCGACAAATCTGCAGCAACTGCGTGATGTCAGTATGTCAATATGGAGCAAAATCTCTGAGGAATGTTTCCAGAACCATGTTGAATCTACTGTATGCTAACTCTGAAGGCAAAAGAGTGTCCAACCCAGTAATAACAAGGTGTACCTAATAAAGTGGCCAGCAGTGAGGGTATAATCAGACAACATCAAAGACTGTCATTTTATTTAAATAATTAAGAATTGCATATATATTGCATATACGCAATCTTTTCAGCCAGGTAACATACACAAACAACTATCACACAGGCCACTCAGCCTATCAACAAGGAAACCTCCTCTTGATAAAAAAGCACCGTCCCTGAATTATGTAATGTAATGCCTCACTTTCAGGCAAATGTTTCTGAGCCACATAAAATTAGGGGTCTTGTTGTGCACAGAGGTGGGTAGAGTAACCAAATACTGGACTCAAATGAAAGTACAAGTACTTATTAGAAATAATTACTCAAGTAGAAGAAATAGTAATGATGATGGTAATTACGTGAGTAACAGTAAAAAATATCAAATGAAGACTGCTTAGGTAGTTCTGTAGATCTGATTCAGAACATGCAGTGTAATGAAGGTGAAGTAAATTAAGCATTTATTACATGAGGGATGTTTTGTCTCCATTATGTGTGAAAGAGTGTGAGGTGTGTTAAAACCCACTGAAATCTGAACAGCATGGCAGTAAGGCCCAATGATATGCACATCAAAACATACATCCAGAGTTGCACAGCTTAAGTTCACATACCTCCAGCTAATGACGCAGCACTGAAGTGACTCATATGAAAGAGAACATAAATTCATATAGTTTTGTGTGTGTGTGTGTGTGTGTGTGTCTGTGTGTGTGTGTAAAATGCATAAAGATTAAAATCAGAACCAAAACAGGTGCAAATATTAACAATCATTTAAAAGTGAATAGAATGGCACTGCATTTCATATACTTAATAAGGTAACACTTTAGGAACCAGTTCTCACTAATAACTTTTCTTGTTAGCATGCATATTACTAGCATATTGGCTGATTATTAGTACTGATAAAGCACATATTAATGCCTTATTCTCCATAGCATATTTTAGATCCCTTAATCCTACCCTATACCTAACTTAACAACTATTAATAAGCAGCAAATTAGGAGTCTATTGAGGCAAAAGTCATAGTTAATAGTAAGAACTGGTCCCCAAACTTAAGTGTGACCGTTAATATTATATAAATACATCTTTGGAGCGTTAATCTATCTTTTGTTCAATTCTATATTAATGCTGTTTGGTGGTATAATAAATGGGTCGTTACCAAACCAAGCCTGTTGGTCCCCTTCAACCTCGATGGCAAGGCCAAAGTCTGCTAACTTCACAGCTGCACCTTTGGATTTGGAAGCCAGAAGCAGGTTCTCTGGCTAGAAATATGGAAACAAATGGGACAAAAAGGGAAAAAGATTTCTGGATAAAGTGCTAATGAACATGTAGTTGTTTTTTCCTCCAACATATTAGAACATACAAATATTGGAGTGGTATTTCACTAAATTTATTTGCTCAAAAGCCAATTAGAATATACATTTTGAAATTATTTGTACACCTTACATAAATAGAAACACCCATTACTTGTGTGGAAAATGTTAGCACTTTCACATCAAATGCTTAAAATTAGAATCAGCACACAAGTTTGTATAATCAAGTGCAAACTAGTAGAACATCTTTAAAACATTATCTAAACTTATTCAAACTGGACTGGTTCAATTAGAAGTATGGTAGTGTCATGCCTTTATATTCTCTTGTGGTTAATTCTGTAAATTGTGTTGCCTCAATGTTATTAGACATTATTAGATGCAGCTTTTTCGATACTATTAATTATGTTATCTTAATTGTACATCTCAGGCAGTGCATTGGCATTCAGAGCTTGGTCCTAAGTGTTTCCCCAATTATTTACAGCATAGAACATTTTCACTTAGAATGAAGAATTGCTCATCACCTGTCCACATCAGATGGGGGATGCCCCAAGGCTCGGTCTTAGGACCTGTTGTATTCTCTTTATATATGCTCTCATTTGAGGCAATTAAAAAAATTGAAGCATGGAGATCATTTTATTTATTTATTTATTTATTTTTGTCAAATCCCTTCATGACCTTTTGGCTGATGCTAAATGTTGATTAGCTAATAACTTTGTTCCAGCTAAATTTCTTTCATTCTTTTTGGTCAGAATGGATGAGGTAACACTGATGTTTCTGTTTTGAGTCTCTGCAGTGGTAATAAGCCCTCCAATGTTAAAAATATGGGTGTCATTTTTGATTTGGGTCTCTAAAATTTTTTCCATTTCCAAATGTCTCAAAACTGAAATCTGTCCTCCATTTTAACAATTTGTAGAAAATTACCCATGCTTTCATGTCATCCTATCTGAACTACTGAAATGCTCTGTACTTGAGCAGCTTGGGCAAAATGTTTCTGCGAGGCTTTTAACAAACACCATAAAGCCACCTGTGCTGACCTTTTTTACACTAACTACAGATAACCTCTTGTGTTTTTGAAAGCACTTTATAAATAAAGGTTAATTTGACTAGATAATATACAGGTGATTTACATACTATATGAGCAATCCAGAATCCAGTTTTTTTGCAAGATTTCGCAAATTAGTTAATTTTTTGAATATCAATTCAAACTGTTCAGAGACTGATTTGATCCAGGGTTATAAGAAATTGTATTAGTACTACAATCATATTGTACTGCATTTTATTACATATAAGTAATAGTTTTTTTAACCACTTTACATAAAAATAATCCTTGTGCATGTGGCTGCTTCATTCTACATTCAGAGTTGACTATATATATATATATATATATATATATATATATATATATATATATATATATATACAGACAGACAGAGACTACGCCAAAACTCTGCCTGTGGCTCTCACTACCAGTGTGAATGTAGTAACCTGTTAATAAGGACACCAAAATGAAAATGTGCAGCTCACACAGCATATGTGAAATAGATTAAAACTTTTAAGGCAGAGTAGGTTTTAAAGAAGTAATCTATTAGTTAACCTAGAGCCTAGTGCACTCCTCACTAGGGCAAGTTGTGTGCAATTGAAAAATTGGATGTTTCAGCATTGCATAATATATTTTTTATGATAAGTTTGTGGTGTAATTATATCTGAAAGTTTGAGATTGTTTTGAAGCAAGTGTTCTGTCTGGGGGCCACAAAGAGATGAGAGTGCTAATAACAGAGGTTTAACATGAATTATAATGAAATACCTTTAAGTCTCTGTGCACAACGCCCATCTGATGGCAATGAAGTACTGCCTCCAAAATCTGCTGGATGCAATGGCTTCAGAGAGAGAGAGAGCGAGAGCGAGAGCGAGAGAGAGAGAACGAGAGAGAGAGAGAGAGAGAGAGAGAGAGAGAGAGAGAGAGAGAGAGAGAGAGAGAGAGAGAGAATTTGAAAAGGTTTTACTCAAATACAGTACATTGGAATATACTGGCCACATAGGATTTCAACTCATGACTATGTGATGTATATACATTCTGATATGTCAGTTGTACAGTCAATTTTATTTCTTTTGCTTGCTGTAAAATAATAATAAAAAAGCTATATTCTGCATCACTAAATGAATGTTATGCAGTCTGATTAAAATGAAAATGACAGTTTTGGCTAGTTTTGGCCAAATTTGTGAGTTATCTGGCTCTTGTCAAGGCAAAGAGACTTAACTTTTGACTATTTGAGTTAGTGTGCTTTTATGTATTTGCATATTGTCCATTATTTGTGTAATGATTTTATACATACAGTCCATTTGTGTTGTGCTGATAGCCCACCCACCTGGCATCTGCTTCACTGTAATATTCCCTGGCAACAATGTCTTCAAACAGCTCACCACCCGTTACTCTGCATCACACGAATGAGCAAGAATGAGCAAGTAATGGCACTAGTTAAAGTATGATTTGACTTGAGACAGTTGTTTTATGGGTGTTTCTTCAAATGTAGGAACTTCTGGCTCTGTGAACTTTTCACTTTTTCCCTTTTGACTAGTTCACTTAAAGGGGTCATATGATGCGGTTTCAAGTTTTCCTTTCTCTTTGGAGTGTTACAAGCTGTTCATGCATAGATAAGATCCCTAAAGTTGCAAAGACTAAAGTCTCAAACCCAAAGAGATATTCTTTAGAAAAGTTAAGACTTGTCCATGCCTTCCTAAAACGGCTCATTTAAACATGCCCCCACATGTCTATGTCACTGTGTGGGAAGATTTGCATAACATAGCCCAAACGTACACGTAATGAAAGAGGGCGTGATTTTTATTCCCGCTGTAGTAAGGTTGCTGCCGCCGGCGCCATGTCGTGGAGATGCTGTGTTTCGTTGTGAAAGCGAAACTACTTTGTTTGGGCTTCCAAAAGGGAACACAACTAGAAATCAGTGGTTAAGTTGTATTTACAACACTGTTCCAGAACAGTTCAACCCAAATATTAGAGTGTGTGCAGCGCAGTTTACGGAGGACTGTTTCCTGAACCTGGGAGGGAGAGAGTAGCCTACAATGCCAGCTGCATGTACACAAAGGCTGTTTCTATAAAGTGGGGCAATTCCAACTTTGCAAGGACAGTCTGGTGCTTCTGACTCACAGCCTGTAAGTATGTTTTCATATTTAAAGAATTTGCCACTGACAATTCAAATGCGAGTTTTGAGCTGTGTAGAGTAGCGCTTGTTGTTTGTCATTTCTCAGATCACAAATGCAGACATGGTAATGTTTACGCGGCACAATGCAACGCGACGCGTAAAAAACTGTATAACTCATTACAATCAGTAATTATGTCCCCACTGGATGCAACAAATGCCTCGTATATAATGGGTTTTATTGTTTTTATCTGGTCACGCCGGGACACGGCATCACAATACGGTAAGGGGCGTAACATTTCCGTTACACGCTTGAGGTATTCGGCCAATCACAATGCACTGGATAGCTGGCCAATCAGAGCACGCCTCACTTCTCAGAACGATGAGCTTTGTAAAAATCGGCACGTTTCAGAAAGGCAGAGCATAGAGGAGCAACATTAATGTACAGTATGTGGAAAATAATATGTTTTTTTTAATCTTAAACCACATAAACACATTGCATTACACCAAATACACAAAATAATGTTCTTTTTAGTAACGTCATATGACCCCTTTAATTTGTCTCCTAACAATTTCCAGCAGTGTATAGCAGGGGTGTTTTCTCTGAAGAGGCAAGGGAGGCAGTGCCTCCCCAAAACTTTGGAAGAGAAACAACCAGTGGATAAAATGAGATTGCATATAAGTAATTTTTACATACAGTATATAATTTTAATGGTTTTTAAAGAATAAAGGCTGCATTTCTTTGATAAAAAATACATAAGAAACAGTAATATTGTGAAATATTATTACAATTTAAAATAAGGGTTTTCTGATGCAAGGGTTTTGTCATGCAAAGCTGAATTTTCAGCATCATTACTCCAGTCTTCAGTGTCACACGATCCTTCAGAAATCACTCTAATATGCTGATTTATTATCAGTGTTGGAAACAGCTGTGCTTCTTAATATTATTTGGAACCTGTGATACTTTTTCAGGATCTATTGATGAATAAAAATTTAAGCATTTATTCAAAATAGAAATCTTTTCTAATGATATACACAGCTGTTTCAGCAAGTTTGAAGTCAGTAAACAGTCAGTAAGACATTTTTGAAAGGATTGATAAAAAGTGATAGTAAAGACTTATATTGTTAGGAAAGATTTGACTGGAGTAATGGCTGATGAAAATTCTGCTTTGCATGACAGAAATAAATTATATTTTAAAGTATATACAAATAGAAAAATGTTATTTTAAATTGTAATAATATTTCACAATGTTACTGTTTTTTTTCTGTATTTTTGATCAAATATTGCAGCCTTGATGAGAATAAGAGACGTCTTTAAAAGAAAAAAATACAAATCTTAAATATTACTGATCCCAAATTACATACAATAAGTATTGCTACTTTTGACTAATAGGTGGCATTTTCACTAAAATCATTACATTTGTTAATGCATTAATGTCTCAGTGTATTTTATTCATACAATGAAAGTAAACCGAGTTCAATGATGCCTTGACCCCAGTAACTTTCAAAATATTTAGGCTGGGAAGTGATGGAGCGGCTTAGCAGTTACTAGGATCTTCTGTGTGGTTGCTATAATGTAAATCTTTATGGATTTTTGAGGAGTTTTGAATGTTTTAGGAAAACCAAAATTCAAATGAGTGAGACAAGATACTGGGTCAAAACAACCTGAATGTCTATGCTGAGTTTTAGTGTCAGAAGAAGAAATAGCATATGCATAATAAATACAAAATCAGAATACTGGATTTGTCAAGCCAATGTGGTAAAACATTTCCAAAGCAATTTTAATGTGATTGTTATTAAAACTTTATTTTACTGTTTCCTTGTTACATACTGTATATTACATGCATTTACTATAGCATTAACACTAAATTATGTTATTCCAAGACTCTAAACCTACAGTATCTAACTACTTGTTAATTAATATTACTCAGTACTTATGTGTAATTAAACTGGAACAAGGACGCATTAAAATAAATTCTCATCACAAGCTAAAATCTGTTACTTCTAATAAAAATCCCTGGGAGACTGAAATGCTTGAAGTTGAAGAAACACCCTTCTACTTCTTTTCTCAGTCTCAAGCAATTTTAAGAAGACAATGGTTTTATGAAGGTGTCATACAGTAGGTACAGTAATTATTTCAATATGAAAAAAGATATCTATTGTATCCACCCTGCGCTATAGCAAAAACTTACCATTTATTACCATTCTCCCCACAAAACCAGACATTAGCAGAGGAAAGCAAAGGTATTTATGCATTTCTGAAAACAAATCATGTTTTTCACTCTCTTGGGCCTTTGTTAACCTACAGCAGTATTTGAGTTTATGTTTTGTACTATATTATAGTATAAAATCCTTTTATCTGGTATGGTTGGTCAGAGAAACTTACAAGTCAAAGATGAGGTAATGGTGACCTTCCTCTGAGATGCTGTCATGCAGCCGCACTGGTGAAGGATTGCCGGTTGTGGTTTGGATGGAGAATAAAAAAAGAGAGATCATGAAGTCATTTTTGTTTCATTATTTTTTTCTTAAATATAACATGCACTGCCTTGTAAGTGTTCAGACTTTAACTGTTTCTGGAATTGTTCTTCCCAACAGATTTGCTAAAGACATTTGTTCCAAAATGTTTCAAATAAGATCACTGAGAACAGAACTTTAAGATTGAAGTCATTTGGCTGCTTGGTATGCACCTCAACAGCCTCCTGGCACAAATTTACCAAAATAAATTTTATTAATTTAATTTAATTTAATTTAATTTAATTTAATATGAATGGAAGCCCGTTTCCACCACTGAATAAAAAATAAAAAAGGTCATTTTTATCTCACAATTCTTTTTTTTTTCTCAAAATAGCAAGTTTGCATCTCGCGATTCTGATGTTTTCCTTGCAATTGTGAGATATAAACCCGCAATTGCAAGTTAAAAAAAAAAAAAAAAAACGGAAAAAAAGACCTGATTTTTTTTTTTAATCAGACTTTTATTCTGACATTATAATTTGCAATTGCAGCTTTATATCATGCAATTCACAATTCTGAGTTTATGTCTCACTATTCTGACTTCTTTTCTCACAGTTCCAAGTTTAAATATCATGCAATTTTGAGAAAAAAAAAAGCCAGAATTGCGAGATGTAACCTCGCAATTACGAGAAAATAAGTCTGAATGGTAAGATATAAACTCACTTTTGTGAGAGAAAAAAAATCTGTATTCTGAGATAAAAAGTCACAATTACCTTTATTATTTATTTATTTATAAATGGGCTTCAAAAGATATGACCTGAAAAAAGTGCATGTTTTTTAAGAGTCGGAGGAACATAAGGTTCCCCACATCCAGCATGGCTGCTACACCCATTGCAACCGTTTCCCTGTAGACAGACACTGTAAATGGATCAGAGTGATATCTTCAGATCACAGTGTCATGGAGACTAGATTTCCCTCTGTTCACTCAAGTCAGCAAGTAGCCAGTATTACCATGGCAACTGCATAGCTACGCTCTAGCAACCATTCAGAGCAGACTAGCAACCGCATAACAACATGACCCAGTCATATCTCTGCAACAGAACATCAAAGAGACATGGGACTGGTCTCGTTTAATGTAAAGCAATATTGTCTGAGACCCGTACACAGATGTTACATTCACAATAAATGTGAAAAATATGAGGTTGTGATATTGTTCTGTCACAACAAGCATTACACACAGTTTCTCCAGAAAATGTATCTTGTTATTATTCTCTCACAATTTAGAAGTTATTACTCCATCTGGATGTCATTAACGACCGTCCTATATTGTTGAACCAGGAAACAGTTGTAGTTGGTTAGTTTCTTCAGCGATGCATCATACTATGGTAGTTAATCAGTGAGTTACATTCAAACACACCTCTGATTTTGTATATCACCTCAATAACTAGATAGTGAGCACACTAAACAGTACATGAAGCTATATTTTGGCAAGACTTTGGCATGTTAAAACTTGGTCATGCCCGGAGGGTACCTGAGCCATTTGGGGCTAGTGAAATGAAACCAGAAAAATGGCTAATAGTTTGGTCTAAAATAATAAGGCTAATCACAAGATTACTTAGTTCCTTAATTGCAGCTATATTTATAATTAGCTTTATATAAACACAAGTTCACCTCATTTAGATAGCTAAGTAAACATTTGTGTGTGTGTGTGTGTGTGTGTGTGTGTGTGTGTGTGTGTGTGTGGTGAACTTACCAATATTGGGATGCTTCAGCAGTCTGCAGATCCTAGCCTCCCTGTCCAGCTTCTGGTGATCTAGAATATATATAATAACAGATTTTTCATATATATTGTTGAATGTTTTCAACATTCAAAATAGAAAATAGAAAATAGTACATGAGCAAACAGCTGTTTTTACTATGCTGTGAAACACATAAAATACAGCACATCCCATGAAAATGGAGTTTCTTCATTTCAAAGGTTACATATTTTGGAGCACAGACCACCCGGCTATGGCCATTACCAATGTCGAAAAAAAACATTTCCTTGAATGGTATTATTGTGTACCATATCCCAGGTCGAAAAAAAGTGCACTTCCATAATATACTTAAAGTGCTCTATTTTCGCACACTAATTTTGTACTTAATATACTAAAAATTATTCAAAAATTATTAAGATCATCTAAGTGTACTCAACTGTGCTATTTTGGGACAACATGAATCTGAACTAAAATGTGCTTTTAACATACTATCTCTGTATTTAAAAAATGTATTTAGTTACCACTTGTAGTACACTTGAATCCATCTTTCATACACTAGTACATTCAAGTGTACTACTAAATACATTTTTTTTTTTAAATAAAGAGATAGTATGTTAAAAGCGCATTTTAGTTCAGATTCATGGTGTCCCAAAATAGCACATTTCAGAGTTCTGCCATTGTGTGAACAATATGTAATCATGTAATCCATAAAAAAGTAACTGTAATCTGATTATAAGCATTTTACTTACTTTTTTGGTTACACTTTATTTTAAGGTGTCCTTGTTACAGTGTAATTCTACATTAAAGTATTGAGTAATATTAAATAACTACATGTACTTACTATATGGTTAGGGTTAGGATTAAGGTTTGGCTTAGGGTTACTTGCATGTAATTATTCATAATTAATAGCAATTATAATAGTAAGTACATGTACCATGTGTAACAAGGACACTTTAAAATAAAATGTTAGCACTTTTTAAATCTGATTACGTAATCAAGATTACATGAAATCAGTTACTACCCAGTACTAGAGGGGGTCGATGAGAATTTACCCCCATTCAGTCATATTTTAAACAGTGTTAGGGGTAACACATTACAAGTAACACGTGTTACGTAATTAGATTACTTTTTTCCCCAAGTAACTAAGCAACACATTAATTTTACATTTACAAGAAAATATCTGAGTTACTTTTTCAAATAAGTAACGCAAGTTACTTTGTTTTCCCATTTATTGACTGACACCTAGTTGTAATATAGGCCAACAGCGTCTTCTCAGCATATACCCAACATTTGGAAAACACCTCAAGAGATACAGTAACAGTGGATTCACGTGAAATTAACTGTGCTTTTCAAAAATATTACTCAGATTTACACACATTATAATTCCCTCAAGATGATTTACCTATGCAGAAATGTTTGCTAAAGGTAAATATGCTCAACATTAAGCAAGATAAAAGGAAGAACCTAGAAAAATCTCCAGAATCTCAAGAAATGGTGGAATCAATTAAAGCTATACGCAGTATAATAAGGCCCCAGGGTCAGATGGTTTCTGTGTCGAGTTCTACAAAACGTTCTCCTCACAATTGACCTCACTGCTTATTAGCATGTTTAATTATTTTTATGAACAATCAGAATTACCATAAAGCCTCAAAGAGGCTCTCATTACAGTTTTCCTAAAGCCAGGCAAAGATGAAATAGATTAGCTCCTAAAACCTATTTCTCTGTATTAAATGTCAAAAATTTTTATCTAAAATCTCCTAAATACAATATATAATAGAATCTGATTTTGGTTTGCCCCAAATTTTAATCCCTGGATATGCCCATTGTATGTTGTTGAGGTGGTCCCTCCTCGTGTATGAGATTCCGGGTTCTACACCGGTACGTCATCATTCCAAGAAGGATGGAGGGCTGCCATCCTTCTCCATCTAGGATGTCCCGGAGGTTTGCTTTGGGGGCAAAGCTTACCAATACCGGGATCTTCCTTTCTGGTCTTGCACTCTCACCCTGCACGTTCACGAAGTGTGTGGATGCTGCTCTGGCTCCTTCGTGAGCCCAGGGCATCTGCATACTCAACCACGTCTATGATTGGTTGATATTAGCTCAATCAGAGCTGATTGTGGTTCGGCATCGAGATGTCGTTCACACTCACGTGAAAGAGCTGGGGTTAAGACTTAACGCCAAGGAAAGTGTGCTTTCTCCGGTTCTGAGAACCACTTATCTGGGCGTGGTGGGGATTCGCTCATGATGCAGGCTCGTATGACACCTGCTCGGTTCGAGTCGATCCTCAATGCAGTCGCAAGAGTGAGAGAAGGCCGGTCACTCACTGTAAAAGCAGTTTCAGAGACTGCTGGATCTGATGGCAGCTGCATCCAACGTGGTTTTGGCCGGCTGTACATGAGACCCTTACAGTGGTGGCTCAAGACAAAGGGGTTCTCCCTGAGGGGAAACCAGCTTTGCATGCTCAAGGTCACGCGGTGCTGCCTTCGTGCCTTAGACATGTGGAGACAACCTTGGTCTTGTCTCAGGGCCCGGGGCTGGGAGCTCCTTGTCGCTGCATAACGCTAGCAACGGACGTGTCCCTCACCGGTTGGGGAGCGGTCATGAGTGGCCACCCTGCCTGTGGTCTGTGGAGTGGTCGCCATCTCACGTGGCTTATCTATTGCCTAGAGATGCTGGCCGCGCTGCTTGGACTGAAGTTTTCCTCCCAGACCTGAGAGATCGCCATGTGTTGGTGCGCACCAACAACACATTGGTGGTCGCCTATATCAACCACCAAGGAGGTCTGTGCTCGCTCCCCCTGTACAGGCTGGCGCGCCAGATCCTTTTGTGGGCACAAGGGTATTTTCCCTGGGCATCTCAATTTGGGAGCAGACGTCCTGTCGAGACAGGGGCCGAGGCAAGGGGAATGGATGCTTCACCCAGATGTGGTCAAGCAGATCTGGAGAGTGTTTGGCAGGTGGACCTCTTCGCTACGAGAGAGACAGGGCAATGTCCCCTCTGGTACTCTCTAGTTCATCGTCTGTACACCTTTCCCCCGATCGCTCTGCTCCCGGGAGTTCTGGCGAGAGTGCTGGTAGCACCGTTCTGGCCGGGCCTTGTATGGTTCTCGGACCTGATTTCTCTCCTCGACAGCTCTCCATGGGAGATTCCCATCAGGAGGGATCTCCTCTCAAAGGCGGAGGGCACGCCCCTGCCCGGAGCTGTGGGTGTGGCCTCTGAGGAGGCACAACTCATAGCTTCCGGTCTCTCAACCGAGGTTGTTGAGACCATACTCCAATCCAGAGCTCCCTTGACGAGGAAACTGTACGCCTTGAAGTGGAAGCTTTTCACTTCTTGCTGCGGAGACTGCCAGCTCAACCCAGTTAACTGCTTGATTGGTACAGTTCTGGAGTTCCTGCATGCCTGACTCTCCACAGGGTTGACCCACTCCACCTTGAAGGTTTTGTGGCGGCAATATCGGCCTACCACGCCTCTTTTGGTGGACAGTCAGTGGGCAGAAACCCCTTGGTTACACGTTTCCTCCACAGTGTGCTGAGGTTGAGGCCTCCAGTACGTCCCATGTACCACGGTCAGTCGTGCTGCAGGCCTTCTGTCCTCCTGACCAGCAGAAGCACAATTGTATTTGTCTAGTGCGAGCACTGGACGCATACGTCCACAGAGCTGCCATGTGGAGAAAGTCGGACCAATTGCTAGTTTGCTATGGTCCCCCTAAGAGAGGTCTGCCTGCTACATAGCAGACCCTCAGCCGGTGGATAGTGGATGACATCAAAACTGCTTATGAGTTCTCTCAGTTCCCCTCGCCAACGGGAGTCAGAGCTCATTTTACCTGAAGTGTGGCGGCCAATCTAAGGCCTTTCTCGCAGGTGTCCTAATACAGGACATCTGCAACGCTGTGGGATGGTCCACGCCTCTGACCTTCGTCAGGTTCTTGGCCTCGATATGGGCCACTCCAGGCTCTTCCATTCTCTCTCCCTCGTTGTACTCCTGAGGGATACACACAGGGCAGGGACTTGGAAATCTGGCGGCGTGGGCATCTCGTTCTCCAAAGCGTCTCCAGATGCAGCTTGAGTTCCTGAAGAGGAACGCCTCGGGTTACGCATATAACCACACTTCCTGCATCCCTGCCAGCGTTTTGCTTCATTCCTAGAAGCTGACGCCAGTTTCACCGCATGTGCTTTTATACCAGCTGATCATTACGTCACCCCGCCCGTGATGCCTTTCCCATCATTTGGACTGATTACACACGATATTCAGAGCCGCTCATGACGTTCCCCAAAGCGTCTCCGGACGCAGCGTCTCATTCCTTCGAGGAACCAGGGTTACATACGTAACCCGAGGCGTTCTCGTAGAATGAGCAAGCACCTCTAGAGGTGAAGTACACCACGCGCCTCATAGGCCAGCGATATAGTCACTATCTGACCCCGCATCAGCAGGGGAGAAAGCCTCCAACCACTTGCTGAAAGCGAAACAGATTCAAAGGAGCCTTAGGATTAACTAGACCTAGGCAGCAGTAAAACTTTAACCAGCCTCGGGGCAAAGTCCATACAAGAAGAGCTGACAGAGCCTTCAGATCCTCAGTCCTCTGAGAGAGGATAGGATCACCAAAAAACTGCTTAAGGTTCAAATTATCTGACAGACTTAAACGGCTCAATGTATGGCCTGCCAGGCCTTCCAAACGAAAAATAAGTCCCAAAAGTAATCTGTGCCTGGCGGGAAGGCCTAAGCCGTCTCGTCCCTGCATGAAATGGGAACCTAGAGGGTGACATCCCGCTGAAACACCTCTTATGGGTAATGCTCAGCAGATATGGCAGCCACATAAACCTCAAGAGTGGCAGGGCCCTACAGGGCAATGGACTGGGTCCAGGTTGCGTTGCTACACCAGGAAGCAAAAAGCTTCCACTTAAGGGCATACAGCATCTCGTGGAGGGAGCCCTAGAATTAAGAATAGTGTCAGTAATCTCTGCCGAGAGACCGGAACACATTACAACTCCACTCAGGGGCCACACCCATTAGTTCCAAAAAATCCGAATGGGGATGTCCAAATCATGCCCCGAGCCCGAGTCAGCAGGTCGTGTCTGAGGGGAACCTCCCAAGGGGGTAGGCTAACAGACTGACCAATTCTGAGAACCACGTCTGAGTGGGGCAAAACGGCACCACCAACAACAGACCAACAAATCCAAATCAACGCAAACCAGTCACACTAAAAGTGACAGCGTTATTCCCAAACGGGTTGTCATCATAGAAGCTGGATGGTGTAACCATACGACAGCCTGATCCTCCCTCATGAGGCCCTGAGACACCTGAATTGCGGGAAAAACCTCTGAAACAGGAACAGATACTAAAATCAGAGAGGCAAACACACAAAGTTCCAGCTCAATGCAAAAGCGGAGCTGAAAAGAACTGAGTAATTAGTCATGCAAACCACTGCTCGGTAGCACGAAGCACCCAACATTTCTAGTGCACAAAATGCAGTAACATAACGCAGCCAGTCATGTGAAGCGAGTTTTGGTAGCGGAAGCGCCGCATCAAACACATGAAGTAGGCTGACCATAGTGAGCATTAATAGCTTGCCATAAGAGAACTCTTACATGTGAACTCATTCACACAGAAGCTCAGCTCAGTGCATCTCAGTTGGGATGAGAAGAATAATGATTAGTCATGCAAATAGTGTTGGTAGCCTGAAGTGCCAAAAACCATGTTGCACGACAATGTGGGTTGCAAAACTCCACAGAACCAGCTCATAGAATAGAGTCCAGTATTTCAGCGGAGCTGAAAGAATAATAATTATTAGTTGGGCAGACTAGTGTTTGGTAGCATGAAGCACCAAAAACCATAGCGCACGACAAATGTCAGTTGTGGAGTCCGTGCCTAAAAACAGTCACATGAACAAGAGTTGGAAGCGTAAGCGCCAAATCAATGTACGTGCCTTAATTAATGCAGTGCAGGAGTAGAGAGAAACAGGAAAAATCCTGCTCACTCTGCAGCCCGAGTCACTATGGCATTAGGTGTAAAACAGCTTACCAAAGGAATTTACTTTAGATTTCGCCCACTGATTTGTTCCAGCTCAAAGCAGCAGCAGAGCTGAAAGAAAAATTAACAGCCGGGCAGACTAATGCTTGGTAGCATGAAGCGCCAAGAACATAATGCATGACAAACCTCCGCTGCAAGACTCCTAGAGTCTGTGCCTAAAAGCAGTTCATGAAACAAGAGCTGGAAGCGTAAGCACCAATTCAAATGCATGTGCCTGCATTAGTGCAGCACCGCACGTAGAGAGAGATAGGCAAACCCATCTGCTCACCCTAACCCGAGCTACTACGTTAAAGCTTTTAATAAGAAGGCTTGTTTCTATAAGAATATTCGGGCAATACTCTATAAGAATAGTCGGGCAACTAATGCTTGGTAGCACAAAGCGCCAAAATCATAGTGCACAACAATTATCTGCTGCAGGTCTCCTCAGAGTCCGCATCTAAAAACAGTACACGAACAAGTGTTGGAAGTATAAGCACTAAATCAAATGAATGTGTCTGCATTACTACAGCACAGCAGGTAGCGTTAGAGAGAGAGGGGAAAAACCAGGGGAGGGAGCAGTGGCGTAGCGCAAGTCGGAGGCCCCCTCCTGATCCGGGGCGGGGTCTTAGCGGGGATGCGTCGCAATATTGGAAATATTTCTGTTTTAAACCGAGAAGGCAAGCCAGTGGATATCACGCAAGCAATGTGCAAGCTTTGTGCAAGACTTAATGCCGGTCAGAAAAATTTCCTCCCCACGCTCCGAGCATAATAATCGCTCCCGCACACTGATATCAGACACACTGCTCCGCCTTCGCTCCGCATCTAAAGTATCTCATTATGTTTGAAATATCACAGTTCTGTTCATAACGTATATTAAAAGAAAAAATAAATAAATAAAATAACAGGAGTGTTTTATTGGAACACTGTGAAAACTTTTTTTGAGAGATTATTGAGAGAGCGATTGCATGTGAATAAGTGTTGTACCTGTTTAAATCATGCTTTCACCTAAAAATATTCAGTATCTAGAAGGAACAAATTTCTTGAGAACTATAACTTTCCGTGTATGTCCATTGCCGTCATCAAAGCCTTCACATTCTTTCTGATTTGAGTGATCCTTCTCTATCACGCAAGCTATATAAATAATAATAATAATAATTTGTTACATTTATATAGCACTTTTATGGGTACTCAAAGCGCTTTACATAGAGGGGGGAATCTCCTCAACCACCACCAGTGTGCAACATCCACCTGGATGATGCGACAGCAGCCATATTGCGCCTGAACGCCCACCACACACCAGCTTACTGGTGGAGAGAAGACAGAGTGATGAAGCCAATCAGTGTATGGGGATGATTAGGAGGCCATGATGGTCAGAGGCCAATGGGCAAATTTGGCCAGCATGCCGGGGTTACACCCCTACTCTTTTTCAAAGGACATCCTGGGATTTTTAATGACCACAGAGAGTCAGGACCTCGGTTTAACGTCTTATCCGAAGGACGGTGCTTTTTACAGTATAATGTCACCATCACTATACTGGGGTGTTAGGACCCACACAGACCACAGGGTGAGCACCCCCTGCTGGCCTCACTAACACCTCTTCCAGCAGCAGGTCTCCCATCCAGGTACTGACCAGGCTCAACCCTGCTTAGCTTCAGTGGGCAAACAGTCTTGGGCTACAGGGTGATATGGCTGCAATAATTCACAAATAATGCAAAAATATCCAGTTAAATTACGGGCTGTTGGCATGAATTGTACTCGTGATGGAGCAGTGGTGGAGATCTCTTGGAGCAAGTGAAAACCACGACGCTTCAACTTTTAAAAAATACGCTCCTCCCTCCAGTAAAAATCAAACCGCTCCACTCCGCGCTCCGCTCACATACTCAGATGCCGGTGAACGTCTTTCAACATAAAAGTGAAAGTAAAAACTGATGGCGCTGTCGGCATTTGACGACCCACGCATTAACGGCGCATATTCAGAGACGACAAGAAATGAATTTCCTACTTAATATGCGGTATATAACTGTTTTAATTTAGCCTATTTCCTTAATGTTTTTTTTTGTGGCCCGAACATATTGAAAACAACGAGAAACGTGTTTCGGGTTGAACAGGTTGTTTTTGAAAGTCGGCGCTTAAAATAAAGCTGCTCTTAAGTTTCATTGATGACTGAAGTGTTAACAATTTTATAATTGTAGGCTATAATAGACCTGTATTAAAAACATTTTTAAAACATTTTCAATGAGGAGTAGCCTAAGCTAATAGCCTAATCTTTTATTATCCTCACAGCGTTTCAGTTACTGTGCGGTGATGTGCTATGAAATTATTATGGAGCAAATTAATTGTAATATTAATTTAATAATAAAAGTAACCTAATAATAGTAGCCAGGATGTAAAAGGACTACATTAATTGAAAATGCCAAATACTCCTAATAATGACAATATTTAATGCTTTTTACAATATCTCTGGCTATCGTCGATACATGATCATAGTCTTTCAACGCATCACATTGTCTTATCGCAGGGCCCCCGGTGCGTGCCCGTCCGCTACGCCACTGGGAGGGAGTGGAGCAAACAGGGATTTATATCAGTAAGCTCAACCCTTAACTCCTAGCTAATATCTACAGCGTGTGTCACCTGCAAGCTCGAGACCCCGAGGTCGCTGTAGAGTATGCATCATCTAATCCGCAGCCGAAAGAATCGATTTACGAGCTTCCGGAGCGGGAATCAGATTTGACTAAACCTAACTCACGAGGCGCTCTTCTGATGAACGCACGCTGTCCAAGCGTTGAGCTCATGCGGCGCCTCAGCAACCACAGAACTGGAACAACGGGGGTTGAACGAACATCTCTCCTTCCTCAGAAAAAGAGCGAGCCCAAAGCGCAACTACTTAAAAACAGATATCACGGATACAACAATAAATAAAGGCTGCGAAGCGGTCTTCCAACCTGTTTCCTCGTGAGTCCGTGTAACATGATCCATACATACTAGAAAACTCACTGTGTTCGCCTAGAGGAGTAAACTGCTCTATATAAATAGATGGCTTAGAACACAAGAATCTCTTTCCGATGGGCAACAGAGGATTCGCTTCCTGAAGGAATTAAAATCTGATGAAATAGCGTGCAGCACGCATATATGAGCATACGTGACATATGCTTGGGCTGGTGATAAGCGCTATTGGCCAGTGAATTGGCGTGATGGTATAAGGGCTTCAGACATTCGTCACACCGGAGGTGCTCCCAGAGCGATGACGTCATGGCAGCATTGAAGTGAACCTATGAAAGGGAACACTTCAGGAGTTTCGAAGTCGTCATCGGATTGGTTGAATTATACAGGATTTCCGGGAGACTTGTGTGTCGCGTTCTTTAACGTTACACCTGGAAACAAAAATGCCGTAACACCAAACCCCCTCACGAATGAAGAAAGCTGTCGTGTTTACAACTGTGACAATGAGCGCTTATCAGGATCAACTACACCCTTGATTTTCAAAAGTATGTGAAAAATGTAAAGTTCGCGGCATAGAATCTTTGAAATGATGTCCAAGAGTTTTACACACATTTCCATGCCCCTAAACATAACGTGGCACAAAACGAAACGTGATTGGTTGCTTTACCTGTGAGTCATATTGCCTCTTGGGCGGGCCTTGGCCATTCAAAGCAGCCAAAGTTCACCTTCTGTGGTCAATCTGAAGGTCTGGCTACGCGAGACTAATATACCATTAAAATGAGCTGCAATTTAAAGGGGTCCTATTATGCTTTTTCACTTTTTGAATTTTAGTCAGTGTGTAGTGTGTATGTTTGGGCATAAAAAGATCTACAAAGTTACAAATCTCAAAGTGCACCCCAAAGGGAGATATTTCATTTTTAAAAAATCCCTTTTCAAGAACTACAACGAGCAGCTTGTTTGGACTACAAAGTTGTTTTCCTGTATTTGTGACATCACAAATTGGTCCATTAGAATATCATTAAAATATATCCGGCCTCCGGAAATTTGAATGCACGTTTCAAAATCTAAACCCGTTGCGGGTGTTTTTATATCACTGTATTTCTGATGGAAACCGACTGTCTTCAGAAAATTATGGATGTCATTTTCATTCATCTTGCATGTAATGTCTGATAAAGCAGTGTTTGTGAGCGGAGCGCTGTTTTGTGTACAGCGTTACCGGAGAAACCTCGCTCTCTCCCGCTCCAACAGCGCCTCCCGCTGGCAGAGAATTAATTTGCATATATATGCGCCACAAATAGTGCAACTCTGTGGGACTATGGTATAAAAAAATTCAACTGTATAACAGTTTCACTGCAATTCATGTTATAATGTTAGAATTAAAGAACAATAAACATAATACATATTACCATTGCACTTATCTGTACATAGTAAATGCAGTTATTTTAAGCTGCTGTTGACATCCTATCTAAAACGTGATTTAGACCAAAAAAAAACAACAACAACAACAATATCGTTACCACTTTAATATGTCTTGCAATATCCGTGCGTGCACAGGTTCTGCGCGGATTCTGATATGGGGTCTTGATATGGCAATATTGCAAGGGGCGGGGCAGTACTGAAACACCGTCTAAGCTGTTCGCCAATCACAACGCACTGGGACAGCTAACCAATCACAACACATTTTGTTTTTCGGAAGGCGGGCCTTCATCAAACCCGGAACTAATCGAGCCGTTTGTGTCAGGCTGGGGAGGAAGGTATTGTAATAATGTAAATTATGTGAAAAATAATGCAATTTTCGATCTACCAAGCATGAGAACATGTTCTAGTACACCCACAAAACAAAATCAAGACTTTGTAAAAGAGCATAATAGGACCCCTTTAAAAACTGTTATTGTATACCTAAAAACTGACCTCTAAGTAAACAGGTATGTACTTACAAGGGCCAAATGGCCTAATCAGTGTTGGGGGTAATGCATTACAGGTAACGCAAGTTATGTAATCAGATTACTAGTAACTAGTAATGTAACACATTTTTAATTTTATAGAAAATATACCTTTTTTTTAGTTACTTTTTTAAATAAGTGACTAACTTTTCCCATTAATTGACTGACAGCTCTCCTGTCCTCATGTTGAGAGAAATCGAGAATAAGTGCAGAGGCGTTGCATGCGCAGTGTGAACATGATGTTACTGTATAGACTAAATGTCAAAATTTACTCTTCTCACTTGCACAAAAACTTTCAGTATTCCTCAAAATTAATAAAAACAGTGAAACGCAAACTCAGAATATGAGAATTTGAGTTGCACCATCTACTGTACAAACATGAATTTACTTTTCCTTCAACCTGACACTTATTCATTTCACTTTTGGTGTGAAAGGCCAAAAATTATTTGCCAAAATATAACTTTTTTATATTAAAAACAAACAAGCAAGCCCAGGCCAGATGAGAAAAAAATAATGCAAAAGTAACATAACATTTTACTTTCTATAAAAAGTAACTACATTTTTTAGGGGGGTAATGCAATATTGTAATGCATTACTTTTAAAGTAACTTTCCACAACACTGTCATTAATACAGTGGTATTTCATGCTAGTAAAGGAATGTGCCAAATACCTGAAGCAGCATCAAAACAGTGCTGCACCAGTTAGCTTTTCTATTATTTTCTCTGTGGTCAGAAGGACTTACTGTAGTATTTTATTTAACTTGAAATCTGCAGCGTTTTGGCCGTGGTATCATTGGTGTGTGCCAGCCTGTAGGGAGTCTGTGCAGCGCATATGGCTGTGCGTTCTCCTTTAACTGGCTCTGTTTTAAGAGCTCTGTGCTCACCAAATTGCATTTAACAAGCTCCATTGTGGATGCTGTAGCTCAGCTTAGTAAGTTGTTCACACTTTGTTCACAGATGACATAAACTGGGAATGTGTACAAACGTCCTTTGTATGTTGTGTTCACTTGAATTTGGCCAAGCAATCTAAATGACCACCAGGACTACACAATGTCACATTTAACCACTCGAACTCTCTCTCAGAATTTAACAGGCTGAATGTTTTTTTCACATGATATTTAGCACCAGTATACAGTATTGTTACATCAATATAAAATTCTACAGTCCATTGATTATTGACACTTTCTCTCCCATTGGCAGACTATTTGTGAAGGCTCGTTGGAACTATGGATTCAGAAAGCACCGAATCATAGAACTATGTTGGTAATGACAAACCATAGTTGGCTAACATTTTTTTGGGAAACACACCCCTGAATAGTTTGGGTGAATATGAGATTGGCTATTAACCCTGGACCAGGTGACCATCCCTGGCAATTTTCCGGCAATCCATTTTTTCACTGTTATATGGTAGGGGGCACTATTACTCATCTTCTGGAATAGTAAAGAATCTCTGGATCCAAAAACAAGCAAAGAAGACAGAAACAAGCGATAAAATCATTGATTGTGCATATGTCAGCTAACGTGATCATCAAACATTAAATAACATAAATCAAAACTGCCTAACATTACCGAATGAAACATTGATCCAGGAAGTGGTATAGGACTGTGAAGCTTTGGGAGTGAAGATGGATTCGATCTACTCTGTATATGTTTTGATCATCATCCTGAATCTGATCTGGACATAGTCTTTGAAAAAGTATGTGAACATTGATTTTATTTTATTTTTTTAACAAAACTTACCAACATTCAAATGTTGATTTAAAAAAAAAAAAAAAAAAAAGAATGCATGAAGCTAGAATAAAAGGATTTGTTTTGTTTAAAAGCAGAAGCTCTGTTATCGTATGTTCAGATATTTATATAATAAAATATTCTGGGGTCTGTGAAAGATTTGCAAAAATGATCAAAAATGCTGGCGGGGAAATAAGTGTAAGTTAATGAGTTAATAAGACTGGAGAAACAAGGAGTTAATAAGCAGGCAATATGATGTACTATCATACGACAGAAGTCCACTTATTCTTTTCATTTAAAATACAAAAAAGACAGAAAACATAATGTATTTGTTTGACAGAAAATGTATGCATGTTTGTTACAGTTATTTTACTTTGATTGAATGTTTGGGATTTTCAGTTATTTGGTATTGTTATGTGGAATTTGATGAATGTGGCTTTTAAGTACTTTTCAAACGTGTCAGTTTAGTTTACACCATAATATGAGTGTTTAGATGAGAGTTTCATCTTTAATTTAATAATACCAACTTTTTGGAAGACTATTCAGATATCTCTACTTTAAAAACAAACTTTGATTTGGGTGGGCTTGTTAAGGTCATTTCCTCTCATTTTGATGCGCTCTGAGAGCGATGAAATCCCAGCTTTCAGTCGGCCCACTCATTTGGATGATGCACAAATGCAAAACTCTCTGGAGGATTAAATTTAGCCATCCTTTTGAGGCTGTGTGTTCATCAAGCGCTTCTGACACAATGTAATAGTTTTCAATGAATAACACTTCATTAACAGAGCAACAAAGTAACTTTTGTATTTTCAGAAACTGCAAACTCTCTCCATGATGGAGCGTCATGAGCATATCTGTGTTTTCTTAAAGGGTTACTCCACCCCAAAATGAAAATTGTGTCATTAATCACTTACCCCCATGTCGTTCCAAACCCGTAAAAGCTTTGTTCGTCTTCAGAACACAATTTAAGATATTTTGGATGAAAACCGGGAGGTTTGTGACTGTCCCATTGACTGCCAAATAAATTACACTGTCAAGGCTCAGAAAAGTATGAAAGACATCGTCAAAATAGTCCATCTGCCATCAGTGGTTCAACTGTAATTTTACGAAGCTACGAGAATATTTTTTGTATGCAAAGAAAAAAAAAATAATGACTTTATTCAATAATTCGTCTCCTCTGTGTCACCGTAGCACCATTTTGGAGAGTATCTGCTGGACGCAAACTGTATACGCTGTTCTGTGTCAGCCGCGCCACAAGGAAACGCTGTTTTCATTCAAATCAAAGCGTAAACAAATGTAGAAGACGTATCCGTGTGATGCAGCTGACACAGAACAGCATACACAGTTTGCATCCAGCAGATATTCTCCAAAATGGTGCTACGCTGACGCAGAGAACCACTGAGGGCAGATGGACTATTTTGACGATATCTTTCATACTTTTCTGGGCCTTGACGGTGGATATTGTTTGGCAGACAATGGGACAGTCACAAGCCTCCGGGTTTTCATCTAAAATATCTTAAATTGTGTTCCAAAGACGAACAAAGCTTTTACAGGTTTGGAACGACATGGTGGTAAGTGATTAATGACAAAATGTTCATTTTGGGGTGGAGTAACCCTTTAAAGGCATACACACATTAAAGAAACTTGACTAAAAGAATGTAAGAAAGATTCAGAACAATGATTTTTAGTTCATATTTAGTTATAACATTGAGTGACTTACAGAGTGACGTACAGTATGTGTGTTGTTTTGGCAGGAAGAGTTATATCTACGGACTGAAAAAAATTTGATTTGTAAATTTGATTTATTTTATACTTACCTTTTCTCTTAAGTTATAATACATTTACAATTTAAACACTGAATAAAAATATATTTATGTATAATGCTGTCCGTCAATGTTCAGTTATTTTAATAAACACATTTTCAATACTTCACAGTTTAATTGTGATGTTAAAAAATATTTAAGGTAAACATTACTCAGGAATTTAAATTAAAATTAGCATAATATTTTATTAGGCATTACTTAACAAAATTTTAGATCATGTCTTGTCTTAAATGCCCAGTTACGTAAAAAGTGACTGGAGCAAGAAAAAATGCCCCGTTTTAAGGCTGTCTACACTGGACATATCAAAGTGAATGATTAAAAAAATATCACCTTTATGATAAATCTTACCCCTTTTATTTGTCCTTTTGTTGAAAGTAGAGTAAGTGTGTAGTATATGTCATAAATAGAATGGGGGTATCTTTACTGTCAACAACTTGATGCGATATAATCAGTGCAGATGGTGTCTTTTGATTACAATGGGCTCTATTTGATTTTGACATGATGTGACAGTAGACAGAGCGTTATAATAGTTAGAATCCATGCCAGCATATACTTTTGACTCAACTCTATTCTGTTGCCTATAATAGTGTTGCCACTTTTTAAATAGTTCTCAGTCATCTGAAAATAAAGCAGCAATCTGTCTATAACCTCTCAACATTTTGTGATCAGATAAATGCAACATTAACATTTTCACTGATCCTCGGTCAGACAGGAAGTTAACATATGTCAATTAATAACAGAATAACCTACAAGTACAAAAATTAGTTACACCCAATTTCAAGTTAATTTTAGACATTCTACTAACTATAAGTAACTGCATCTCACTCTCATTAGAGTACTAGTAGACTGATGGGTCAGGGTTAGAATAAGTTGAGCTGTACTTGCCAAGCTACTTATAGTCAGTAGAATGCGTGTTGGAGACCATTGAAATAAAGTGTGAGCAGATCAGTCTACTGATTTTCTAATGACTGCTTAACATGGAGTGGCAAAGTTACCTGTAGATTGTATAGTATCTAAAGTGGACTATCAAAATAAAGTGTTACTCAAAAATCTTTAAGACTTGTTTGCCAAATTTTGTACAGTCTCATCATACCATTACAACAGGCTGTCTGAAATCCATCCATTATCTGAGCCGCTTGTCCTATGCAGGGTTGTGGGGATGCTGCTATCTTTGGCCAAAGGTAAAAACACCCTGAATGGATGACCAGTCCATCACAGGGAAAATGAACACACTCACACCTACCCAGGGGCCTCCTGTCTCAGCTGGGATTCGAACCCCACTGAGGCAAGTCAGTTAAGTCAGCAATTTGAAGATATAAACCATTTAAGCACAGATCACTGGCCAAATTAGAGCAAGGAGTTGTGAAACATTGGACATAGGAAGTGGCTCATCTCAGGAAAACCAGCACCCCAGTGATCCATTTTCCATTTGTAGCAACCTCTTCAGAGAATGAAGAGACACCGTCAAATATGCCAGTTGCTTCCAATATTAGACCCCCATTAACCTAGAATTTCATCGTTTTGGCTCTGCTAGGGAGACAATCGATGTTCATTGAGAAATGTGAACATCGCTGGCAACTGTCAGATACAGAGCTTGTGGCAACACTCAGTGTTGTTCTCTCTGGACATGCCCAAAGCTGGTGAATAGCTAAGAGGATCAAGATCCATAACTGTATAGGGATATTCTTGGTAGCATTCCTTCCAAACAAATACTTCACAAAAGTAGAAGAACAGCTCAAGGCCACGATGCAGGGTCCTCATAAATATATTAGAGACTGTGCCAAATGTCTATAAATCATTGAGCCTAAAATGGAAGGCTGATCCACCAGAAGAGGAAGCAAACCTTAATTTGCAGGAAGATCAGGACCATGTATGAAATGCAAAGCAAGACTATTAGGCTGAAGAGAACAAGTTCAAAGACCATGAGAAAAAATAAATAAATAAATAAAAAACTGTCTCCCACCACATGATTTTTTTGTTCCCATAAGGAACATGCTTAACATCTAGCTGTCATGCAGGCCAAAAGTACAGTGGGTACGGAAAGTATTCAGACCCCCTTAAATTTTTCACTCTTTGTTATATTGCAGCCATTTGCTAAAATCATTTAAGTTCATTTTTTTTCCTCATTAATGTACACACAGCACCCCATATTGACAGAAAAACACAGAATTGTTGACATTTTTGCATATTTATTAAAAAAAGAAAAACTGAAATATCACATGGTCCTAAGTATTCAGACCCTTTGCTGTGACACTCATATATTTAACTCAGGTGCTGTCCATTTCTTCTGATCATCCTTGAGATGGTCATCCACCTTCATTTGAGTCCAGCTGTGTTTGATTATACTGATTGGACTTGATTAGGAAAGCCACACACCTGTCTATATAAGACCTTACAGCTCACAGTGCATGTCAGAGCAAATGAGAATCATGAGGTCAAAGGAACTTTCTGAAGAGCTCAGAGACAGAATTGTGGCAAGGCACAGATCTGGCCAAGGTTACAAAAAAATTTCTGCTGCACTTAAGGTTCCTAAGAGCACAGTGGCCTCCATAATCCTTAAATGGAAGACGTTTGGGACGACCAGAACCCTTCCTAGAGCTGGCCGTCCGGCCAAACTGAGCTATCGGGGGAGAAGAGCCTTGGTGAGAGAGGTAAAGAAGAACCCAAAGATCACTGTGGCTGAGCTCCAGAGATGCAGTCGGGAGATGGGAGAAAGTCATAGAAAGTCAACCATCACTGCAGCCCTCCACCAGTCGGGGCTTTATGGCAGAGTGGCCCGACGGAAGCCTCTCCTCAGTGAAAGACACATGAAAGCCCGCATGAAGGACTCCAAGATGGTGAGAAATAAGATTCTCTGGTCTGATGAGACCAAGATAGAACTTTTTGGCCTTAATTCTAAGCGGTATGTGTGGAGAAAACCAGGCACTGCTCATCACCTGTCCAATACAGTCCCAACAGTGAAGCATGGTGGTGGCAGCATCATGCTGTGGCGGTGTTTTTCAGCTGCAGGGACAGGACGACTGGTTGCAATCGAGGGAAAGATGAATGCGGCCAAGTACAGGGATATCCTGGACGAAAACCTTCTCCAGAGTGCTCCGGACCTCAGACTGGGCCGAAGGTTTACCTTCCAACAAGACAATGACCCTAAGCACACAGCTAAAATAACGAAGGAGTGGCTTCACAACAACTCAGTGACTGTTCTTGAATGGCCCAGCCAGAGCCCTGACTTAAACCCAATTGAGCATCTCTGGAGAGACCTAAAAATGGCTGTCCACCAACGTTTACCATCCAACCTGACAGAACTGGAGAGGATCTGCAAGGAGGAATGGCAGAGGATCCCCAAATCCAGGTGTGAAAAACTTGTTGCATCTTTCCCAAAAAGACTCATGGCTGTATTAGATCAAAAGGGTGCTTCTACTAAATACTGAGCAAAGGGTCTGAATACTTAGGACCATGTTATATTTCAGTTTTTCTTTTTTAATAAATCTGCAAAAATGTCAACAATTCTGTGTTTTTCTGTCAATATGGGGTGCTGTGTACATTAATGAGGGGAAAAAAAATGAACTTAAATGATTTTAGCAAATGGCTGCAATATAACAGAATGAAAAATTTAAGGGGGTCTGAATACTTTCCGTACCCACTGTATGTTTGAATTATAAGTGGTATGGGTTAATAAGGACATTCGGGAGCCATGGTCAAACAGATGATCATTGTTGAAGAGCATTTTACTCATTATGGCTTGAGAAGCCTGAGAGGAGCAGAGTTAAATTATTCAACCTCCAAAAGTAGCGTCTAGGCAGTTGAGAAAGGGCATCGCTATCTTGAGGGTGTACCTTTTGTGATGTTTACTGACTATGCAGGAAAGACAACCCTCTAACTCATTAGATGGACTCTGAGGTTACAGCACTTCAGGTCAAAATTCAATACAGAAACTAAAGAATGAAAGTAGTACATTTTTCTTTATCTAGATCCATACATGAACCAGAAAGTCTGTCTTCATGCGCACAATGAAGATCCATTCCTGCAATTTTGCCTTACCAACAATACTAACAGAGACAGAAGCTACCCAGAACCAGGATGACCAGCTGAAGGAGTTGATGAAAGATAAGGAAAATGAGCAATGAGATGGGAGGTCCAGGACAGAATAAAGCCATGTACTGTTAGCAAAAAAAGTACCAGCTGTCTCTTACCCCCACATTCCTGGACTGCTTTCGTGTCAATAATTCAGAAGCTCTTTTGGAAAATGAAATAAAATTCTAAAGGTTGCATTGTGGCCTAAGATTCGTAAGGTATGGAAACACGTCAAAGAGTTTTCTATACACCAGCAATATAAACCATCCAATATGAAACCCCGAGGATTTGACCTGGTGCAGTTAACAAGAGTAACACTTTCCTTCTAGTAATAGTTGACTATTTCACAAAGTGGATTGAGTTTTTCCTATTGCAAGACAGTAAGACTCAGTGAATTTGCCACATCTTTAAAAATTACATCTTAAATGGGTGGGGGTTCCAAAATACATTATTTCACAATGCTATTGGTCAGTGTATGCAGGAACTAGGAAAATAAAGTATGTTTTTCCCTAGTTAGGGACAGCTATGCATTTTGTTTTTTAGTTTAGTTTGTTTGAACAGTACCATATAGGCATTGCCAGGGGCAGCACATCTGAATCATTAATTTCTTAGTTCTTCTTCCATTTTTGTTTGCATACATTTCTATTTGTAGATTTCTATTTGAAGATTAGGATCTATATTAGATAGGTCCAATTTTAATGTCTTTAATGGCAGGTGGGGGATAACTGCCTTGTTGCTGGCTTCAATATAAACTGTTTTTAGACTAACAACAATGTTTGAGTTCTGAAACTTACAGGATGTTTTTATAGTACAGTGCCCTATGTCAAAAGATCAAGGGAATTTTGGTTTCTCAGTTCATAACCCCTTTAAGAAAGATTCATTTTTGCACAGTAACTTGCACAATATTATAACATGCTATGAGATTTGAAAACTGATACTTGAATGAATGAATGAATGATGCATTTATATAGCGCTTTATTGTGTATTGCCGTACACCCAAAGCGCTTTATAATCATGTTGGGGGGGTCTCTCCTCAACCACCACCAGTGTGCAGCATCCACCTGGATGATGCGACGGCAGCCACAGCACAACAGCACCAGTGCACTCACCACACACCAGCTACAGGTGGAGAGGAGAGAGAGCGATAGAGTCAATTCAGTGGATGGGGATTATTAGGAGGCCATGATAGACGGGCCAGTGGACGGAAATTTGGCCAGGACACCGGGGTTATACCCCTACTCTTTACGATGAGTGTCATGGGATTTTTAATGACCACAGAGAGTCAGGACCTCGGTTTAATGTCTCATCTGAAGGACGGTGCTTTTTTTTTTTTAACAGTATAGTGTCCCCGTCACTATACTGGGGCATTAGGACCCACACAGACTACAGGGTGAGCACCCCCTGCTGGTCTCACTAACACCTCTTCCAACAGCAAACCTAGTTTTCCCAGGAGGTCTCCCATCTAGATACTGACCAGGCTCAACCCTGCTTAGCTTCAGTGGGCAACCAGTCTTGGGCTGCAGGGTGATATGGCTGTGGCCGTTTACTTATAAACATTAACGTCACATATAGGCTACAGCTTCATATGTATGGGTTTTCTAACACACCAGCACTAGTCACTGCTGGTTAGGACAAAACCTCTGAGTAACATGGAAAAGATACCTTTTATCATGCGCTGTGTCGTGTCTGGTTAGGACGTGGTGTTAAAGTTAAGAAATGGACGTGATGAGAGATGGGTGGTTGAGTTTTCTCTGTAAAGTTTTACTTAGTCTCCAAACTCAGTACGCATATTGTTCTCATCAAGCTAGACAACTGAATTACAGTTATTAGCTCTGCCTGACAAGTTGACCATTTTGAATTTAATGTGGATTTTTTGAAAATTACAGGCTTTGAATTTTACACACTAGGTCATGCACAATTTTTTTTTTTTTTTTTTTTTCCTGCTCTCTCTTCCACAGAAGATACATAAAAGACCATTTTAATGACTAAAACCTGAAGTAAGACATTTGTCTTGAGGGGTGTGGTAACCAGAAGCAGAATAGGGACTTTGGACCTTTAATGATTTGAAAATAAATAAATAATGCACACTCGAAGGTGGTTATATGACCATAAAGCAATCAATTACTCTTTACATATAAAGTTTAAAAAACACCCAAAGAGTTTGATTTGTTATCTGAAGTGTGATCCTGTGAACTCCAGTCAGGTAGATGACACTTTTCCTCTGACACATACGTACTTCTCACTACATTTACATTTATTCATGTAGCTGATGCTTTCTAATAAGAGTGCATTACAAATGAGGAATGCAACAAAGTGATTCATCTTAAGGAGACAGTAACCTGACATCAGCCATAATGAAAAGTTCCAAGATTATTCAGACTAGAACAGAGATGAAAGTAAGACAAAGTAACTTTTGTAATGCATAGTTACCTCCAGGATTTCATCTGAGTTTACGCACCGAAACAAGAAGTGAAACCAAGTAAAGAAGTATACCCTTGCCCTGTGTAGAAAACATTTGCAAAAACAAAATCGGTCACACTTTATTTTAAGGACCAATTCTCGCTATTAACAAACCATTAACTATGCCTTTTACCTCAATAAATTCCTAATTGGCTGCTTATTAATATTTAGTAAGGTAGTTGTTAAGTTTAGGTATTGGGTAGGATTAGGGATGTAGAATATAGTCATGCAGAATATGTGTTTTATAAGTACTAATAAACAGCCAATATGTTAATAATAGGTATGCTAATAAGAAACTTTTTACTTGTGAGAATTGGCCCCTATACTAAAGTGTTAACACGAAATCAAAATACATTTAATAATTGTTTTACAGAGAAAACAGATCTGAACAAACTGCATGACTGACGTAGTCATAAATCATTTTTGACAGTCTATGCTAAAACTGCTAGAGTGTATGAACAAGTTTTACAGTACTGATTTGATAGGGTACGTGAGAGAGGTAGAGTTATCTCTTAACTTGTCATAAAATCCCTGGCAGACAACTTCGAGGACTGATTTACCTTCACTAACCACTGCAGCAACTGCCCAGGCTTCCCCATGATATCCAGTTAGTAATCCAACACTTTCAGTCAAACAAATACTTTGTTGACCATATTTTGTCTCATAATTGACACTTATCTTGGTCAGAATTTCATTGCCTACATGTCTTTATGTGAAATCTGTGATTTAAGCCTCTATAAATTCACTAAATTTTACTCATCCTGTTGTGTCCAAAAATATTGGCACCCTTGCATTTTTTTCCCCAGTAACCCACAGTTTTACCTAAAAATAATTAGAAATTTAAAAAGAACTTTTTATTTCACTGTCAGTATTACAGGACCTTTGTTTTTGATTCAGAACAAAATTGCATTGAGAAATTTATTGACACCTTAGACTTAATATCTGATAGAACAGCAATATACATATAATCAAACACTTCCAAAAACCATCAACGAGCTTTCTGCACCTCTGTACTGTAGGTTTGGCCCACTCTTCTTGTGCAAATCAAGTTCTCCCATATTAGATTGGTGCCTTCCCATAACTGCAGTTTTTCGGGCCTCTCCACAAGCTTTCAATATGATTTAGATATAGACTCATTGTTGGCCACTGCAGAACAGTCCAGAATTTTGTCTGCCTGGGTGCTTTTTGAAGTGCATTCAGGATCAACTAAAAGATACTGGAGGATTTGTGACTTTTGATGGAGACCCAGATTTCTGACACTCTTTCTGACAATAGCTTACAGACAGCATACGAAACTTTGATTTCAAACTCTGAAGTGAATTTATTTTAACTAAAAAAGACAAGCAAACAGTCAGTAATAAAATAAGAACAAATAAATGCAATAGCACAAATAAATACAACAGCAAGAATTAACAGTGCCTTAAGTTCTTCAGGTAGGTCTAACAGTAATATTCGGGTTCAAAAAAACTACAGAAATGTATTTAACTGTAAAATAACACTGGACAGTCTTCACTGAATAAATAAACATTAATGAACCAGACAGCAGCAGATTTATTTAAGCTGCTGTCTCTTTAATACTTCGTGCACAGATCTAATAGTGTTACTCATGCGTTTTGTTTCTCAAAATTCACCTTATATATAACACTGTTGTTTACATGAATACTCGCCAAGACGGTCATTTTCATATGTATTTGGCTGTTTACGTGCAAAATGGTGCAAAAAATAACTCTGTAGGACACTCTGTACAGTTTTGGGTGTGAGCGCGTAGAAGTCAGTCTCCCAGAGAACGCGCCAGTACTGTATTTCCTGTATTGACTTTTCTTGTCTTCTTGCGCTTGAATGTTAAAATTGGTAAGACTTAAAAACACGTGTAAATGATCCATTCCATCATCTGTCCCGATCGTCTTTCAAGCTGAAAGGCTTGTGGGAATTTCCCGCGATATGAGCGCAGAACCTGCGGGAATGAGTAGATATTCCCGCAAAAATCCTGCACAGAAATTCAAGCCCTGCACACGTTGAAGGCACCCAGTGGCAAAGGCAACAAAGCAACCACAAAACATCACTGAACCACCTCCATGTTTGACTGTAGGGAAGGTGTTCTTTTGTTAGAAGGCTTAATTTTGTTTTCTGTAAATATAGAGATGGTATGGTTTACCCATCTGCCCTCAGGACATTCTTCCATAAGTATTTTGGCATGTTCTGGCAAATTGCAATCGGGCTTTCTTATGTCAGTTGGTGGAGTCCTCATGGATTTCTCTTACCACATAACTCCCTTTCTTTGAGTTTTTGACAGATGATGCAAGTTGCTGGGTGAGTGCGCTGATGCAAGAATCTGTCATACCTTGTGTCTGAAGGTCATCTTCAATCTGGTGGCAGCTGACATAAGTGCTTTCTCCACCATTCGAATAGTCCCTCACTGCGATCTTCTATCAAGTCTTCTTATGTGGCTATGTCCAGTGCTGTTGGCTACAATGTCATGAGCCCTAAACATCTTGCTATAACATGAAGTATGGTGGAAAGAGGAATATCGAGATCTCTGGAGCTGCACTTGTAGCCTTGTCCGTGGTTGGCTATAATCTTGTGCATGACCTCAGATAATTCTCTGGTTTTCTTTCTTTTGTTCATGCTCATTGCGGTACACAGTAACACAAACAGGAGAATGAATCATTTTCTCTATTCAGACTGGCTGAATGCATGATTATTATACTGCAGGCACTTTCATCTCGCCACAAGAAAGTTCAGTTGCAAAGTAAAAAAAAATAAAAAATAAATGTAATTATTTTTAACTACCACTAGAAGATGTCAATAATATTGACCAGGCCATTTTAGGATTTCTCTGTGGAATTTGCTAATTTTGTTTTGTTCAACTGCACATTTACATATATGTACATTTTGTACATTTACATTTATCAGACGCTTTTATCCAAAGCGACTTACATTGCATTCAAGTTACAGTTTCTACATTTTTATCAGCTCTTGCTTTCCCTGGGAATCGAACCCATGACCTTGGCGTTGCTAGCGCCATGCTCTACTATTTGAGCTACAGGAAAGACCAATGTACACATTGTACACATTATCCATATACAAATATAAACATTTGTATATGGATAACAAATGTTTTAATTTCAACAGTTTTTTGGAAGAAATTGTGCAAGGATGCCAACATTTTTGGCCGTGTACTGAACAGAAAAAAAGAAGAATGGTTTGTCCTTTCTTCTTCTGGAAATCTCACATTATTTTCTCACCAAATGTTACTACCTCTGTTTTCACACACACAGAAACTGGTCTATTAAAATAAAGAATAGAATAGAATAGAATAGAATAGAATAGAATAGAAGAGAAATGTCTGTTCTCAGAATATGCATTACTATTATGAAGTAATAAAAAAACACATAATGTGATTGAATTGGTTGGTTGTTGACAGACTGACAGAAAAACTGTTAGCTGTGATGATGGATCGCTTGCATACTGCATTGTTTAAAAACCCATTAAAACAACAATGCAAGTACAGTAGCTACTATTTGAAGCATATAACATGATGTGTGCCTGGCAACACGGTGTAGGAGGTGTGCGGCTGCCTTCAGGGTATATCACTGCCTCCTACTGCTCTACTTGACTTTCAGCTTTTACAATATCAGCTTCCAGGAAAAAAAAACCTTCCCTTTTCAGCTATGACAATCATACAACAATCACCATTTGTAAGGAAATTTCTTTAAAAAAAAACAATTACAAATGCATACATAGTACTCCAGGATCTTCAGTCCATATACAGTTCAGTTATTTCAACTTATTTTCCAATAACAATAAGAAATGAAACAGCATTTATACCCACATTGCAAAAACAACACATTTTTAACATTGACTACGATTAAACGGACCAAAAATGAGAAAATTCCGCCTCATATCTGACAATTCCTACTTATATAATCTAACATGTCAGATGTTAATAACGGCACAAAGGCTGTATTTGGGTACTTAGGGGTTTTAATACTGAATTTACTCTTAACCTCAACACAGCATTCACTAGTCACCATTAGCGAATGTCATATCTAAAAGTGCCCATGTATTTGTCACAAATGAAAATGAGTGATTGTTAAAAGGTAAAAATGATGTTTGACTTGGTCCTCAAAAGTAACATTTTTGTTCTTTACAGACTTATTAATGACTAATTAATGAGGTAATTCACATCTCACATGAGCTATGACATGAGCCTACAAACAAATAAAAGTCACCAGTTTTGTAAATGGGGGCTTAAGATTGACTACAGATAGACTGACAATAAATCAACTATAAATTGAGTCCACTGCTGATGTTCTGTAGTACCTACTGTAATGATTGCTTAAAATTCCCAACCTTGATGGCGTTATTATAGCATTTGAACTGTTTGTTGGACTGATCTGAGCACCTACCCCGAGTAGACAGCTTCTTTGTGTTGATGATCTTTGCTGCATACTCTTGCCCTGAGAGAACTTTCAGACATCTCCGCACCACAGAAAAGGCTCCCCTAAAAATCAGAAGAACATGGAAGCAAGGTCTGTATGTTGAACATTTAGTGCACTGTGAATGTAAACTTTAAGAAAAAGACTCAGGTTTACCTGCTAGGCAGACAGTAATATATTGGATTATGCAATATTTCAATGTCTGAATTGAATTGCCACCCACAAATGCAATTATGTAAGCGGTTTGACTGCCCACAGAAAAAGACGTGTGTGTTTGTGTGTGTGTATGTGTGTGTGTTCAGTATGAGGGTGTGTGTGGGAGTAGAGCAGTGGGCACAAGGCCAGATGGAGTTGAAGACCCATCTCTGTAGAGGTGTTACATGCTCTCAAATCAAGAAAACAAGTATACAGTGCACTCGCTCAGGAAAAAAATGCTGTAGTACAGAGTGGGTGGATGGAGAGAGGGAAGCAAGCAGATTTTTTTGTACTTCTGCCTCAACAATTCACAGCATTGTTACTGGCACTATATGCATCAACGTACAGGTTTCTGAATTTAAGTAGTGTGTAACATTTATGAACGTAATTATTCATAATTATAAGTTCATTGTATTGTACTGTGAGGTGTCTTGAGATATATATATATATATATATATATATATATATATATATATATATATATATATATATATATATATATATATATTCACACAAACACACACACACACATATACATATACACATACACATACATACATATATACATACACTACATACATAATGTATCTTCTGACAGATCGAGAATTTGCCAAAATCAATTTAGGTTGTTGACTGCAGTCTAAACTATGACTGTATTTAAATTACTGTATGTTTGTGCTAATACTCCACATTGTGATTGTTTTTCTCTCTCTCTCTGAAAGCATGAGATTGTTTTAATGCACTGTTAATGGCATAATGTTGGAATCACTCTTCAGATCTCGCCGCTGAACTTTTAAGTCATTTCCTCTGTGGATCTCCTCCACCCAGTGTCTGCTTGTTATGTAATGCAAGTTTCGTTATGTGCCTTCTCAAGTAAGTACATACTGATCATTTCTACACATTCTGATTCCAGTGATTTCATATTTTGCTACATTCAAACCAAACCCTACCAGATTTGCCTCACAACCAGTTTCAGATGAAACTCATAGTGAATTTGCGGTTCTATCTATTGGGGATATTTTCCAGCTATGTTGTCCTTATTCTTTAATGGACAAGCTGTCTGACAGTTCTGACGCTCTTAACATGAGCTGATATGTTACAAAAGCATTGCATTGGAATGAAAATAACATCTCGGGCCATTGTGCAGCTCAAACATACCTTCACATCGGTTTAAAGAAATGCAGCGATTAGAACTTACTTTCCCAGTTCCTCAAACAGCTGGTATTCCTCTGTGAAGCGTGTGCAGGTGATGGTTGCCATCCTGGAAGTGTGTGCGTTTCCTGCGTCTGATGAGAGTGTTGTGAGGTGAAGCGTTTGAAGCGTCAGGCAGGAGGGACAGGAGCGCGATCAAACGCCTGGTCTGGAGATCGTTTTCTATATCGGAAAAGTGGAAGTGGAATGAAGAAAAAAGGATAGATCTTTCTGTGGCTGCCTGCGACTGGCTGCTGTCCTCCATACACAGCCCTCGTTACCATGGCAGCCACATCCTCCTCCTCTCCTCACATGCTCACACACATGAAGCCATGCAGACAGTAAAACACACCCACACACCTTCAATGTGCATCACACTGTTACTTCACAGCAGTCTGCATATACTGTATGAAGAGATGGCCAAAATAGCTATTTTAAATTCTCTAGGATTAAACGAAGCCTACAGTGTTTCTTTATATTCGCATTCATTCGAAGTTCTTTCATTCAAACGCAAGCATTGCAGTGTAGGTTTTTACATATTGGGATGGTCTGTTATTGCCTATTGCTATTAGTAGAAATTCCCTTGCATATGGATTTAATGATGTCTGTCTTTTTCTTTATCTATAGAGGAAATAATAGAAAAGAATCAATGCACAATTTACCCAAAGTGGCTCATAGGCTTTACAGGCTCATTAGGGACAGGTTAGGGACCAGTGGCATCTATGAGAGTCCCAACTGATTTGAGAATAGGGCTGGGTGATAGAAGATATATTGAGATCGGCTAAAATTTATGTCGATAACGATGATTAGCTCTGGACATTTTTACTTTATGGATTCATCTAACAGCAGAAATAAATGCAACAACAGCCAGTCAGGGGATGTATCTAATAACTCTGCATGTTCGGCATGTCTCTGTGTAAATGAATGGTATAGTTTTGTCTAATACACAAACTCAAACACATGTGACCCTCATGGTGATTTCAGCATCTGCGTCTCAATATATGAGACATGAACATGTAAACTTCATCTCCAGAGCCTCTCTGAGAGTCACTTTACCAGCTTTACACAAAAACTTGAAGAAATTATGAAATATATTACTAGTGTATACTAAAATGTACTTTTTAAAGTAATAATATTTTTAAGAAATATCATACAACCAAGATATTTGTCATTCATGTTTTAGTTTATACAGTTCTGTTGTACCACACCTTATTTGAAAAAGAATAAATAATAATAATAATAATAATAAATGTAATGTTTTATGTAAATTAATTATATTTTCATCTGAATACATTTTTAAAGACTAATTCAATTACTAAAGTTTTATTAATTCATTTCATTAGACACTATTTTTGATGATAAATTTGTATTACATTATAAAACACAATCCAGAAAAAGTAAATAAATAAACAAAATGGAAAACACAGAATTTAGGGCAAAATGTATTTCATGGAGCCCTAAATTAAAAGGTATTTTACTCTGTGGAGTTTAATTGTGAACAAACAAGTTGCATTTAAATTAATTCTCAAGGTCTAACAAACATGTGGAAAGTATTTCCTTCTCTATTAATGGTAAATAAATATCATGATAAATACTGATATTGTTACGGAGTGACTGTAGCGAGAGGCGTGCGGATCCTTCTGCAAAGCTTTATTCTTAAACATGGCCAAAACAGGCAAGAGTCAGACAATGGCAAACAGGTATTTAGAGGGCAAGACAAAAGAGTACTCCAGTAAACAGGCATAGGTCGATCGATGGCGAACATAATCCAAAGGATGAGGCAAGCGAATAATCCACAGACAGACAATAATCCAGGCGAGGTACAAACAGAGTCCAAACGACAAGACGAGAGAGAAATTCAAGACAGGCAGGAGATCAGGAAACAGACAGTCAAGCAAAACTAGACGTGACTAAACTGGACTAGATCAAGGAAATAGGAACTAGACAAAACTCAGACAGGAAACTGGCTCCGTAAAGTGCTATCACTAGAAGAGCAATAAATGCAGACAATATTCTGCGATTTGAGAAGGATCTGAGTGGGTGTTATATAGTGTGTGTAATTGGCTACAGGTGAGCGTGTGATTAGTGAAATGGCACATGGGAACAAGGCACAAGCTAAACGATCAGTCTGTGAACTTTATTTACAACAATATTACCTATAATCTTGAGCCTCAGGCCAACAGTCCGGAGTGATGTCTTGATCATTGTTTTGAACCAGTTGTTTTTTTGTTTTTTTTAACACAATAAAAACTCACTTTCGGATGCCTGACAGTCACTCCAACTCAAAATGAGCCAAAACAGCAGCGTATCTGATCCTATGATGAATGAACTCATTCAGTGTTCCAGTTCCTCCAACAGTCACTGAACCTGAGGAAACAGTTCGACTCAGACCAAAGACTGATGAGCCGCTGATATGAGCATGCATGAACCGAGCCCTTGAATGAAGGGGCCAAATTAATGTTTTTATGTTTTCTTATTGTTTATTTAAAAAAGTAAGCTGATGAAGTCTAGTTTATGCACTTTATATGCTTTAGACATGTAAAACATCCATGTTTCACATCATTATTGGAAGCTTTAATAATATAATTGTGTATATGTGATGCCATTGCGTGATTACATAAACACACTGGTAAATCAGTTGTTGGAACCAGTTCATTGAAATATGCTGTCCGAAAGACAGTGGGTCTTTCCCATTTGTCTGAGGCTCTGAATTACAGATAATATTGTTGTAAATAATGTTCAGTTTCTTGCAAAGACCAGTCGTTTCACTTCATAAGACCATTGCTCTCACTGATAGTTTGATCAGAGAGTCCAAGCCAGTGGTTCTCAACCCTATTCTTGGAACCCTCTTAACACTGCGCATGTTGAATCCTCTCCTCTTCTTTGTCTGACACACTCATTTCAGGTCTTGGAAGCTCTACAAAGCTGATGACCTGAATCAGTTGATTAAGGGGACATGCAAAATGTGCCCTCCCAGGTGAAAAACAAGTACACTTCCATAATGTACTTAAAGTGCTCTATTTTCGCGCACTAATTTTGTACTTAATATGCTAAAAATGATTCTTTAGTAGTTCTTAAAATAAACTTAAGATCATCTAAGTGTACTCAACTGTGCTATTTTGAGACATGTTAAAATGTGCTTTTAACATACTAACTTTTAACTGTATTTAGTTACCACTTGTAGTACACTTGAGTGTACTAGTGTATGAAAGGTTCAAGTGTGCTACAAGTGGTAACTAAATACATTTTTTAAATGCAGAGATAGTATGTTAAAAGTGCATTTTAGTTCATATTCATGGTGTCTCAAAATAGCACAGTTGAGTACACTAAGATGATCTTAAATTTATCTTAAGAAGTACTAAAGAATAATTTTTAATATATTAAGTACAAAATTAGTGCGTGAAAATAGAGCACTTTAAGTACATTATGGAAGTACACTTGTTTTTCACCTGGACTGTTAAGAAGGAGATCCAGGAACAGGGTTTTGCACCACTTACAATTAGGGCGCCTTCCATCAATAGGTATAATAATGAGGGGAAATGTTTTTATGCTCTTTACTTCCTTAACTCCACATTGCTCCTCTTCACACATTAGCCCAATGATTGTGTGTTTTTTTCTTTGCTGCTTTTATCACATAAATGCAAATACAAAAGTTACAGTATTACAGACAAATTAGAACATCATTAGCACCAAGTTCTTTGGTTCAATTTCCATGGAATGCGTGAATGTTTAAAATCTGTATCTTAATGCAGTGCAAGCCACTTTAGATAAAAATGTCCTCCAAATACATAGATGTATGTTTCTTCTCTTCCAAATGACCCCCTGATAAACACACACACTCATCTAAATTATTACAAGAAACAAGGATTTCCTTACCTCTGCTTTTGATAGCCACATTCTTCTCATTATTTTTTTTTATCCCAGTTTCTGGTCAAATGGGATGCCTTTCTCATTTCTGACAGTAGAGGGTGACTGTCACGAATCCTGTCTATGCACTTCTGTTCGTTCACCACCAGAGGTCACCCGCTCACCACATGGACTCTTGCACTAAGCTAACTGTTGCACTGCACCACAGACTACAATTCCCATCACCCATTGCACTGACGACACACACACAGCTGATTGCACTAATCACACGCTCACCTGATCCTACGCACACACTGAATGCACAGATTACACGCCTTACTTAAACTATGGACTTCCTCAGTAGATCGCCGAGTATTGTATCGCGTTAGCTACTCTACGGAGCCCACTTAGTTGCCATAGTCTTGCCTTGACGGTTTTCTCGTGTTTTGATTCTTCCCTTGTTTCCTGGATTTACCCTTTGCCTTGCCGTTTAGACTCTGTTTGCACCTCGTTTGGATTATTGCTCATGTACCTGGATTATCACTCTGCCTTGCCCTGTTGGATATTGTTTTGTTTTTATGTTTTTAATAAAAAGAAAGGAGATAGATAAAATAAAATTAGAAAAGAGAATGCTAGAGTTAGAGGGTCAAATAAAGATGGAAGAGATGGGGTTTTAGCCGTTTCTTGAAGATGGCTAAGGATTCAGCTGCTCGAATTGAGTTGGGCAGGTCATTCCACCAGATGGGAACAGTTAATGAAAAAGTCAGATTAAGTGATTTTGTGCCTCTTTGGGATGGCACAATAATGTGGCGTTCACTTGCAGAACGCAAGCTTCTAGAGGGCACATAGGTCTGAAGTACTGAATTTAGGTAAAGGGGTGCAGAGCCAAAGGTGGTTTTGTATGCAAACAAGAAAAAAAAAAAAAAAAAGTAAACAGGTTAAGGTTAATTTGTTAACTATATGCATCAATTTGACATATAGTGTCGTTTCCATGACGACCAAGCACTTACAGCCAAGCCGCATCCTAGCAAACGGTCACTGAACTGACATTCTAAGTTGCCAGGTTGCATCCATTTTATGATTAATATTTTATTTAGTAGTTCTTCTGCATTTGTACTTTATGTATTCTATGGGGATTACATTAGACGTCCACTTTAGAGTCAGACTGTATATAAAATGCATTGTTTATTTTCTTAAATATGTTATTGAAGTCTTCACTAAAACTTGATGGTGAGAGTTAAAACAGTATTTTCTTGCACTACAGTTGCTAAACCTCACACTTTCTTTGATGCACAGTGGGTTTAAGATTAATTAAATCAACATATTTGGTAACACTTTATAATAGCTTTCATTAGTAAATCATGAACAAACATTATATAATGTTTAACATTCACATATCTAGAAATATGAGATAATGTGCTTGTTAATGTTAACTAATGAACTTATTAAACATTACCAAATGATTAATAGGTCATTATTTAATGTAAATTGAAATGCTTCCATATGTCATCAAACTTTTAATTCATATGATCATGCATTTAAAAAAAAAATAAAATAAAATAAATAAATAAATATATATATATATATATATATATATATAAATCTTCAAACGATTTTGACAGATGGTTTACAATGTTTAAAAGCTTCATTAATAAATCATTAACAAACATATAACGCTTAATGGATCATTAGTTAATGTTCACAAACGTCATTAAACTTTCAATGCATTTTAAAAATCTACAAATGATTTTAACAGAAATTATACAATGATTACAAGTAGGTCTGGGTGATATGGCCAAAAAAATTATCACGATAATTTTTTTCATATCAGTCGATATCGATAATTATCACAATAAATGTCAAATCTTTATTTCTTTCAAGTTTAAAGCCAGAATTTTGCCCCAAATTGAAAGTTGTAGAAACCAGACCATTAATAAAGACCTTAACAAACGTTAACAGACCTTAACAAAATAAATATCTAAATAGAAAAATTAATTTCTTAGTTTCTGCATGTTTTAATGAGTGATATTGTTTCAAATCAAGAAACAGGTTTGGGTTGCCTGATAATAATAATAATAATAATAATAATAATAATAATAATAACAATATCACTTTTTTGTCTCTTAGAAATGCACATTTGATAGTAGCTTGAGTTAGGATGCAGAGGTAAATTTTTGTTCATTTTTAAAATCAGTAACATCTGTAAAAATTGTAGCAACCTCAGTTTTATATTGTAAAATTTACTCTGACCAAGGTATTTATTTATTTATTTTTTATGATTAAGCAATGGTCTCCCATAGTAGCATACATTTAAATCATGATAAACACAGTTAAAACCGCACGTATAGCACCTCAATACCATGGTAAAAATATAACTATATGGTTTTTAGGTAGCCTATTTGTGTGAAAAACAGTAGTCTAAAAACATTCAGTATAAATGTACACATGCTATAGCTTAATCACAAATACATACACTATAATTATATAACTTACCATTACTCCTGTAATAAAATTCAATGTGAATATTGTAGCGACTTATGTTTAAAGATGTGACAGAATTCACACGGTGCTTATAAGGTTTTTCCCTTTAAGAATGTTAGTTGGCGACAGTGGGTGTTTTCCCTTTTAAGAGATCAGAGTTTTGTCTGGTGGTTGGTTCGGAAAATTAAAGTTAGCCAGTTCACGGCTTCAGCATCCAGCTCACATGTCGTCTCCACTCATTTAATTGCACGAACACCTACATGTGGTGACCCCGATGCTCTTGGACGTTTTCAGAGTTTTTTTGTCGTTGTTGTGGAAGACGAAATGACGGCCAACGCGGTTGCACTCAAGTTACCGGAGTTTTGGGAGCAGCAAGCCGCGGCATGGTTTGCACAGGCGGAGGCGCAGTTCGCTCTGCGCGACATCACTGCGGATGACACGAAGTATTACTACGTCGTAGCTTCACTCAGCAGCTCCACGGCATCGGGAGCTGTCAGCCTGTTAAACGAACCCCCGGAGAGGGACAAGTATGGCGCCCTGAAAACTTACCTGTTGGGAACTTTTGGTTTGACTGAATCAGAGCGTGCAAGGCAGCTTCTTTCATTACCAGGCTGGCGTTTCGCTTCTTTGTGATGTTTCATTGGGATGTCCTCGTCCCGTTGTACCCATGAACTGGAGACGGCACGTTTTTGACGTCATCCACGGTTTGTCGCATCCAGGTACGAAAGCTTCCAAAAAGTTGATGGCTTCTAAATTTGTCTGGCGCGGCCTAAAGAAAGATGTGAGAGCATGGTCCACTTCATGCATTGCCTGTCAAAGAGCGAAAGTGCAGTGTCATGTTAAAGCACCGTTAGCACGTTTCGAGGTGCCGGAGCGTCGTTTCGATCATGTGAACATTGACCTTGTTGGTCCTCTTCCGCTGTCTCGGGGGTACACTCACCTGCTCACAATGGTGGATCGGGCTACTAGGTGGCCAGAAGTGGTGCCCTCGGTGTCAACGTCAACTGTAGACATTGCTCAAGCTTTTATTGGCACCTGGATCGCCAGATTTGGCACCCCATTGGACATCTCCTCAGACCGTGGTTCCCAGTTCACATCTGAGCTTTGGGCTGCAGTCGCGCATAGTCTGGGCATTAAGCTTCATCACACTGCAGCTTATCACCCACAAGCGAATGGTCTGTGTGAACGTTTTCACCGATCCATGAAGTCTGCACTGCGAGCTGCCTTGAAAGATGACAACTGGTATGACCGGCTCCCATGGGTGTTGCTGGGACTTCGTACGGCACCTAAGGAGGATTTGCTTGTTTGTTCAGCGGAACTGGTTTATGGCCAGACACTGAGGGTGCCTGGTGACTTTGTGCCTGATACCGACAACCCGTGGTCTGGCCCACCTATCCGTCCCACTCTGCGCAGCCATGTCTCCATTTTCGTCCCAGTGCCCACTTCTCAGCACGGCCTTCACAAGACTTGGATTCCCAGCGATCTGTTGTCTGCAGAATTTGTGTTCGTTCGACATGACGCGCACAGGGGGCCATTGAAACCTCCGTATGATGGACCGTTCCGGGTTCTGGAAGCCTCAGACAAGACGTTCGTTATTGATGTAGGAGGGAGGTCGGAATGTGTCTCAACTGATCGCCTTAAACCAGCTCACAGAGACCTGGATCGGCCAGCTGAGGTGGCCGTGGCACCCCGACGTGGACGACCTGCCTTTGCCAACCCGTCTGGCAAGTTCGTTGCTCGAGCTTCTCCTGCTGATAGCTCCCTGCAGGTGACCCGCACAAGAGCGGGACGCAGCATTCGTGCTCCCGACAAACTGAATATGTAGATTTATGTGAATTCTGGGGGGGCTTGTGTAGCGACTTATGTTTAAAGATGTGACAGAATTCACATACGGTGCTTATAAGGTTTTTCCCTTTAAGAATGTTAGTTGGCGGCAGTGGGTGTTTTCCCCTTTAAGAGATCAGAGTTTTGTCTGGTGGTTGGTTCGGAAAATTAAAGTTAGCCAGTTTACGGCTTCAGCATCCAGCTCACATGTCGTCTCCACTCATTTAATTCCACGAACACCTACAATATCCCACATTTCTGCCACAATACCATGGTGCAGTGAGTGTTACTACAGTAAATCCATGGTAAATGATGGCGATGTGTAGATTGAAAAGCCTTTTGACTGTCTTGTTGCACACAGTGTTTCTCCTGTTTGGCGTTAAACTAGTTTAAATCACGGAGTCATTTGCGTTCATCGCTGAATTCAAGCGCTTCACACTGGATCTCACAGCGCTGTTTAGTGCTCGCGTGGCTGATAAATGCATCTGTTCTAGTAAGCTCGCACTGCGCGGCAGTTTTGAACATTGATCCGAGCGGATAAACGATCCGTGTGGCGCAATTCAAACGAGTCGCGCTGTTTCGTTCCGCTTTTGGCGCATAAACATTATATTGAACATTTATCGAACTCTTCATATCGTTTTATCGAGGAAAATTATATCGCGATAATTATCGTTATCGAATTACCGCACAGGCCTAATTACAAGTTTATTTGTTAATGTACTTTTGAATTCTTACAAATGTCATTAAACTTCAGTTCACACATTAGCTACTGCTCATTTTTACATTTACAAATGTTGTGAAAATATAGCTTAATTAGACATTTTCAGCACTTCACAAACTATTCATGTTAATATATTCATTAACTCTTAATCACAGTCTGTAAAGGTCATATATTTGGTCTTTGTTCGTTGTGTAGACTTCTACTTTTTGCACATCTTAAATCATTTATTAATTATTTGTTAATGTTTTTTTGCAGTACCCAATCTAAAGTCGAAACTATTCATCAATTGTAAATGATTATAAACCTTTACTAATTAGTATCTTTATGAGCAATCATTTTGATGACAAAAAGTGTCCCAAATATCTGGAATACACCCTATTTTCACATCTTTACCAATCATTTATTAATCATTTGTTCATGATTTTGCAGTACCCAATCTAAAGTTGAGACTTTTCATCATTTGTAAGTGTTTATAAACTCTTCATTTATCATTTATTAAAACAATGCAATATAAACAGATTGAATCGTGTTCCCTTATATTAATCAAATTGACCCCTGATCACTTACCCAACCATTAAACCTACCCATACCACCAAACCTGAGCCTAACCTTACCCGTATCACACTTCAATAACAGCAAAAGTGTTGTGTATTAACAAAAGCTTTTAATCATTGTATATGTCAATCTGCTGCCTCCTCATTACAGAAGAATTCGCCAGCTAGCGATCCAGCAGCCATCATGCAATTATCAACAGAGTTATCTGCCCAAGCTAATCAGCTCGCTATACACCAGCACCAGCTCAATTGACTCACCTCTCTCACCGAGGAACTCGTCACGACGTTGCAGAATCTAAGCATAGCAGCACCTCAACCCGCCTCTGCACAAATGGCTGCTCCAGTAAGCGCCATGCCCAGCCAAAACCCCGCTGTAAGTCCACATCTTGCTTTCCCTGACAAATTCGATGGAGATTCGTCTAAATGTAAGGGATTTCTTTTACAATGCTTCCTCTTTGTGAACCAACAACCCATGCTGTATCCTACGGATTTGGGGAAAATTTCCTTTGTGTGCTCGTTATATACCCTGTATTGATTACCACGGACTCAATGATATAACTGTCAAGTTCAGGTACCCCTTACCTCTAGTTCCTTCCACCCCTGAGCAGCTTCGTCAGGCCAAATACTTCACAAAGCTAGACCTACACTGTGCCTATAATTTGATCCAAATCAAGGATGGAGATGAATGAAAGACGGCATTCTCTACTTCCACCGGCCACTATGAATACTTAGTTATGCCGTTTGGCCTGTCCAACAGTCCCTCAGTGTTCCAATCTTTCATCAATGATGTGTTCCGTGACATTCTAGACCGGCGGGTACTTGTATATATTGACGATATTCTGATCTATTCTAACTCTCTAAAGGAACACCTTCAACATGTGAGATCTGTCCTAAAACACCTCATTCAGTACCAGCTATATGCTAAGGCTGAGAAATGTGAGTGTCATCAGATTTCCACCTCATTCCTCGGCTATATCATCAGTCAGTAGGGCGTGGCCATGGATGAGAGCAAGGTCAGGGCAGTACTGGAGTGGCCTCAACCTCGCACAGTCAAGGAATTACAGTGATTTCTAGTATTCGCTAACTTCTACAGACGATTCATTAGAAATTTCAATACAGTCGCTGCTCCTTTAACTGCCATGACAAAACGTTCCACCTCCTGTCTCTCCTGGAGCCCTAAAGCTTTACTAGCCTTTCAGGAACTCAAGACAAGATTCACATCTGCACCAATCCTCCATCATCCAGATCCTAGTATCCCCTTCATTGTGGAGGTCGATGCTTCTAGCACGGGTATCAGAGCAGTATTGTCACAACGTCAAGGTAATCCAGCCAAAATGTTCCCATGTGCCTTTTATTCAAGGAAACTATCCTCAGCCAAACGGAATTACGATGCAGGCAATCGCGAACTTCTAGGCAGCTCTGGAGGAATGGCATCGTTGGCTAGAGGGAGCCCAACATCCATTCACGGTTTTGACTGACCATAAAAATTTGGAATATTTACGTTCTGCCAAACGACTGAACCCTAGGCAGGCAAGGTGGGCAATGTTCTTTTACAAGATTCAATTTCACAGTCACTTACCGGCCAGGCACCAAGAATATCAAAGCCGATGCTCTATCCAGACAGATCAAACTAATTACCCCGAGATCGAGGAGAACATTATCCCAGAGACTTTGCTTGTTGCACCAGTACAGTGGGACGTCATGACAGAAATTGATCAGATTAACAGGCAGAATCCTCCTCCAGGAACTCACTTACGTTCCTGAATCTCTCCGGGATAAGCTCTTGCATCAGGTACACAACTCTCCCAGCTCAGGTCACCCTGGTATAAATGCTACTATCCAACTACTAAAGAACCGATTTTGGTGGCCTGCTATGTTCACAGACACAATCACATTTGTAAATGCCTGCGCTGCTTGCAATACATCCAAATCTCCATGACAACTACCAGCAGGTCTACTTCAGCCACTACCCATTCCTCAACGCCCCTGGTCCCATATCGCCATCGACTTAGTCACAGATCTCCCCATTTCTCAAGGTAACACCACTGTATTAACTGTAATTGATCGATTCTCCAAAGCATGTCGCTTGATTCCCCTGCCAAAGCTCCCCACGGCATGTGAGACAGCCGAAATCCTGTGCAATAACATCTTTCGCTTCTATGGTCTTCCAGAGAACATTGTATCAGACCGTGGCCCTCAATTCACATCTAGAGTCTGGTCTTCATTCTCCAAATAACTTAATGTGAATATCAGTCTTACTTCCGGTTACCACCCTCAATCCAGTGGACAGACTGAACGCCTAAACCAAGAACTGACTCGTTTCCTGAGAACATATTGTCAACAGAACCAGACAGATTGGAGCAAATACCTCATGTGGGCTGAGTACACACAAAACTCCCTTCAGCAACCGGCTTAACTCCCTTCAAATGCATCCTGGGCTATCAACCACCTCTGTTTCCTTGGTCAGGGGAACCATCCAATCTTCCCTCTTTCAATGAATGGCTCCAACGAAGTGAAGAAACTTGGAACCGGGCGTGCAGAAAACTCAGTCCTAGGTATGTGGGTCCTTTCCAGATTCTAAGACAAATTACACTAGTTTCATTTCGTTTAGACTTGCCCGCTAATTACCGTATTTCTCCCACATTTCATTTGTCTCTGCTGAAACCTGCTGATGGTCCGAGAGGAGAGCCGGAGGAGGGAGCCGAGGTCCATAACCCCCCGCCCATCGCGGTCGACGGCGAGGAGGCGTACCAAGTTTGAGAACTGCTCGATTCCAGGCGCCGGGGCAGAGTACTCCAGTATTTGGTTGACTGGGAGGGGTACGGACTGGAGGAGCGATCCTGGGTCACGTCAGAGGACATTCTCGACCCCTCTCTCATAGAAGAGTTTCATAGGATGCATCCGGAGAAACCGGCCCCTCGACCACATGGTAGACCCCGGCGTCGACAGCTTCCTCACGTCAGGAGCTGCTCGTGGTGGGGGGGGCTCTGTCACAAATGATGCTCCCGTACTGCCTCCTCCGCACCATCAGAGGGAACCCTCACCAGAGTATTGACTGATTCTCATTCGGACTTCAATTCCCATCAGCCCACATATGTGGGACTGATTGCACACACACATACCTGCTAATCATTACACTCTCTCCATATAAGCACACCACACACATTCATCCTTGCGAAGTCTTGATTTGCCTAGGTAATCATTTCTGAGCGTTTCTTCATTGTGGATTGTTTATTCTGTTGTGACCTGGACTGTTTCTCGTTTCTGGATTCTCTGCCTCCTGCCCTGACCCGTATCTGTTTATTGGATTGTGATTCTATGCCGCCTGCCCCGATCTTAGCCTGTACTGTTCACGCCCTCATCTCGCCTTTACAGCTGTTTGTCTTTATTGTTCTGTTGTTAAATAAACTGCACATGGATCCTCAATCTGCTGACTCCTCGTTACAGTATAAGATCTGTTAAAATCATTTGTAGATTTTCAAGATGTGCATGATCATATGAATTAGAAGTTTAATGACATTTGTAAGCATTTAATTTACATGAAATGTAAATTATTAGGTGATGTTTAACAAGTTTATTAGTAAACATTAACAAGCACATTTTTTCACATTTCTGGATATGTGAATATATATTAACTAATGATCCATTAAGCATTAGATAATGTTTGTTAATGATTTATTAATGAAAGTTATTATAAAGTGTTACCACATATTTTATCATGAAGAGGTTTTAGTAATACTATGGCATAGTAATATTATAGATATTTGGAGTGACTCCTTTTTGTTGTTATGATTTATTAAAATTGTTTTATAATATTTTAGCAAATGATTAACTGTATTGTAAATGAATCAGTGAACAGAGATTTCTACTAGGGCTGTCAAAGTTAATAACGCCTTAACGCAAATTAATTTTAACGGCACTAATTTTATTAGATGCACAGTGTTGCCAACTTAGCGACATTGCAGACCCCTTTAGCGACTTTTTTTTCCCCTTCAAAAAAGCGCCCAAACCTTATTTAGTTTTTGAGAATCGCCCGTACTGCCGCGCGAGCGCGAGGTCTTGCTTTCCCAGCGCGCGTGCACACCTCTCTCTTTCTCTCTCTCTGCATCTGCTCAGATTCTGTTCTGCGAGCGGCAGAGAGGAACAGCGCTTTCATTTAAACACAGATATTATGTTGCTTCTCTAATTTTACATGCAAGTATAGCCGAAATCACAGCACAGCTATTGTCTTTATTTTATGTGTATTTGATTTCATCAGACGACGGCTCGATTATCAGGATTTTTGTGCAGATTAACGTCTTGGAAGGGAGAGCTGGTTATGTAGCCTTAATGGGTCGCGTTTCAATCACTGTTTCATATTCATCCCGTTGTCTGACAACAGAAACAGTAAAATATATAAATGAAAACACTTTTATTGAGAATTTAGCTGCATCAATATACAGTATGTGGGCACAGAGAGGGAAGGAAATGTAATAATAAATAATAAATGTACATTTTGTATGTTCAGAAGAAGAGCTGCCCTGTCGAGCACAAATGTAAACAGGTTTGTGTAAGTAAATTGCTCAGTGCAAAGAAAGAGAATTAATGGGAACCTGGTATTTCTTTTTTCATGTGTCTAATAGACATGAACAAGTTCTTTGAAAAACATTGATGCCCTTTGAAACATGTCTAGTCTTCATGCTCTATGTTGACTATGGTTTAAATAATAATAAACATACATTTGCATAACGCATCCATATTTGTCCATGCCCATGTTTATTAGAGTATTAAAAATTTGAAAAGTATTAATTTAAGGTACATTTAGAACAAATAAAAATGTGCGATTAAGTTGATATTAATCGCAAGTTAACTCATGACAATCATGCGATTAATCGCGATTAAATATTTTAATCGACTGACAGCCTTAATTTATACATTTAGAAAAGGAGTTACAAATCTATTAATACAGGGTAACTCTTTAGGGATCAGTTCTCACTATTAACTAGTTGCGTATTACTAGCATATTTATCAGTACTTGTACTAGTACTGTTTATTAGTACTTATAAAGCTCATATTAATGGCTTATTCTACATGATCATATTTTAGATCCCTAATACTACCACATACCTAAACTTAATTACTACCTCACTAACTGTTAATAAGCCGCAAATAGTTAATTAATGGTTAGTTAATAGTGAGAACTGGTCAACAAATTATTCAGTTTACAAATCTATCGGTATATATGAAAAACTGAAAAAAGTGTACAAATCTGTGAGTACAGATTGTAAACTGAGAGTAAGCATGAAATGGTGAAACTGTGGGCAAAGATTAATGGATCTCAAAAACTCCAATGTGACCCTATGGGGCAGTGTAGAAAAGAGAGCAGTTTGGGCATTTTCTTTATTGAACATGAAATGGATGCAATATTTGACAGATAAACAGATTTTGAGCTCATGTAGACACTCTGGGAAAACTGTACTGACTGAGTCAAGACGGCTGCTATTGAATTACTCTTGCAGTACTTTGATGATGTTACATTTGATATGTTTACATGCTCATTTTCTCAGTCCAAATGAGTCCAATGTAATTTCTGATTCTGAAAGCACTGTGTATGCACCCGCTGCAGTCGTTAAACTGTGCATTACATTCATACAGAATCTCAGCGAATGCACCATTTGCCACATGCAGAAACGGAGACAGCCAGCGCAAGAATTACAGTGGAAGTAACTGCATGCATTATTGGCATTATCAACATTTCATATATATATATATATATATATATATATATATATATAAACATTAGAGCAAATTCAAATTCAATTCATTCAAATATTCTCCAAATAGTCTCCTCCACTGACCAGTTCATAAGATTTATAGAAACACATGCACCAGGGCACTGCAAGGTATATTTGAATCTAATTAAGAAATAATCAGATTCAAAGATTTACATGCTAATACTTTCCTCTTGAGCACATTATTTCATATCTTCAGCAGTCCTTTCAATCGGACCGAAATTACATTCAGATCAAAATGAGTCAGACCAATTGAGGTGTTTACATGAAGTCTTTTCAGTCCAATTAAGACTTTAACACAATTATTAACAAATTATTTGGTTGCATGTAACATAGTGACTCAGGATTGACGCTGTCTCAAGTTGGACAAAATTTCTAACTGACATGCACTGCTTCAGGACAGACATGGGTAGGTCTGCACAGCATTGCATGAAGCTGAAAATACTATATTTGACTGTGTTTCCCAGCATATGACAAATTGCTCTTTGCATGTGCCAGGCAAGACTTCAGAACATATGAGTTAAAAGCAGCCATATCACCCTGTAGCCCAAGACTTTTTGCCCACTGAAGCTAAGCAGGGTTGAGCCTGGTCAGTACCTGGATGGGAGACCTCTTGGGAAAACTAGGTTGCTGCTGGAAGAGGTGTTAGTGAGGCCAGCAGAGGGTGCTCGCCCTGTGGTCTGTGTGGGTCCCAACGCCCCAGTATAGTGACGGGAACACTATACTGTAAAAAGCACCGTCCTACGGATGAGACGTTAAACCAAGGTCCTGACTCTCTGTAGTCATTAAAAATCCCAGGATGTCCTTCGAAAAAGAGTAGGGGTGTAACCCCGGTATCCTGGCCATATTTGCCCATTGGCCTCTGACCATCATGGCCTCCTAATCATCCCCATACACTGATTTGCTTCATCACTCTGTGTCCTCTCCACCAGTAAGCTGGTGTGTGGTGGGCGTTCTGGCGCAATATGGCTGCCGTTGCATCATCCAGGTGGATGCTGCACACTGGTGGTGGACGAGGAGATTCTCCCCCTAAAGCATTTTGAGTACCCAGAAAAGCGTGATATAAATGTAACGAATTATTATTATTATTAAAATCTGCTAAGAGGTAATAATGGAACAAAAGTTAAAAAAAAGTGATTTTTCACTATTGTTTACAACAGGATCTGCATTTTCATGGGTTTAAGTAAAAAAATTGTGTTATAAGAGACAATAAAAACAACTTTGTGCATCAAAACCTTTCCTGGTAAAAAATGAACTTTCAAAAGTCGGTTTGCAACAGCTGAACATAACATTTTTGACATGCCAGTCTCTGCGTAACACAAAATTTATTTAAGGCAAGAAATAAACTTTATTCTATAAAACAAAAGTATAGTGAACTACACAAAAAGAATTTCAAACAACTCCAGAATATTTTATAATACCCAAAAATCAAGTTCACCCCTCATGGATGTTATCATGGCCATCAGAAACTTAAGCTGACTGTCGGTTGGAATATTAGAACTAAAAACATCAACATAACATGCTCATAGGCATCAATCGCTTCACTAAATATATACTAGAAAATAAATAAATAATTATTACCTTACGACCTATGTGTTTTCAATTCTACATCATTTGAATATCACAACATCAATGTCTGTCAAATAAATGACATGCACAATACACAGTAGTATTTACGAGAAGCAGAGCTCCAGCAAGTATATGCATTTCCTGGAAAACCCACACTACTAGATGACTACTTTTGACCATTTCATCACTTTCTGAGAAGAAGAAAATGACGGCCTGAGCAGATTCAACATGCTGTCTGCCAGAGACCGTAACATACATAATATAATGCATGTGAGTGTAAATTTGTTCTTCACTTGCTGAAATTAATTTGGATGATCAGGGAACTGAGTGATATACTTTACACTATATGCTAAAGATTATGAACGCCAATCTAGATGAAAAACTTGGTTCCTGACAGAAACAGGAAGTTGTATGTTATATTTTATTCATGGGTATTCAAGGGCAGGCTTTAAGGTGGTTTAGATCCAACCTGTCTGATCGCTACCACTTTGTTTATTTAAACAGGGAGTCATCTCAATTATCACCAGTAAAGTATGGAGTACCACAAGGATCTGTCCTAGGTCCTCTGCTATTTTCAGTATATACATGTTGCCCCTTGGTAATATTATTAGAAAATATGGGATTAGTTTCCATTGTTATGCTGATGATACTCAACTATATATCTCAACAATACCAGATGAAACTTCTAAATGATCTAAGCTAACAGAGTGTGTTAAAAATGTAAAAGATTGGATGACCAATAATTTTCTCCTATTAAATTCAGATAAGACAGAAATATTACTTATTGGACCAAAAAACAGTACACAGAATCTCTTGGATTATAATTTGCAACTAGGCAGATGTACTGTTACTTCCTCTACAGTCAAAAATCTGGGTGTTATATTAGACAGCAATTTGTCTTTTGAAAATCATATTTCCCATGTTACAAAAACAGCATTCTTCCATTTTAGAAACATTGCCAAGCTACGAAACATGTTACCTGTTTCTGATGCAGAAAAGCTAGTTCACGCATTCATGACCTCTAGACTGGACTATTGTAATGCACTGCTAGCTGGTTGTCCAACATCTTCAATAAACAAGCTACAGGTAGTCCAAAATGCAGCGGCTAGAGTCCTTACCAGGTCAAGAAAATATGATCATATTACCCCAATTTTACAGTCTCTGCACTGGCTACCTATTAAGTTCCGCATCAGTTAAAAAATATTATTACTTACCTATAAGGCCCTTAATGGTTTAGCTCCTGCGTACCTAACTTGTCTTCTATCTCGCTACAATCCATCACGTTCCCTAAGGTCGCAAAACTTTGGACTTTTGGTAGTACCTAGGATAACAAAGTCATCTAAAGGAGGTAGAGCCTTTTCACATTTGGCTCCCAAACTCTGGAATAGCCTTCATGATAACGTTCAGGGTTCAGACACACTCTCTCTGTTTAAATCTAGATTAAAGACACATCTCTTTAGCCAAGCATTCACATAATGCATCTCATAATCTTGTACTTATATCTGATCAAACACACATTATTGTTCTTTAGCTTGGATTGAACAAATCATTTTTATTTGGTTGGAACAGCAGCTACACTAATTATTTGTTTCTCTGTTTCTGCCTAGGCCTGCCTGCCTAAACTAGGATTTACACAAGCTTCAGTCTGGAGCCAGAACACCTGAGAAGAGATGATGCCAACCCCTCAGAGGACCTCAGATGATGCCAACCCTCAGACAACATACAGAACTACCAAATCTCACCATAAGTTAAATATATTAAGTTTCTACAATATATAAATATATTGTAGAACTTAATTTCATGTAAAGCTGCTTTGCAACGATTTGTATTGTGAAAAGCACTATACAAATAAACTTGAATTGAATTGAATTGAATTGAATTTTGATAGACACTGTTTTTATGCACAAACTACGGATTCTGATTGACATTCCTAAATTAAATATTTTCAATAATTTTCTATTCTTTACTTCTATTTTTTTCTTAATTTTGGCAATAGATGAGCTGTTAAATGAATGTTCTTGAGGTGATTCCCTGTAGTCCAATATGATTTTTATAAAATGTAGTTCAATCACTATCTTCTCAGTTGTTTAAAAGATTAATGCAATTATCAGTTTGATAAAATGTTGATAAAACTTGACTCATACCTTAAATTTTCCAAAAAAAAATTAATTAAATAAATAAATAAAATAAAAAAAGATACATTTTCACATTTGTTACGTTTAATTACACCTTAGCCAATTTTGACTCAATAACACATGGTGCATTTATTTGTGCATTGAATTACTTTAATTTTCGGATACTGTTGTGAGCAAAAAGTGCATTCTTCTGGTGCGTAGATTTGTGAATTAAGCATGTGTGGAGTTGTTGCACGTATTTTTGGCACATTTAGGGATCTGTTGTCTGCATTTGTAGGATGACTAGACATCATAATTTCTGACTAGACATCATTATCAGAAAGTGTTTACAAGAAAACTTGGATCATTTCATGTGCATACATGCAGCTTCATAAACATCAAAGTTTCTGTTATAGGATCTGTACAGAAATTCTGCTGCACCTCATTCTGTCGGCACTGCAGTGATTACACACTGTCACAGAGACACATTCGGCTGCAGGCATCATGGCCATTCATGAAAGCCAGCCTTGTGCAACCACAGACACAGACGATTCATATCACATTTATGTGCTGGCCGAACTCGCCTAGCTTTTGCAGGATATAGAGCATAATAGATAGAAATCCTCTTCACTGACCTAAAAATTCTTATCAAGGATTCTTATCCTTCAAAATTGGTATCCATTGGGACCCCAAGCGATCTTTAGCGCCTGATTACAATTCCTACACTAGATGCGTAAGAAATATGTAGTTTAAACTACATTATAATGACAATAAATGTCTGTTTTAGTTAGCTTATGTTCTAGCATAGCATACAGAACTGATTAGCCTGATAGCTTAGTTTATATACTGCACATTTGGACTTACCGTTTTTGTATTCACAACAATCTTTAAGGTAACTATGTAAGTACATAGTTCAAATATTTCAGTTATTTATCATTTGATTATTATTATTTATTAACAGTTTATCAAGTGGCCAGTGTTTTTTTTATTATGCACTTTATTAAGCAATTATATACATATTTTATATTAATGCCATTTGTGTGATCATACCTAATTTCTCACAACACTGTGCTGCCTTGAAATTTACTCTTCAGACTCAGTAATAAATATATGACAAACTAGAAGAGATAACATTTTAGTATATTATATGAAAACATAAGCATGACCAAAATGACCAAATTTGAAATAATCCATGCTGTGGGTGCTGTAGATATGGTTGTGCTGGTGCAAATTTCAACTTTGCCTCCTAGTATCCTGTGGTTCCCTCTAGTGGATAACATTCAAATTACAGCTATCATTTGTGATTCACAGTTTGTCTTGAACAAAATAAAAAAATTGAGCTCCTGGGTAAGTTTCTGGGATGTGTTTGATTTAACATGAATGACCCTATAATAACTGCTAACATTATACAGAATTTTTTCCCCTAATAAATATGTGACTGTGACCTTACAGTATACGATTACCTGGGTCTGTTTCACGCAATAAATTCGTTAAAAGTTTGCCATTTTCTTTGAGGAAAGCCATATCTTTGTCGTTGTATTCTTCAGCTGTTAATGGGTTTTAATATACAGTAACTGGCTTCAGCGCTGGTCAATGCAAGTCAAGCTCAGTTTCAGTGTTACCTTTCCGACACGTTCCTCGTCGCTTGAGCCTCTTAAGGTGGTGTGGAAAGTTCAAATAACACTTAATTTCGTTCCTGAATGAATCAGATTTTTTGAGTAAATTGGTTGAATTAATCACTAATTCACTACTGGCATAACAATGCAGCTAACCAGCCCTGAAGTCGCTGGACTGACCACGAGAGCGCGTATATAGAGACAAGTTGTTAAAGGGATCCTTGGGTATTAAGACATGTATAGCTTAATATAACGTAAATGATGTCTCTTATTTAAATATGTAGTAGAAAACCCATGAAAATGTATGTTATTTAAAAAAAATCGACATCGTTTTTGTGCTGGTCAGACAAAATTAGACTGCAGCATTAAAAACGATGCAAAGTGATTCAATAAATACTAGCATAATTTTCTCTTTGTTTGCCTGCAGCGCTTGGGCTGACAGAAGAGTTAACATCACAAGGTGCTAGCCTATTTTCGGAAGAAAAGAGAGGTCCTGTGTCCACATATATATAAAAAATAAAAATAAAATAAATAAATAAAATAATAATAATTATAATATTAAAACATGTTATATGTTTGACCACCGGTGGCGTCGTTCCCAAACTTTACTCGTACCTTCAAATCATGTCGCGATTGATGTATTATGCATATGAGGTTTCCTCTGGATATTGCTGTCCTCAAACTGCTCAGGTAGCCTACCTCAGGGAACGATGGTGATGATGACAAAAAAAAAAACAAAAAAAAAAACGGGATAATACAAATATGTCGATTCGCTACATGAAAACAGTTGCTATTGACTCCAATTCACAAAGAAAGAAAAACAACAACAGAGAACAAGTTAAGAAAAAGGGTGTCTGTGCACTAAACCAACGGGTCTCTGCTTCAGACAAGAAGAAGACATAAAATAGTGGCCCTTCAGTGCTAAGCCACTAATAGATTAATGAAAATGTTACTAGTTGCCATCCACCTGCACTATGGCTTTGAAATGTGCGTTAAGTGTGTTACATTTGCAGTCTTTTTTGGTCACGTGGCTTTTGGCTTTTTGCAGGTCAGAGCTTTATGTTTTGTGTTCATCAGAAATCTGCAATCACACTTTGGTTTTTGCAGGCAAAATTACTGAAGAGCTTGCAGCACTGCAAACCATTCTGCTTTCAGTGCTGTGTGTTACTTCTTTTCATCCCAGAGATCAGTCTTACCTTAAATCCCCAAATGGTCAAATGTTTTATTGACGAAACTAACTTATTGTGTTTATTCCCACTCTCCCATACAGAATGAAACGAAGTTAATTATAGCCTACCTAAAAGTGGTTGTAATTAGGTATTATAATTAGTGCATTAATAAGCATACATGAGCATGAGAACAACAGGACATCCCACTTCGCGAGCGAACGACTCTCTTAATTTTATCCATTCGTGCATCGCTCTTCCATGCTCTTTTTATCTACTTAATAAATCTGATCGTGATAGCTAATTCATCTCTGGCTCTGGTTAAATCAAGCGACCAAAATACATAAGGATAAGAGAAGACATAGCCTAATAAACATGCAAGCCTAGCTGTTTGTTTTAGGATTCACAAATCTTTTATTTGTATTATTATTATTATTTTACAGTCTTTACATTTTTATTTTAATTGTCAAGAGTTTGTAATGTAATGAGTAATTTGTTTAGATTTAACTGCATCGTGAGGTCATAGGCTATAGTAAAGCCCACGATCTTCCATTGCTTGGAAACAGCGAAAATCAATTAAATTTAGTAAGGATCAGGAACACTTTTCTAACAGCGCTTCACAGCACTCTTTACTTTGTTCTTTATATCTCCTGTGCTGTATAAAGCAAATGAATGACTACTTGAACAGCCACTCTTAGTGTGAGAATAAGTAGGCTACTTTGTGTGTGTGTGTGTGTGTGTGTGTGTTCAGTTGTTGGATGAATATGATTATTGTTTGTATCTTCAGTTTATTTTTTTATTATTTATTTATTTATTTATTTATTTATGAGAAGCCAAAGGAGAACATTTCTGGATAATAAAGTTATTAAATCAATCAATCAATACAATTATTATTTTAAAAAAAAATTATATATATATATATATATATATATATATCCTCTGCCATTCCTCCTTGCAGATCCTCTCCAGTTCTGTCAGGTTGGATGGTAAACGTTGGTGGACAGCCATTTTTAGGTCTCTCCAGAGATGCTCAATTGGGTTTAAGTCAGGGCTCTGGCTGGGCCATTCAAGAACAGTCATGGAGTTGTTGTGAAGCCACTCCTTCATTATTTTAGCTGTGTGCTTAGGGTCATTGTCTTGTTGGAAGGTAAACCTTTGGCCCAGTCTGAGGTCCTGAGCACTCTGGAGAAGGTTTTCGTCCAGGATATCCCTGTACTTGGCCGTATTCATCTTTCCCTCGATTGCAACCAGTCGTCCTGTCCCTGCAGCTGAAAAACACCCCCACAGCATGATGCTGCCACCACCATGCTTCACTGTTGGGACTGTATTGGACAGGTGATGAGCAGTGCCTGGTTTTCTCCACACATACCGCTTAGAATTAAGGCCAAAAAGTTCTATCTTGGTCTCATCAGACCAGAGAATCTTATTTCTCACCATCTTGGAGTCCTTGAGGTGTTTTTTAGCAAACTCCATGCGGGCTTTCATGTGTCTTGCACTGAGGAGAGGCTTCCGTCGGGCCACTCTGCCATAAAGCCCCGACTGGTGGAGGGCTGCAGTGATGATTGACTTTCTACAACTTTCTCCCATCTCCCGACTGCATCTCTGGAGCTCAGCCACAGTGATCTTTGGGTTCTTCTTTACCTCTCTCACCAAGGCTCTTCTCCCCCGATAGCTCAGTTTGGCCGGACGGCCAGCTCTAGGAAGGGTTCTGGTCGTCCCAAACGTCTTCCATTTAAGGATTATGGAGGCCACTGTGCTCTTAGGAACCTTAAGTGCAGCAGAAATTTTTTTGTGCCTTGCCACAATTCTGTCTCTGAGCTCTTCAGGCAGTTCCTTTGACCTCATGATTCTCATTTGCTCTGACATGCACTGTGAGCTGTAAGGTCTTATATAGACAGGCGTGTGGCTTTCCTAATCAAGTCCAATCAGTATAATCAAACACAGCTGGACTCAAATGAAGGTGTAGAACCATCTCAAGGATGATCAGAAGAAATGGACAGCACCTGAGTTAAATATATGAGTGTCACAGCAAAGGGTCTGAATACTTAGGACCATGTGATATTTCAGTTTTTCTTTTTTAATAAATCTGCAAAAATGTCAACAATTCTGTGTTTTTCTGTCAATATGGGGTGCTGTGTGTACATTAATGAGGAAAAAAAAAATGAACTTAAATGATTTTAGCAAATGGCTGCAATATAACAAAGAGTGAAAAATTTAAGGGGGTCTGAATACTTTCCGTACCCACTGTATATATATATTATTTAGAATTTCATAAAATTTTCATTGAATTGGCTGACTATTTTTTATAGACATTATTAATTTATATACAGTATTACTATATTAAAATAATGATATTATTATTATTATTATTATTATTATTATTATTATTTAAAAAGCTGTAGTGTGCTCTCATTCAGGTTTAAATGTACAGACCTGGACTGTTGCTATGACAACAGCTCTGAGATTAGTTTTGAAGAAGGAAGGATTGAGTCTAAATCAAATTAAACCTAGATAATGCAGTAATTCATGTACGAAGAATGGGGCCCAGGTCTTGGATGTTCAACTTGTTGACGTTTGAACTTTGACACAGGAAACATTCAAAACATTAGTAAAATTAAAATACTGCACCTGAAGATGAATATAGAGCAGTTATTGTCTTTTCTTAGGCTATATGGCATGACCTGCAACCCTTTCACTACATTTCTAATTTGAGCTTGTGGTATTGCAGTTGCTACTACTTTTTTAAACGTGATTAAAGATTTGGCTTAAAAAAAAAAACAAAAAAAAAAAAACAAACAAACCTTAGAGTAGTCCTGTGAAAATTATGCTCAGAATGACAGTTGAAATCATACTGCTATTTTATTGATGCTAAAGTTTACTGGCATTCTGTGTGGGTTAATCATTCACACTTCACATCTCAGGAACTGAGGTTTGTTTCTTGCACGTCTATCTTGGATTGCCAAACATGAACTTGTGCTGACATCAATACATTGTCATGTTGAAATGCTCTAAATTATCAACAAAGGCAAAGGTTGATTATGAAGGTGAAGGATGAGGCCTTCAAAGCGAACCAAGAAAATGAACTCACACTATCAAATATCTGGTATTTGATATCAAGATATGCCACAATGATGCAATTTAATAATGTATTTCATGCTCTTTCTGAGCCGTTCGTCACTGTTGATAGCTATTGTGCAAGAACAATGGCCCGATTTACTGCACTTCCGTTTGTTAAAAAATAATTCTCAAAAATATCTAAGAAGACTGTCCACAGTTTTTTCCAACAAATTGTTGTTCATCTTAAAAATATTGTGTAATATATATATATATATATATATATATATAAACATAACTGTTACCAATAAAATGAACACCTGTTACACATGTTTGTATAGGTTTTTGTTTGATAATAATAAGAATTGGTAAAAACATAGCCAGCACAGGTATTTCGTTGAGTATGTGAGTAAATTCCGCTGGGTTCAATGAAAAGGTGTCATGGGCACTTAACCATATCTGCTATTTATAGAGAGTCACTAGAATCATTGCTTTACAGCTCCAGTGTTTATGTAGAATTATTCTCGCCATTATAGAGCTTATTAGTGGGTATAACTATTGTAATTGAAAGTTTATGATACAATAGCCTCGTAAACAACCAACTGTATAAGTAATAGATAGACTAGACGGGTAATAAGTTTGTTTAGTGTTTTAAATGAATATAGACAATTGGGTATACCTTGTTTTACACTATTTACCCTAATTAAAAATCTATCAATATATATATTTTTAAAGCAGATATAAAAAAGTAGTTTTAAGATTGAGGGGGAAAAAATGTTCATCTTAACCTCAAATTAGGACTGCAAGAAAATCACTAGTAATCAGTAATACTTTGTTAACCAACTTTCTGTGACGGCATTGCCTTTTTAATTTACCACAGGGTTCTTCTTCTGAATCTGAATAATTTAGAAACAATCAGCTTTAAATGCATCAAGAAATTATAATTAATATTTGGGCTTCCTAATAAAAAGTTCTCTTTGTACTTCATATAGAATTACATATGAAAAACATTACCGACATGTTTTTGTTACTGTGGTGAGATTATTTTTTACAACATGCCCCCAATAAACTTTATGGCCTCAGAGGCAGCTATCAGCAAGCTTGTTTATACAATTCTCCTCTTACCAGAAATAGAGCAATGATAAAGAAAAATGGAACAATACAATGTAACAAGACCTCTTTATGCCTCTTTATTAGTTTTATTAAATAGAACACATTAGAATGTTTTTGTGGAAACATGGTAAGCCACTATGTTTGTCTCATAGGCTTATTCATAATCAGAAGATAAAATTTTCACTTATGAGAACTCACAGTATATTGGTTTTGTAACTTGAACCGTTTAAAGTCATCAATATGTCAATATAATTTAGGATTAGACAACAAAAGTTCAAGTTCATGATTTGGTGTTATCACAGTACTGAATTTTTGATATTAAAAATGTAATAAAAGTTGTATCTATACATTCATACATGATATACACTGCAAAACCGAGTTATTCTGCTCCTATAAGCATTACCACATTAATTATATAGCTAAAATGAGCCATTGTTTCAAGATATAACAATTCAATCTGTGTCTAACAGAATATAATTTCTATTTCTGCAGCATGAACGTGGTGGCCATAAAGAGCTAAAGATATCGATCACAATATCTTCTCTAACCTAAATATACTGTTCACAAAGATGCAAATGAAGGTTCAGTATGGACATATGGACACTCTCTGCGAATGGACATGTACGCAGGCAGATGCATATTGTTTGCTCAACAGTCCCTTTCGCCTCGGCCTTTGGACGCCACACCCTGGCTTTGTCAACGTGGTCATAAAACAGGTCCTGTTGCGGCGACGCCGTAGAGGAGATATGTTCTGCCCGTCAAGCTGAGCTTCTCTGTCACACCATTGATAAGAGAGTCCAGAGTGTGCTTGATAATGAAATAGCTCACAGTTTCTCAGCGTGCACTCGTCTCTTATCCAGCGATGCCGTTACACTGTGCAAACAGCACCAGCTCCTGCTCGAGAGCCGTCTATTCACTCGCACGCTAGCAGTTCTTCTCCATTTCGATGAAGTGCAGATAAAACACATCTGACATTTTCCTCAATGTGTTCCTCAAGTGAATATGAAAACACTTTCAATAAACCTGACAAATCAATGCTGGACACAAACAGCTCTGTTTCTGATATCCGTGGGAAGACACGAGTTAACAGATATGAAAATGGATGGCAAATCTGAAATGAATCACTTTGCCACAATAAAACATATATTTTATTCATACAAATTACTTTAGAAATATACATTTATTTGAATTCACTTTTACAATCTCAAAACATATTAAAGTTTACAGTGATGAGCAGAACAACAACAGTAATAAAGTACTAGAATAAAGAAACCGACGCGACCAGAGGAATATTACACAACCTTTCAGATTCATGTGTACTTCAAATGTTGCTGCATTACTTTTCAGTGGTTCTTGACTACTTTTTAATTCTTTTTTTTTTTTTTTCACAGTCTTTGTCATGGTTGTCACATTCCTGCTGTGTTTTCATTGACGGGTTGATTTGAAAGTACCCCGTGTGTAAAAGTGTGAAAGGGCTCTTTATAAAAAAAACAAAAACAAAAACAGCTAACAGTCATAGTCTGCACGTCTTCAGTACTCTTCTTTGATAGTCATTGGCATAGATGGTGATACCAGGCCACTGCTGCTGCTTGTGACCATGGGAACATTGCCTGGCAGAGCTGAACCAGGTGGGGTTGGTGTAGTTGTGGATGCTGGTTGCGGCTGTTGCATTTTCTTTTTATTGACTTTCCTCTCTTTAGCACGCCGGTTCTGGAACCAGATCTTCACCTGCCAACAACATGCCATAAGTTGTACTGAAAAAAAAACGTTGTTCCTGGTAAAAGTTGCATTGTATGTTTCATCTATGCTGCATCACACACCAATGATCCCAATCAGCTTCTACACGCTTAAAAATAAAGGTTCCCAATGGGAGGGTTTTACAGTGTTGCCATAGAAGAAACATTTTGGTTCTCAAAAGAAGCTTTCAGTTAACAGTTATTAAAAGAACCATTTTTTCATTTTTTGTGGAATAAAAATGTACAGAAAGGCACTTTATTAGCATCTTTGGTTCTGTGAAGAACCTTTAACATCCATGGAAACTTTCCATTCTACAACAGTTTCTTTATAATGTTTCTTAAGATTATTAAAATGTTCTTCACATTCAAGAATAAAATGAGTCTTTTAAGAATTTTTCACTAAAAGGTTATTTAGAGAACTTTTGGGGTTTTTGAAACCTTTTGAAACCTTTATTTTTAAAAGTGTACCATGGATATTAAAGGCTCAGGGAACCAAAGATGCCAATAAAGAACCTTTTTACAGTATGAAGAAGCATTTGTACATTTAAAAGTATACCATGGATTTTAAAGGTTCTTCATGGAACAATAAATTCCAAAAAAGAACCTTTATTGTTAAGAGTGCATGAATAACATCCATGGAATCTTTCCATTCAACATAAGGTTCTTCATAAAAGAAAATGTTCTTAAGATTATTAAAATGTCCTTCACATTCAAGAATGAAATGCTTCTTCTAAGAATTGTTCTTTGAAAAGGTCCTTTAGGGAACCCAAATCCCCTTTTGGAACCTTTATTTTTAAAAGTATACCATGGATGTTAAAGGTTCTTCATGGAACCAAAGATGTCAATAAAGAACCTTTTTTACAGTATGAAGAAGCATTTGTACATTTAAAAAGTTCCATGGATGTTAAAGGTTCTTCATGCAACAATAAATTCCAAAAAAGAACCTTTATTGTTAAGAGTGTATGAAGAATTCTAAGAATTGTTCTTTGAAAGGTCCTTTAGGGAACCCAAAACCCATTTTGGAACCTTTATTTTTAAAAGTATACCATGGATTTTAAAGGTTCTTCATGGAACAATAAATTCCAAAAAGAACCTTTATTTTTAAGAGTGCACGAATAACATCCATGGAACATTTCCATTCAACATAAAGTTCTTCATAAAAGAAAATGTTCTTAAGATTATTAAAATGTCCTTCACATTCAAGAATGAAATGCTTCTTCTAAGAATTGTTCTTTGAAAGGTCCTTTAGGGAACCCAAATCCCCTTTTGGAACCTTTATTTTTAAAAGTATACCATGGATGTTAAAGGTTCTTCATGGAACCAAAGATGTCAATAAAGAACCTTTTTACAGTATGAAGAACCATTAGTACATTAAAAAGGTTCCATGGATGTTAAAGGTTCTTCATGGAACAATAAATTCCAAAAAAGAACCTTTATTGTTAAGAGTGTATGAAGAATTCTAAGAATTGTTCTTTGAAAGGTCCTTTAGGGAACCCAAAACCCCTTTTGGAACCTTTATTTTTAAAAGTATACCATGGATTTTAAAGGTTCTTCATGGAACAATAAATTCCAAAAAGAACCTTTATTTTTAAGAGTGCACGAATAACATCCATGGAACCTTTCCATTCAACATAAAGTTCTTCATAAAAGAAAATGTTCTTAAGATTATTAAAATGTCCTTCACATTCAAGAATGAAATGCTTCTTCTAAGAATTGTTCTTTGAAAGGTCCTTTAGGGAACCCAAATCCCCTTTTGGAACCTTTATTTTTAAAAGTATACCATGGATGTTAAAGGTTCTTCATGGAACCAAAGATGTCAATAAAGAACCTTTTTTACAGTATGAAGAAACATTTGTACATTTAAAAGGTTCCATGGATGTTAAAGGTTCTTCATGCAACAATAAATTCCAAAAAAGAACCTTTATTGTTAAGAGTGTATGAAGAATTCTAAGAATTGTTCTTTGAAAGGTCCTTTAGGGAACCCAAAACCCCTTTTGGAACCTTTATTTTTAAAAGTATACCATGGATTTTAAAGGTTCTTCATGGAACAATAAATTCCAAAAAGAACCTTTATTTTTAAGAGTGCATGAATAACATCCATGGAACCTTTCCATTCAACATAAAGTTCTTCATAAAAGAAAATGTTCTTAAGATTATTAAAATGTCCTTCACATTCAAGAATGAAATGCTTCTTCTAAGAATTGTTCTTTGAAAGGTCCTTTAGGGAACCCAAATCCCCTTTTGGAACCTTTATTTTTAAAAGTATACCATGGATGTTAAAGGTTCTTCATGGAACCAAAGATGTCAGTAAAGAACCTTTTTACAGTATGAAGAACCATTTGTACATTAAAAAGGTTCCATGGATTTTAAAGTTTCTTCATGGAACAATAAATTCCAAAAAGAACCTTTATTTTTAAGAGTGCACGAATAACATCCATGGAAACTTTCCATTCAACATAGGATTCTTTATTGTGGAAAAAGGTTCTTTAGATTTTTAAAGTGCTCCTCACACTAAGACAAAAAATGGTTATTTTGAGAACTTTTGACTGAAATGTTCTTTGGGGAACCAAAAGTGATTTTTCTGTGGCATCACTGCATACCCCCTATTGGAATATTTATTTTTAGGAGTGTACGTGAAGAATATGTTGTCTAAGAACATGATGACTGAAGACTGTATTAGAGCAGCTAACCTGTCTCTCTGACAGACCGAGTGATGTTGCCAGTTCTGCCTTTCTTCTTATTGTGATGTAACGGCTGTAATGAAATTCTTTCTCCAACTCCAGACGCTGGTGATCCGTGTACACTACCCGGTATTTGTCTTTTGTTCTGGTCTTCCCTCCTAAATGACAAACGGCATAACAAATTCATTCTTCATTAAAATTCAAGTAAATTTTAAACAAATAATTGTAAATTAGTCCTTTTCTACATGACCCTTTCCTTTTTTCCATTTTATCACACGTCAGAAAAATTATTTTTGTGTACTTTATTTATTTAGCAACACATTGCTTGGCATAAATGTAAATGTATTCTGTGTAAATCTGGTTCCTTTCAAGGCTTTTCTCCATTTTTAATTTAAGTAGTTTTTTACCCACTAAACATACAGAAAAAATATGACTAATTATAATGTGATAGAAATAAAGAGTAATTTTTTAGTTAATGTCATTGTGTTTATCTTTTCTATTAAAAAGTAACTATGGGAACACAGTGTTTGCTCCCTTAATCAAGCCAATCGTTAAGAGCACACATATATAAAACACCAAGATGTCCATGTTATAAAGGTCTTTGGAATCATGTCTCTGTATTTCAAACTTAGTTTACCCTGTCAGCAGCAAGAGTGGACTTAAGTGGCTACAAAGTTAAATATTAAAACACGAACAGCAAAGGGAAGGACAGCACCTGTCTATAGGGCAACAGCCACAGAGGGAGGAACTCCAGATAATTAGGCTTCTCAACCATAGCATCTTCACTGAAAATCTCACCAGAGGCCATAATCTCTGGGTATCATTAACCCGGCCAAGCAACTCTCACAATCCTCCATTTAAAAAGCCAGGTATTTAATTGTGTTATATAAAATACATCTTAGTGGTTGGAACTTTAAAATAATAGTGACAGTGAGCTAATAACATCATTTGGGCTTGGCTCCAGACTTCTCAATAAGACCGTCTGGTTACTGAGTTGTATGTTAATGTGTGGCAATTAAAACTACTGTTTTGAGGAATTGCCTCAAGATTGTAATTTATGGCATATCCATTTTTTTGTATTAGGCCTTATAAAACTAAGCATGAACGTGTTTGCACAGAAATAGGTCTAACTAAATTTATAACTTTTCTCCATCTTGCCTGTGATATCATGGTATGGCATACATATGAGGAGGAATTGAGAGTTAATTGTCGCTCCCTGTTCCAGTCATAATAAAGAGGATCCTGAGCTGACAGAGATAAAATACCTTATTAACAATGTGCTTAAATATAAGAAGTTTGGTGGAAAAAATAGCCCCAACTGTACATGTAAACATTAAATTTTCTTTTCATATTTTTGTTCAGTTTTCACAATCAGTGGGATCCACAGAATTTAAGTTTTAACAGCAGGCATTTGGTGACATTTCCTCCAGTCCTGTGAATTGCCTTTTTGATTTTTTTTTTTTTCCTGTTACATATTGTGTTGTTTTTCTAAAAAGCCATAATCCTATAAATAATTAATCTTTTTATTTAATTTTTATTTTCTATACTTTTTTTTTCGTTCATTCATCCTTTCTGCTATTTTATTAGCTACTAAATGTTAATTACACATGCCCATCCGCAGTGTTCGAACTATACCGTGGACTTTGGGGGATTATTATACTTTATCGACACAAATTGATAGGTGAAACAACAAACAGTCACCCACAAATAGTCTATAAACAAAGCATCAGGCTGTCTTTGAGTTCACACGAACAATGGTTAAAGTTACTCGTCAGGCTACAGAAGAATACCATAATTCCTCCGTTCAATTAGACCAAAGACATCAAGAGTCACGCAGACCTATAACAACCCAGCCACAACACATAATTGCGAATAACATGCCTTACCTTAACACAGAATCGACCACAGACGCCTGAATGGATTTCAAGGACTCCGCGCAAAGATCAATGGCCTCCAACGTTTATACTTTTTCTACGAATCTTTTGAGTTAACGTACTAAAGATGAGTGGAATTTGCACCGCAGTGCCCCCACACACCTTGGTGCTCATGACAATAATAGCATGTATAGTTATCTTTATTGAAGCGAATTAGGTTTAAATCGCCGTCATGCATGAATGAATATTTTTGCAATTTTACACATGATGATCACATTAGACAAAACTGAAATTGCACGTCAAAATAACACATTGTCAATATTTTTTGAGACCCCCCAAAATTTCACAAATCACGTTTTCAGGGGAGCCCATGTCTTATTAAGGGGAGCCGAGCTCCCCCTAGCTCCCCCGTAGTTCGCACCCTGCCCATCCGTGTGTTCAACAACTTCTCGGCATCCGGACAAAAAAGAACAAAGAGTGACATCAAAGCAAAGAAACTCACACAGATCACTATATTAGCATGACAAACAAGTGAATACAGAAGAGTTCCATTGCGGCACCGAGTTTAGCAGTTATATGTTCATTTATGCCTTTTTTATTTCTTTATTTCTTTTTACCTTTTTTATAATTTACCTTTTTTTGCGATCACGATAGTTAATATTCTCTATAATAATTATTATATTGTATTTTTCAAAATAGAGTAATTTCATTTATAGATTTCAAAAACGCACCTGAGTTTGCCGGCGGCGCGCTCCGACGCATCCAGTCGTAGGGGTTCCGTCTCTGAGAGTTGGGCGACAGCTGACCGACTGATGTGTTTATGGAGGATGGAAGAAGGCCAGGCGCTTGAACAGACGAAAACTCTGGAGGACTGAAGCCCAGCTGGCCAGTGCTCGAGGTCGAAGCTCCAGTTCCCGGCCCGTAAGGTGTCCATTCCTCTCGCGGAGGAGGGTACGCGGGGTTCCAGGCTCCTGTTTGGCTGTGGTGAGGGTCGCTGGTAATTCCAGGGACGTGATGGTATCCTGTGAAGTCTGGATACTGAGGAGGTGCGGGGACAAAATTCTGAGGGTTCAGGTTTAGGCTTGGGTGTCTTACGGAATTCGGGTACATACTGGTGTCCTTCTCCAAGAGATAACTCACGTACATTTTTCCTGATGACTCCAGTGCATAATATGCACCCAAACAATTGATCTTGGCTCCTTAGACACAGGTTTTCCTATAACCTGACTGTTCCTCTACCTGGCCAGATTCTCTGAACCCTCCAGCCTCGGTGGCTGCTAAAGGTTGCGATGTTGACGTCACTTTTATAATCATGATGATCACCCTCCCACGGTATCGAAACTGCCTTGGTGATGTTCCAGTTCAGAGCGGCCCACGAATGAATGCCATTCAGAATATAAACCTATTAGTATAGGCCTACATGCACTCTAACTACGTTGCTACGCAGGAAAGTTTAAAAATGCCATGAAATTTAAAAAGACAACACGTATACATTTACTGTTGTAGAAATATTTTTAAAAGTAAAATATGATTTAGCTCATTACTTGCGAATAAAATATAAATAAGCCTATTGTTTATATATATATATATATATATATATATATATATATATATATATTTTTTTTTTTTTTTTTTTTTTTTTTTAGAAATACAAATGTCAGCTGGAAACGGGAATTCCCAAAAATCATTATGCGCACCATCGATTTTATTTCAAGTTCAAGTTACTCTTATTTTTGTTTTCCTCAGATTGGTGTTTGCAATACATTTATGTTGTTTAGTTTACTGCTATTTTTGCATTAGTCTTTTTTATTGGAAACATGGCAGGAGCTAATTATCATGAACTTTATGTGGCCTTCCATTTCGCCACGTTTTAATTTCATTTCACATAAAAAAAGAATAGCCCAAAAGCATTTGTATACTATTTTATGATTTAATGACATGAACTGTAAAATATACTGTGATTTAAATACCGTGCCGTAATACAGTGTCACTATATTTTTATGATATGATGGCAAACAAAACGACCAGTTTTTAGCATAAATTTAACAAAACATTATCATTGCAATCTATATACATAATGTTATAAGCATGTATTAGTTTACACACACGCACACGATATTCGATTATCAGTTGATTCAAAACAAGGAATAATGTCTACAGTGCGAACAAGACAAAGATCATGGTCGTAATACGATCATTTTCGATTTTACGGGGTGCATGTTTTAAACGTACATTTTTAGACAAATTATATGCAATCACATTTTATATATTTTTAATACAATGAATGCTATAAAACATAAATGCAATTGTTATATATATTTTTGTGAACTGTACACATGGAACTGCCATCGGCGCAAGACGAAATGAAAGATTAGACATGATTCTTTTATAGTAGCACTTTAAATATTATAATACATTAAATACTATATATATATATATATATATATATATATATATATATATATATAGTATGTGTTGTCAAATTACGAGAGCATGCTGCATTTTAAGTATCCCTGTCTTCTGCACAGAAGACCAGGACCACAATTTCACCTGGACTTTCAAAGCATTTAATCTATGAGCCAGTTTTCAAGAAGAAATTGGACAGAGATAAAACTAATATAGCCTACCAAATTATTTCAGGATGTCTCCTATCAGCTTTTATGATATGAAAACATCTAAAACACACGGCCATAAAATTATGAGCTGTCCAAAAAAAAAAAAAAAAAAGAAAAAAAGAATTAAAAAAAAGAAAAAAACATAAAGAAAAGAAAAGAAAAAGCTGGTCTAAAATGAAACCATTTGAAACCTGGACAAAAGTGATGTAGCCTAAACTATGTGAGAAAAACTGAAATGTATGACGTCGTGATGCATCGTGCTGGCCTCGGACTAATTTAGATTGTGTGCTGCTGCTCAATAGTAGCTTATTTATGATTGTGTTCATGTTGTAAAGACTAACAAGTGTGTGTTTGTGGGCTATTAAATTTATAATCGTAGTAGCTTTTATTTCAGTGTTCGGCTAGAAAACGGTTGCCTATTGATAAGATAACGACGTGGAATATACTTTCTTACATTTTAAGTGGTTTACATCCTATTTTTATTGTATTCAACCTTTACTGACCTATATCTTAAAAGGAGTTATTTAAAATACGATTCATCAAGCTATTCATCAAGTTATTCTTCAGGATTCAGTCATATCTCACTGAGGAGAAATGTTAGTTTATAGTTTGACTCCTCTCAACTCTAAGATAGGCACATCACAGGTTAATGTCACCATCTGAAAACACGCAAACACTTTACAGTCCATTAGGCACACCAATAAATAAACATGTTTCTCCGATCCAGTGTAAAAGACTTCGAGGAAACAGAATAATGCAAACGATTTTGGTCAGTTCAGAAGGAGAAAAGGGTTTCAAAGCAATCTGAGAGGATTTAGATGTGTGGGGTCACATTTCACATCCAAGTGTGACTTCCTTGTAATTGAAATGGGAAGAGCTTTCAGGAGAGAGAGAGAGAGAGAGAGAGAGTATTGACTCTGAGGTGATTGTTAATATGAAATAAAAATCAAAATGTTATTAATATAAATAAAAATTTATTAACAAATAGGACATACAGTATGTATTTTAATGTTGATTAAATTGCTGATTAAATTGTTTTGTACACTGTAATTTCTGTATTTTTACAGCTGTGGAAGCGCTTGTCTTGCTTAAAATAACCATAGAGTGTTTGGATAGAAAAGTAAACCTAAACAGAGCATGAGTGTAACGAGTGCTGATGGTTGATAATAATGCGAGAAATGGACGCACGACAGAGACCTCGATGCCCTTGTTAACAGTGCTGATGTAAAAGTGTCATTGAATTTATACGTGCATTTACAAGGCATTTCACTTTATCCCTTCGACCATTCGAAAGAACGAGATCAGCGATCAGTGCTTCCATATTTTGACAAAACGAGGTAAAATAAAAAATAAATAAATAAATAAATAAAAAAAGCTATGCTTGTATAAATGGGTATGAGAACAACATCAGAATTTGTTCCTTCTTACCAGGAGCAATAACCTATATTTACTTAAGCAAATTAATAAAAACTAAATTTTTAAAAACTAAATGTCTATATTGATATTGGACTTGCTTTAGCATATTTAGTAGCTTCCAGAGGACAAATACAGTAGCAGATAATAATTGCAGTAACTTGTTTTTATAACAAAATAAATAGCTACAGTAAAGCATGTCGCAACTAGTGAAATAATATTTAAAATATAGGCTAATGTAGTAACTTAATTTAATGCATAAGGAGATGGTTGCATTTGTATTTTCTTTTCGGCTAAACAAGACTAAGCAAGACTGTGTTTGCACAATATCGTAGACCTAAGTCGTACTATAGAAACGATCATATGAATCAATTTAGAATTACGGACTGTTTAAAAAAAAATCATCGTAACGTTGTAGTGGTTGAAAGTCGTTTTAGATTTAGTGCCAAGCAGACAGTCTCATGCAGTCACCTGCAGGACAACCGCGAAATCACACCTAAACCTAATCCTGTTTTGATGGTTATTACACAGTGTGGCTTTATTCCATTTCTGTGGCTTTATCAATTTAAGTCTATTTTGTTATTTATTTAGTCAGTTCAAAACGGCACAGAATAAATGCATAAAATAATTTAATAAATACATAAGTAATTTAGCTGCAAAATAAATGAAAGTTTAATACATTTTGCCAAAATAAATCAAACTTCACTGTTTTGTATTTAGTTTGTGTTTGGGTACATAATAAATGTATGAACAGTTTTCATAGCCCTATTTACACTTATTTACACACACACACACACACACACACACACACACACACACAATGTTGATAACAAAACAATTGCTGTCATTGACTTCCAGAGTATGTTATGAAAACATTATGGAAGTCAGTAGGGACCATAAAATTGTTTGGATACTTACATTCTTCAAAATATCTTCTTTCATTTTTTTGTCAAACTGTCCTTTAAGAAACTTCTGCTACATTTTTCCGAATCTGTTCCGATGAAGAAACAAAGTAGGGGGGCTGACTATTCCTTTATGGCAGTCTTGTTTTGCCAGGAAGCAGAGGCACATCACACACACTGCATGTTCTTCTGAAAGCACATGTGGATTATGTTTGTGTCATGCATGATAAGACTGTCCTTCTGTACTGTGAGAAGCAGGAGCAAAGGATGCATTCAATCAGCAAGCTCCAAAACCTACAGCTTCCTATAGAATTGTTTTTTCCTTATTGTTTTGTGTAGCCAACTGCAGGTGAAGCATGAATGTCTTCACCACTGCAATATCCGCAAAGTGATAAAGAAAGAGAGAACACCCTCTGAAAAAGACGTGCACTTGTACTGAATGTGTACTTGTAGTGTACTTGCAAGCACACTTTGTAATCACATCAAATTAGAAATTTTACTTTAAGGTATACTCTAAATCATTATGTCGCAATCATCTTTTATTGTGCTTCAAGTACACTTGTTTATAAGTGTTGACTAACATACTAAAGCACGTGAAACGTACGTGGTTATAATTTTTCTGTTGTGTTACTTGGTATTACATTTAAAGTTAATATAATTTACTAAATTGCAACTTCATTATTACAAAAGTGTAATTACAAATATATTTAGAATTGACCCTCATTTTAAGTTGTAGCCTAATAGAAATGAAATTAAAGCATAATAGGCTACACTGAAATACTAGTACACATTGTATTTAGAAGAAAAGTCATTATGAAAGTACTAAAATCCTACTTAAGTGAGTCAAAAAGCACTCTTAATTTCAACTATTGCCTTTAATATAAAGTATAATGCAAACTATAATACAATTTGATTTAATTGTAAAAAAAGTGTCTGAAATCATTACATTCAGTTCTTTTAAAGTGTAATAAGTAGTCTTTTTAAAGGTATGCAAAAATGCACATCTTTTTCACAAGGGGGCAGTACTACTATCTAGTTTTGCAAAGCATTGAATACCCAATGAGGCCATCAGATACTTCCATTCATACACCCTCCATTTTTCTGTGTGAAGAACAATGAGGCATATTTCAAAATTTTATATTCAAATGTAAAACAAATGACATAAAATATGAACACCTCTGCACATTTTTTTTTCAACACCACTGAATTTGAAACTGTAGCAAGAATCAGAACAGTCTTTTTTTTTTTCTGTTTATTGTCCGTCACCTGTTTACACCCTTCAGAGGGCAGAGGGTGGTTTGTGGAAAGCTTTGAACAGTCACACAGTTCCACAAGGAGGTCACTAAATGGTATTGGGCCTGACCCCAAGACCTTATCATCCATCCACCAATGCCACGTGCTGCAGGGGATTGCCTTCACACTGTATAATAAATGAAATATCCTTTCAGTCAGAACAAACAGCTTGTACTTATAATAAAGTGTTGAAATGATGTCTCTTCATGGTCTCCTGTTGCTCAGCAGCGCAAGCATTTGAATTCTGCATTACAGTCTGACACACATTAACAGTTGAAACAACAGAGGTCTTTAGGTGTTCAAGCTGTAATATTGTTTCACAGTTAATATAATTTCACCAAATGTTGCAACATTGCATTAACTTGACCTTTTAACCCCTTATAAAACAGTACAATTAGAAAAACAGTAACCTTTATCAGTACAATTGTAGTATTATTCTTATATATGCAGGTTTTATAAGCTCACATAAATTGAGAGATATTTGCATTTTTAGACTTGTTATATTACAGAACTATAGATGTCAGCTTTAAAAAAAGTGACCAAGGAAATGCTTCTGTTGAGCTGTATCTTTTGTAAATAAAGACATCTGCAAACAAGAAGTCATGAACTAAACCAAAGTTGACCAATGCGAGCATTTGTAGTTAAAAAGTACATAATTCATTTATCAGCCCTTATTGCATTGATTACATTGAATCTGTCTAAATGTATTTTGGAGGACTGTCGAAAATAGTCTTTGGTGAGCATGTTTTCCTCCGAAACCTTTCTCTTCGCCTGAGGAAAGAAAGTCATGTACATCTTGGATGACCTGGGTGTACTATTCCTTTTTAAGTCTTAAACATGGTCAGCAATTAAGTTTATTATTGTAAGTGATGTCCAATAGCAGAAGAATCCTATATTTGTTTTGACATGATCTTTAAATTTAACTTCTTGAAGAACGATTGTAATTTGCAGAGCCTACATTTCTTCCTTTTGCGATTCTTCCCTCTCTTGTAATAAATTCCATCCCAGTTTTCCTCCTCTTCATCGTCACCCACCCAAGGTCTCCACGCACCTCCATTCAAACTGGGGTTAGCGCGGGCATCGTCTGGTGGGTAGCGAACTGGTATTGCCGTGCGGTTGTAAACCGCTAGCCGTGCTAGCAGCTCCTTGACAATATCAGGCCTGTGCGCTGCAAGGTCATGCCGTTCACAAGGGTCACCTGTAACATTGAAGAGCCAAACTGATTTTCTTTTTTTCTCAATCTGTCGCTCCAGGTGCCACCAGCTGCTAGGAAAGTTTGTAAGCACCTGAGGCGGCACCCAATCCCCGTGGCCAGGGTCACCCGTCAAGAGCTTCCAGTCGCCCACTCTAATGGCCGCTTGCACGGTGGTGTCCCACAATCCATATCCGTCCTTGAACGAGCCCCGACTGTGCCGATGAAGAGGGTCGATGTTGTGAAGAATTTCCAGTCGTGGGGATTCCTTTCCTTCGCTGATGGTAGGCCAAACATCAAACCCGTCTAACCCCTGATGCTGCGACACATTGCCCCCAGCAAGTCCAACTAGGGTTGGATACCAGTCAGTAATGTGTATAAGGGCTCTGCTGACCCTTCTTCGTTGGCGTATTAAGGGACTGTGCACAAAACCCACTCCTCTAATGCCACCTTCCCAGTATGTTCCCTTGCACCCTCGTAGGGGCCAGTTACTGCCCCCTGTTAATGGCTGGGCTCCATTGTCAGTGGAGAAGATGACGACGCTATTACGGTAGAAGCCATACTTGCGCAGTGCGTAAGTTATATTCCGGACCGCTTCGTCAACAATAGAAACCATGGCTGCGTATTTCCTGCGGGGAACATTGCCCATGCGGCGGTACGGATAGATGTATTCTTTGGGTGGCTTTAGAGGTGTATGCACCGCCTGAAGGGAAAGGAAGATAAAAATAGGCTGACTGGTTGAGTCGTGCGTTGCTAAGATTTTGCGCACTCTCTGGGTGTAGAGGTGAGTTGAGTACTTCCCCCCTTTCCCCCATGCCACTGACTCACCTTCGTGGAGGTCAAAGCCACACAATGACTTGCCGTCGCATGAGCCGTACGTATAATAGTCCACGCTGCCGGTCAATGAACCGAAGTAGGTGTGAAAGCCACGACGTGTGGGCAAACAGTCTTTCCGATAGAAGCCCAAATGCCACTTCCCCACCATGTGAGTGGAGTAACCGGCTTCCTGTAAGCGTTGAGGGAGTGTGACCACATCCAGAGGGAGGCAGCTGGGTTGACGTGGTCTGATGATGGAGTGCTGGAGGCCAGTGTGAATTTGATATCTAAAGAAAGCATAAATTCCCAATGCTTAGACACAGAGGAAAAATATAAGATTCTAACAAAAAGGTCTTGTTTATGACTGTTATGAACTAAAATTTTACCCTATTTACTTTATGAATAAACATCCTAATCTAAGGGGCCGTTCACACAGAACGCGTATTGCATATAAAATGCGAGACGCAACGCTCAGGAATGGTTTTAAAAAAAGCGCAGCACTAAAGCAAAAGCTTTCAATACTTGCCCCGCCTCCGGGGTCTTCTGATTGGTCCATTGTTTTGGAACTGACATTGATGAGCGGCGGATAGTGTAAAAGTTAAAATTCTTTTAACTTGACACGATGTCTTAAACATGTGGTGCTTATGTGCGAGATGAGAGTGCAATGGTCATACAAGTCCATCTAGAGTGCAATTGATCAGTGAACATTATTGTGTGTCTACATACTCATTATCAAATGCAATAAGTGTTACATACACATCCCTCCTTTTTGACCAATCTCCCTTTATTTTTCACAATCCGGATGGATAAAATCAATGCCCGCTGTCTTGGAAAACAGCAAAGGACGAAAGTTTTTCCAGGAACATACAGATTAAAAAAGCTTTAAAAACAAAGCACAAACATATACAGTGCCCTCCAAAAGTATTGGAACAGTAAAGACAAAATTGCTCTGTTGGCTGTGGAGTCAAGACATTTGCAAATATGATTAAAAGATGAATATGAGACAAAACTACAGAATGTCACATTTTATTATTGGGTGATTCAACACATAGATGTTTTACCAGCTAAAAAGTTCAGCACTTTTAGAGTTTCATCCCCCTATCTGATGTGAGCATAAGTATTTGAACAGTTGCCTCACAGGTCTTTCTAAGTGATCAGCTGTGTCCTGTTGCATTTGTTCTTCAGATATTAAAAGCAGGGAATGTGTCGTATCAGTTATATCCATTACTTCTGCATTCTAAATCTTGCATTCGATGATGACACACACAAGCCAGGATGAAGATGAGGGAGCTGACTTTGAGAGAAAAGCAAGCAATTTGGATGCTAAAAGAAAAGAGTTTATTTAGAGTTCATCCCATTCATTGATGTGAGCATAAGTATTGGGACAGTTGAACATAAGGCAGATATAAAAGATTAAAAGCTATTATTTAGTTGCAGATCCCTTGCGCATAATCACAGCAGTGAGTCTGTGACCCATAGACATCACCAGACTCTTGGTCTCATCCTTTGAAATAGTTTTCCCAGCCTTTAATGCAGCCAATTCCAATTGTTGCTTGTTTTGAGGAGTTTCTGCCTTTCCTCTTCAGCTGGAGAAATTCATGTTCAATCGGATTTAAATCTGGAGATTGACTTGGGCAATCTAAGACTTTCCATTTCTTTGCCCTTATAAATTCCTTGACTGAACTGGCAGGGTGTTTTGGGTCATTGTCCTGATGCAATATGAAGCACTTCCCAATGAATCTGGTGGCATTTTCTTGAATATTGATAGGCAAGATTGTTTTGTACCCTTCCAAATTCATTCTGCTACTGTCATCATACATTAAGTCATCAGTAAAGTTGAGAGGGCCTGTTCCAGAGACAGCCATACATGCCCATGCCATGACACCACCTCCACCATGCTTTACAGATGAGGCTGTATGCTTGGGATCTTTTGCAGTTCCCTTTTTTTCTCCACATTTTTGCTTTCCCATCACTTAGATAAAGGTTCATCTTTGTCTCATCGGTCCATAAACACAGTTCCAAAACTCTTCTGGCTCACCTTTGTGCTTTTTTGCAAACTCTAATCTTGCCTTTCTATTTTTTGGTGCTGGTCAGAGGTTTGCATCTTGCTGTGTAGCATCTGTAATTCTGTGTCAAAGTCTCCTGAGGACAGGAGATTGTCAGAGCATCACCCCAGCTTTCTGGAAGTTGTTGGTGAGTTTACAGACACGTCTTTTAGGGTTCATTTTCACAGCTTTTATGATTTGTCTGTCATCAACTACTGTTGTTTTCTCAGCCGATCAGGTAGTTGTTGGTTGCTGGTGGTTTCCATACTCTTGATTTCCCCATGCCCTTTGTTTTTGCTATAACTCTAACTGACTTCCTCTTTTCTTTTAGCATCCAAATTGCTTGCTTTTCTCTCAAAGTCAGCTCCCTCATCTTCATCCTGGCTTGTGTGTGTCATCATCGAATGCAAGATTTAGAATGCAGAAGTAATGGATATAACTGATACGACACATTCCCTGCTTTTAATATCTGAAGAACAAATGCAACAGGACACAGCTGATCACTTAGAAAGACCTGTGAGGCAACTGTTCAAATACTTATGCTCACATCAGATAGGGGGATGAAACTCTAAAAGTGCTGAACTTTTTAGCTGGTAAAACATCTATGTGTTGAATCACCCAATAATAAAATGTGACATTCTGTAGTTTTGTCTCATATTCATCTTTTAATCATATTTGTAAATGTCTTGACTCCACAGCCAACAGAGCAATTTTGTCTTTACTGTTCCAATACTTTTGGAGGGCACTGTATATGTACAAGACTTCATGGACCATTGGACATGTGACACAAATCAAGTTGCAAAACTGAAGTTCAGTCAATAAAGGTGCTTAACTAAAGCAAAAAACACTTGAAATGTAATGCTTTGCGCTGAGATTAAAATTTGGGTGCAACAGTGTGTGGATATTCTTTGCTTTTGTGATGTGATTTGAGATGAATGTTTATAGCAATTTTGTTTTCAGTCTCAACCAAGTTATTGGTCTTTGTCTTTGTTTTCTGTCTGAAAAGTTTGCATTTTGCTTAAAAATGCCTTTTATTTAAAAATTTGATTTTCATCTAAACAATACATATTCATAAAATCATTCCATCACTTGCTCACCAATGGATCCTCTGCAGTTAATGGGTGCCATCAGAATGAGAGTCCAAACAGCTGATAAAAATATTGTTGCTTCTGAGTAAAAATATGAGTCCTCTATCCATGCTATTACTTTCTCCAGTGAAAAAAATGTCTCTTCTGAATCAGAAGAGAAATATGCACAGATCAAGCACTGTTTACAAGCCAAAACTGTTCTAAACAAATATGTGGTGGATTTTGATGTGGATTTTGATGTGAAAATTGACGTTTTCACTAGAGTAAGTGTTATTATAGATTTCTCATATTTTAGCCAGAAGCAATGGTTTATTAAGTTAAAAATAATGATGGATTTGTTCCTTACAAACATGCAGCTTCTGGGTTCTCAAGATGTTAATTGATGGACTGGAGTGGTGTGGATCACTTGTGGATTATTGTGATGTTTTATCAGCTGTCTGGACTCTCATTCTGACGGCACCCATTCACTGCAGAGGATCCATTGGTGAGCAAGTGATGGAATGCTACATTTCTCTAAATCTGTTCCCATGAAGAAACAAACTCATCATCTACATCTTGGATGACCTGAGGGTGAGAAATTTTAAGCAAATTTTCATTTTTGGGTGAACTATTCCTTTAAAATTGACCATCTGTTTGATATAGGGACTTGTGTCAACTGACCTATATCTTCCAGATCAAAATATATACGGTGAAGAAACACACACTGTAAAAAAAAAAAAAAAAAAAAAAAAAAAAAAAAAAATCTGTAAAATTTACGGTAAAAAAACGGCAGCTGTGGTTGCCAGAATTTTACCATAAAAAATATGATAGCAATGTTTTAGGTTTTAACTTAAATTTACAGTTAAATACCATAATTTCATTAACTGATATAATGTTAATATACCAACCTATTGAAGTACTGAAATCTGTTTTGTTTCTTTGTAATACACTGATTATTACAAAAGCAAGAGGTGATGAAAAAGTCACATGATGAACCAAAGCCCATCACAAGCAGCTTTAAAATATTAACACATATAGAAGGTGCACAGTGTCATTCACACAAACACTAAACACCATCATGGTAACACACATGAAATTGAAATAATGCAATAAACATTTTTAACAACATTAGGTGTAACATACAACCCTAATGTACAAAACTGATAAGAAAAAATTAAGAAGAAACACAGTTATTTTAACAAAAAAATAAAAAAATAAAAACATCAAATTTGAAATGTAGTGCAGGGAATTCTGGAAATGTCAATTTACCGTTATTCACTGTAAATTATACGTTCTTTTTCACTTCCAAAAACGGTATACTACCATAAAATTACATCCAATATCCAATACAGTTTTTCACCGTATATAGTAGCGGAACTTACCATTTAACAGGTTTTTACTGTAGCATTTTTACAGTCCTTTACCGTTAAATTCAAGGTCATTATTTACAGTGCACTGTGTGTGAGTGACAGCTCACTTTTTTTTTTTTTATTAAATAACTGTTTCCTAATAGTTTTTGTTATCAGTTATGTTTATTAGTGTTTTATGTTACAATCATGTTGTTTAATGCATTGTTGTGGTGTCATGTATGATTGCGTTTGTGTTTGTTTGTACGACACAATTATACACACCATCTATATTTTACTATTTATCTCAGATTATGGAAAAGCTATTTGTGATGCACTTTTGATATTCTGTGTAAATAAGGTGCTGAGGTGAATGACCTGCCTGTGATGAGCTGGCTGCGGGACGGGGTGCACAGCGGCTGGACATAGTAATTCTCCAGGCGCACTCCCTCTGAAGCCAGCTTATCCAGCGTCGGGCTGCGGATGTCTCTACTGTGATATCCGATGTCATTGAAACCCTGGTCATCTGTCAGTATGAAGATGATATGTGGAGGTCGTTTGGGTCTGAAAGCTGAAGCTTGTTCAATCCGTAAGCGCTCGACGTCTTCTCTGCTCGATCTCAAGTCACTGCAAGACGCAGAAGTTTGTAGACTCAGGATGAAGAGTCCGAAGAGCACGAATAATGCCATCCACTTCAGGAAGAGTTGCAACTCTATAAAGCCTTAATAACAGAAGAATCCTCGCGCTTTGCTCAAAGCCTTCTTGCTGTCAGCGCGACGTGGCGTTTGCTGCGGGGGGTTTCCACCATACGTCTCCAAAACCCAGTCGACCTACTGACCAACAAACCACGTCTCACCTATGGAACGCAAAATATGTCATATTGTGCAATTTATCGACTGAAATGCCGTCAAAATCGGCGTTTTATAACCAAGCAAAAAACCCTTTCATTTCGTACCACAAAAGGCTACGTTGAGATTTAATGCGTCTTGGATTGACAAAGAGCATACAAAGTAGATTTTTCTGTGATATTAAAACCAGCCCCTCCTTTATTTTTTCTACACAGTCCAACCCCATCATGACGAAGGCGGTAAGAACTGAATAGTCGATTGTCTATCTCTTAAAGCCTCTTGAGATTTGAGACAATGTCAGACTGATTTCATCGTTTCATGCCTTTTCTCCCCTTATATAATTAACTTGCATGAAGGCTACACACATATCCATCATTTAAAGGCATAGTTCACTCAAAATGAGAATTTTGCCATCGTTTAGCCTACTCACTCTCAGTTCAAAACCTGGTTTCTTTCTTCTGTTGAGCACAAAAGAAGATATTGACATTTTTAAAAAACGTTTGTAGCTAACAGTTGACAGTATTGACTTCCATATTTTTTTTCCCATACCATGGAAGTCAGTGGCTACTGTAATTGTGTATTGAAGTGCTGAGTAATATTAATTAACAACATGCACTTACTATTAGGTTGGGTTTGATTGCATGTAATTATGCATCATTTTCTGTTATTACTGTGTAACTACATGTGACATGCAACAAGGACACTAAATTAAGTATTACCAAAGAACTAGCGGAAGGCTTGTGATGGTTAAGTAACACACAATTACTCGTTTCCACAATAACAGATAATTCAGCATTAATAAATGTGGAAATTTGTGGAAAAACTTGCTTGACACAAATGTTCCAAGCCCACCCAGCATATATTTGCTCAAAGCCGTGCCCATACTTTTGCATTAAAACAGATTGTTAATAATTGTCATGTCACTATTCTTTTGCAACTGTACCTCATCATGAACAAAAGTATTAAACTTCTTTTTGTTTTATAAAATAGTATTGTCTATATCAGTGGTTCCCAGTCTATATCCCTTTTGCCCTTAAAACCTTGCATATAAGCATACAGTGTCCCTTCAGATCAAAATAACAATCAATATAGCAAGCACAATCTTTAAGCAATTTGACAATATAGCATTTCATGTGGAATGGGAAAAGCATTAAATTAAGCAAGCCATGTGCCCCCAAGCCAAAATCATTGCTCGTCATTAGTTTTAATTTTTTGTGCAATTTTAGCCACTGCAATGTATATGTATTTAAAAAGTAACAGAGTAAAAAACAAAATAGCACACAAAAAAAGTAATAATATGACAGGATATTTATGTCATCTCAAGGAGTGATATAATCTTACGGGAAATTTCAGAAAAATTCTGGAAATACTTATAGTTGTATAATGTCCAATCTTTAAACTTTCAGAAACCTTCTGTTCACACCAAGGACAGTCACTGTAAAGATAAAAATTACAATATTAACATCCATGTCAATGCATGCTAATATTCTATTTTGTTGTCTGCCACTTTAAATGCTTCAGCTCTTGAAAGCAGGCTGGATTCTGATTGGCTTTCAATGTTTTTATCATTCATCTAAAAATTGCTCTGAAAGTGATTACAACTGAAAACAATATCTTTATTGCTAATGTTACAGTTATCGTCTTTGTGTGAACGGCCTTAACACTTTTGGAAGCAGTTATTCTGAAAATGTAAAAATTTTACAGATAAGGTAACAGTGAAAAACTAAATTGATTCTGAAAAAATAACAGTAAATATGGGTGCAGTAAATATGTAAATGAAACAAAAATATACCACACTACATTAAGACTGCTTCAAAATGAAACATATTAATGGTAATTTATGCTGTGAATGCCAGGTGAAAATAGGTACTTCTTTACAATGTATTTGGGAACGGAGTCACATTAAACCTCTTGCAGTACAGGTTATGAATGTTTGCCGATTTGGTTCTAAAATATTGTTAACACCCAAGTTATGTCTGGGACCTTAAATATGCATTTGGCGGTGCTGTTGTATGCCTGATGCCAGTCTAGCATACGCAATGAACAATGAACACTCATTCCTGACAGAAACACAAAAATATAATCAAGATCTTTAAATACACATTTATTTTCAATTTTGAACACAAATAACATTTACATTATTTTACATCAGGAAGTTTACTTAGGGCTTTGCATTTATTACTGATTCAAGTGCTTTGGCCACTTGGTCGGCGTTCATGTTGTCCAGTGAAACGCTGTGTTCTTTGCCAAAACCTGAGACAGAGAGATGCATTATTATGCTTATGTGGTCATTTGTATGAATATGCTTTAGTTTTCTGGAGTATCTTCCTACCATATCGTGCCCACAGCACGGGCTGAACTCCAGAGCACTCTCGGATCAGAATGGGGAACTCCGGGTTTGCCTTCTTCAATGTCACATAATGCTGCTCAATAAAATCCCTAAAATAAGAACAAATAAGAAATACTAAGACATAAGAATAAAAGAGTCCGAAATTTTCATATGCATTTTTTTTTAAATTCGCCATCCTTTCCTATCAAAATGCTTGCTATAGATGCGAAAACGCAGAAAATCAAACCTGATCTGAATTTTTTTTTTTTTGTTTTATGATGGACTAACGTTTCGGAGGCAGTGTGTAAACATGATTGACACAACGTCGGGTCATATTTATTTTTTAATTTTAGAATTTCGGACTCAGTGTGCAAAGACCTTAAGACTGGGAACTAGTTCCACTTTTAACTAAAAAATAAAAATCACAATGGTTGTCAGGCCACACAATCCATTTGTTAAATTCTAATATGCAGATTTGGTGCTCAAAAACATTTACTATTATCCATGTTGAAAAAAGTTTTTGCTACTTAATATTTTTGTGGAAACTGTGACACATTACAATTTATAAGCCATTGTTTAAAATAAAAGAAATGAACACTTTTTTTCAGCAACGTGTTAAACTGATTAAAAGAGAGAGTAAAGACATTTTAAATGTTACAAAATATTTCTATATCAAATAAATGATGTTCATTAATCTTTCTATTCATCACAGAATGCTAAAAAATGTATCAGAGTTTCCACGAAAATATATAAAAAATGAATATATAATTAAAGTAAAACTGTTTTTAATAATAACAAGAACCATTAATAAATAATAACTGAGCACCGATAATAGTCGAACACCAAATCAGAATATTAGAATGATTTCTGAAGGATCATGTGACACTGAAGACTGCAGTAATGATGCTGAAAATTCAGCTTTGCATCACAGAAATAAATTACGTTTTAAAAAACTATATTCAGATAAACTTATTTTAAATTGTAATAATATTTCACAACATTAATGCTTTACTGTATGTTTGACCAAATAAATGCTGTCTAAGAAAGCATGAGACTTCTTTTAAAAACAATTAAAAAACAACAAGAACAACAACTAAAAAATAACTTAATTTATTTATTAATCATTAATAATTTATATACCAGTTTAAAGTTTTTAAAATGTTTTTACAGTTTATCCTATAGTTTACTTCCGAGATGTTTTAGCAATGTACATCTGATTATTTACAGAACATTGTGAACATCTCATTTTGTTCTGCACGTGTTGTTTATTTGATGACTGGAAGTGTTCTTCCAATCTTTCAACAGGCAGGACAAAGTGTGGCCAATAATGAATAATGATTTAAATGTATAATTATTATCGGTAATAATAAACAGCCTCTTGAAGTTAAATCAGTATGAACCCTGTACTCTGAATTAACCTACGAGCAGTAACCAAAAGCTACCCAGGTGAAAAACAAGTGCACTTCCATAATGTCTAATTTCACGCACTAATTTTGTACTTAACATACTAAAAATGATTCTTTAGTACTTCTTAAAATCATCTAAGTGTACTCAACTGTGCTATTTTGAGACACTATGAATTTGAACTAAAATGCACTTTTAACATACTATCTCTGTATTTAAAAAATGTATTTAGTTACCACTTGTAGTACACTTCCATACACTAGTACACTCAAGCGTACTACAAGTAGCAGATAAATACATGTTTCAAATACAAAGATAGTATGTTAAAAGTGCATTTTAGTTCATATTCATAGTGACTCAAAATAGCACAGTTGAGTACACTTAGATGATCTTAAGAAGTACTAAAGAATCATTTTTAGTATGTTAAGTACAAAATTAGTGCGCGAAATTAGACATTATGGAAGTGCACTTGTTTTTCACCTGGGTAGTCGGTTTGTCTTAGTTTTCAGACAGTATTTATAAAGTACATAAACATTACTGCAAGTGATATGCATACATATGTATACATGTCTATGATCCACACAGCCTCTATAGAGGACAGTTACTCTCCTACAAAAACAACACAAATCCATCAGTAAAAAGCTGCAGTACTGCACCTGGTTCCCTGACTGGCAGCTGATATCTGGCATAAATGCAGGCGGATCTCACGCAGATTTTTTGACAAATTTGAGCCGATTCCTCGAACCACCGCCGCCGCCGCCATGACTGTCACCTTCACGAACGGAAGTGTTCTTCTTCTGGTGTTGTTTACCGGCCGCTGGCGAACCCGGCTTCATCTGCATTACCGCCACCTACTGACTGGACGGTATAAGTTCCTGTTTCTTTCAGAAAATGCATCAGAAACGAGCCCTTATGATTTTTTTCTTCCTTTAAATCTTTAATTTGTTTTGAAAAAGGCAGTTACTAACAAGTGGCTAAATGGGACTTAGGTTGTCGAGGAAATTAAACAAGCTCATCTAATCACTTATCGCCAGTGTTGGGAAAAGTTACTTTATGCATTGCAATATTGCGTTACCCCTAAAAAAGTAACTAATTGTGTTACTTAGATATTTTTTATGGAAAGTAATGCATTACTTTTTTAAACCTGAGCTTGCTTGTTTGTTTTTTAATATAGCTAAAAACTTTATTTTACAAAAGTAAAAGCCCTTTCACAACAAAAGTGAAATGAATACGCCTCAGGCTGATGGAAATGTAAATTCATGTCTGTACAGAGGGCGCAGCTCAAACAAAATGCATGTAGAATATGACGCAGGAGAAGAAAGTTCAACACTAAAACACAAATGTGTCATTTTTGCTTTTTAGTAGGGTTGAATTGGATCATTGAAGGTCAGTAGCAAAGACAATTGTTTATAAAAATGATATTTGTCTTATTTAACATATTTAATTATTGCAGGTTTGTATAATATAATATTGTTTTTATTCATTTTGAGGAATACTGAATCTGTTTTTGTGCAGGTGAGACAAGTAAATACATGTTCATATTTAGTCTAGAATTACAGTAACATCATGTTCACACAATGCCTATGTACTTAACTCCAGATTTCTCTCAACATGAGGACAGGAGAGCTGTCAGTCAATACATGGGAAACAAAGTAACTGGCGTTACTTATTTGAAAAAGTAACTCAGATATTTCCTTCTAAATTAAAAAGTAATGCATTACTTTACTAGTTACTTAAAAAAAAAAAAAAGTAGGCCTAATCTGATTATGTAACTCACATTACTTCTAATCGCTTTCAAAATCTTGCTCTTGCAAACTATTCTAGCTCAAGAAGCTTAATGATGGTGAGGTCATGTGACCGGGGTCTAGTATTCAAAGGTTTCTGGGTCACAGCAGCTGTTTGTTTATATTTAGTCTTAATGCAGACTGTGAGACTTCATCTGACCGTACGCACAGAAGGGATGTTTTTCTTTTTTGTTGCAAAAACAACACTAATATATATGTTAATGTTAAATATATGTTCATGTTAAAAACGCATAAGTTTTTAATTTCTTGATTATATCTTGCATTCTTGTTGCTATTACACACTTCAGACTAAACAGCAAACTGAACACCTGAAAAGAACAAAGATGTCTCACATTTTAAACCCAAACCAGAAAAAAATAATCAACATGGTCAAAGATATCCATCTAGTACATGCGCACAAATAGGAAAACAACTGCTTTTGTAAAAATGGCAAAAGTATTGCCATCTATATGTTCACTTGGATGATGACAGCACTTAAAGCACATTGAAGGATGTTTGTCTGGCATGGAAATTTTAATTCATACACTCATCATACTGTTGTCTGTCAGTGTTCTCTGTTTTCATTGTTGCATTAATTGGAATTGCTCCTCTGGAAATAAAAAAGGCAATGAATCTGCAAACTCCTTTGCCTGAAATATTGTAAAGTAAGAGACCAGTGATACTGTTCCCTGGCAGTGGAACAATTCAGATAAAAAACAGATTGATTAGATGTTTGTGGGTTCATTAGACATTGGAAGTGTTATGCACAAAACGTCTGATATGAAATGCAGAATTTCCACATGTTTATTGCGCAATGAAATTGATAAAAGAACATCTTCATTTTGGTGAACGGTCTGAAAATTGACTGTGCATTAAAAAAAATCTGAAAATATATGTCTGTGCAATTAATTTTACCCATCAAGACAGCAGAGAATAATTTTTAAATAGAAACACTCTGTATGGATTTTCCATGACGAACAACTCAGAGTGCCCTTTGGGGTAGTTTTTCTCATCACCAGCACTTACTAAGAAGCAGTTGGTGTTTGTGGTTACACTGTTGTGTTTGCTTCACTTCCCGAGAACACAAGCAACCTCAGTGACACCTTTCTATAAGAGAGGCCCACAAACTGAAATAACTAGTGATAATGTGTCATTTGTCACTTTCAAATTTAAGGAGATTACTAAAATAGTTTACTTTTTTTAATATTAAAGATGCAATATTAAAACACAATTTTTGGCACATTCTATCATTCTTTTCTCTCCAGCCTTTATTGAAGGATAATTTGCCAAGCAGTCTGTAGATATTTGTCTTCCTTTGGACTTTTTTTCTGAAGTATACGCCTACAGTATCCATAACGGAAAATTATGTGTTACCTGCACACAAAAACAAAAATTGGCACCTTGGTAAATTTCCACACAATTTTAAAGGCCTTAAATACACATATATCCATTTTGTGCGAATAAAAATACCAGAAAACATTCTTGGTTTCTAAGAAGTGTCACCCGTGTTTCATTTAGTTGCCTGTGTTTGTCCCTTGTACTGTATGCATCCACCTTTTTCTTATGCCCCGTGATGCTTTTCATGATTTGTGGGAGTAACATCCATTAAACTGTAAACAATGAGCCAGATTTTCTCTATATAAACTGAATAATAAGCACTATTATTCAACCTTATTGTTATGAATGATGTTAACAAGCTGACTAAGTATGCCCACAGTGATTGGCTGTGTATGGGTCTCCAGACAGCAAAACACAAACTTGCAGTTATCATTTTATGTTAATATTTAGAATTTTGCGATAAATCACACTCTGTATATTGTATTGTTATTAGGGGTGTAACGGTACACAGATGTCACGGTTCGGTCCGTACCTCGGTTCGGGGGTCACGGTTCGATACGATTTCGGTACAACAGGAAAAAAACAACAAATCTAATATGCTAAGTTTCTTTTCATTTATTTTGAACAGACAGTAGTACAAGTTACAATTTTTTCCCACCTAGATCTGAAAATACTAAATATTGTATTAAATTATAATGTTATATATATGTATATACATACAAGGAATAAATACTTGAAATATATTTGATTTAGTTAACAGATACAGCGCGACACATAACGTAGGCTATGCTGAGTTTCAGTTCATTTTTGTGATGCTTAATTTGTTCACAGAAAGGAAACTCAAATAGCAGAATGTGACATCCTATTTCTTTTCTTTATTTTACAAAAGCACAATGTTTTGTTTTCATTGTGAGTGTACACAAATAAAAGTAGACCTTTTACAGTGATGCATTATTAATAAGACAATAAATGACGGAGTGTTTTAAGCTGATTCTGCTGGTATAAGGAAACAGTTGAAGTGATCGCGCCGGCGCACACACACACACAAAACATATCAGTTCCAGCATTGCTAACATGACAGAGCAGTTGGTACCAAACATCAACGCGCCACCCTCTGTGTCACCGTTGGAACGCAACTGAAGTACAAAGCCCATAACTTACATAATAAATAATAGTTTAGCATTCAGATACATCGCAAATATAGAAATATTATGGAATATTTGGATTTGTGCCGAATAAGAGAGGTAGGATACACGAGCACAAAGCTCCATTTTGCAAACAGTTGAGTTAAATACTCCTTTGTCAGTGAGAGACATATTCAGAATCAGCACATGGTCAATGTCTAGTGGACTTTATTTTCAAGTGCGCAACTCATGGCATTCGCTGTTGTTCTGCTGGCGGTTATCAAACAGCGTTGCATTACTGTGGGCACCCCCTTCTGGATTGAGGATGAATTGCCTGTATTCGTTGTAAGGCCTCATGCACCCAATCGAGATGTCCGTACCGTGACGGTTTCGATACAAATACATGTATCGTTACACCCCAAATTGTTATATATTATATTGACAACTCAATTAAATATTTACCATCTTATATTCTGTATAACTAGATATTTAAAAAAAAAAAAAAAAAAAAAAAAACACTCCCATCTTCGAAGACTGCACTGCATCAGATTGCCGCCTTCTGTCGACTTTGCGCATGCCCATCGACCCGCCGGTCGCCCCGTTCGTCTTTTTCACGGAGGGATCCTCACGAAAGCCATTAAGGAGCTCAACCTCAACGAAGAGGGGATCCTCCAGAGGAATCTGCCACTTGAATGCCTTGAGAAGGAGGGTTCCATTCTTCCCTTATGTCCATGAGTAGGTGGTAAAGTCATGGTCTGCACCCCAGTCGGTGCACATCCACTCTTCCACTCAATGTCATACTTTCCCACGTGGTCGGGATGGAGGCCCACGGTCACGTGCACATATCCCCCATTGAGGAGACTGTCACTGTCATCTGAGCCCTTCCTCGGCCACGCTTGGCGCAGACCTAAGCAAAAACCACCTTCCAAGCTGCTCACCTCACTGACAAGGTTGCACACGATGGTGGTGCTGCAGGTTTTTTTACGCCAAGCCCCTGCAGTCACTGGACAGCAGCAACGCTGTGAAAGACTTGAAGGCCTCCTTCTGTAAGGTGCTTCTTAATGCGCCGATCACTCCCTCCGGTCTCTTTGGTGAGTCCATGGAGTTTGTTATCGAGTGCTTCTCTGAGGCGCAAGAAGCGTGCAAAGGAGATGAGTCATCTTGCACCTTGCTTAGTGTGCTCCGGCGCATGTTTCATTCACATGCATCTGCATTGTGTTCCCCTTGTCTCTACAGGCGAAAAATGCAAGGTTTTGCAATGTTTCTGTTTGTCCAATAAAAGCACAAATACCCTCAAAAGAACTGTTTCCTACTCATCCCATCGATACAGGTTTACTCACCCTGCCTCAGAGCAGCGCAGAGTCACTGTCTGTGCCTGTTACGGCCTCCCAGTGTTGTCCTTCACGATCCGTTTCCTCAGCAGTGCATTTAGCCTCGCCGGGCAGGGTGCCGGTCTATGAACACCACTGCCAGTAATAGAGATTGGAGAGATTCAGTATCTATGTTAGCCCTAGATGCATGGAGAACTATTCCAGGCATCGTGCACTGGCTGCTGGACATAATAGAGCACTGGTATTCTCCCCAGTTCTCCACAGTTTACCTCAAAATGGCCATGTTTGGAAAGATTCACAGTCTGCTCAAAAAAGGAGCAATAGATCAAGTCTCTCTGAGTGAGCTGGAGAGCAGGGTTTACATCTGCCATTTTGCGGTGCCTAAGAGGGATGTGGGACTCCGTCAGATCCTAGACTTGAGACAAACAACAAAGCAATTCACTGGAGCGCATTCAGGATGACGACTCTGAAGCAGACTCTGGCACACATCCGTCCCAGGGACTGTTTTGTATCCATAGATCTGAGCAGGGCCGGAGTGGGACACATTTTCAGCCCTGGAGTTTCATGCCTTAGACCGGCCCACTTTAGTTCACGACTGACTATAGCTATTACAATAATGTAATTAAAACTTCAGTATATAAGTCTGCAATAGTGCACTGTACAGCCTTGTAATTCATTATGTTTTCCTACAGGTTTGTGTTTGTATTTTTTTTTTTTTTACTTGACTTTTTATTACTGGCCTTTTCAGCGCCGCCTTTGCGCTTTCTATTATCCATTTTTAATCTATTATTTTTTGCTCGCATATCTCCAACAAAATATTTGTAGGCCTACTGTACCATAATGTCTGCAGTTAAAAAGTTCTCAGAAATAATCACATTTGTTTTGCAAAATCAGGGGAGAGAGAGAGCAGCAGTGATCCTCATTACCCCCAACCGAATCAACCATGGTTCCAGGCCTAAGAGAGAGGCTGGTGGTTCCGTCCTTAGCGAATCCTCCTCAGGAGGTACCTGCTGTCTCAAGCAAATATGGCGCCCCAACCCAGCGTTGTGGAGCCTTTATGTGTGGATTGTATGTTCTTAAATGGGAGTGTTTGTGAAATTGGTGATGCGATAGAGATATCGACCCTGCGATCTGTCCTGTGTCTGATGTCCCACGTTTTCTGCAGCACAGTCTAGATAACGGGAGTCTACCATCAACTCTAAAGGTTGTAGCATTTGGACCAATCAGACACACAATTTTGCATGTGATCTAACAAATCAATTAGTTATTAGTTTAACAAATGGTCACAGAACCCTCCACCCAATACAAATACTGAGTGCCGGTATGTCTGTCAATGACTCCAGGCCCCCGGTTCCATGGCAACCTATCTGATAACACTAGTTTTATTGGTCAAAGGAATGCGGGCAGAGCAACATTTCCCTTTAGGAAAGACATAATGCCCATAAAAGTGGACTCTTCTCTATTTAATTCATAGAAAAAACCTTTCTTTGAATTAACACCCATATCCTTCAGGTCATTGTGTATATTGTTACTGTTCTTGTATATTGTCTTTTGTACTGTATCCTGTTTTATGCATGCTTATGATAGATCACTAGTTAATATTACCTCACTTATATCATGTTTGATCTCTATCAATTCGTCTTCGGATGATCTAATTGAGAGTGTATATTATATGTTGCTACCTATGCAACATATAAGTGTTCTAAGAATCTTTAATAGTTTGTATATCAACTTCCAATCCAACCCCATGCAAATTACCATTCTCAGAGACAAAGAGTCGTAAAACCTTCCCTCCAAAGAGACTTGAGTCCATTGGCTCTTTGACTCCCCAGAGGTGTGACCTCTATACCAGATAAAGCTCTCACATCAGTGATGCCAGCCAGTCTGTGGTTCTGTTAGATCCTAAGAGGATGAGGAAGATGTGACCTAGAACCCTTCTGGACCATTAAGTTTTTGTGCCAGGCCTCGCGGCCTTGTCTTTCCATTCAAACAAAGATTCTTGGATCTTAGTTGATGTCTCTTTGAGTCAGAACATCTTTGGAATTCATCACTTTTCAAACCAGGAAGAACGTGATTGCTAGTCCAAAACCATGAAACCATCAAGACTTTCATCCGAGACTGCATTCTGGACACTCGTCAACGATCAAGGCAGTGCAAGTATAGTACATTTAACTAAACGAAACAGAGGTTTAGTATAAGTTATAGACCCTGTTATAAACGGCACTGATGGTTTTACTCAGGTGGTTAACTGACTCTTTCCATAACTGCATTCTCTGTTTTCTCTAATGGCTTCATTCATCCACTTTAGCTCCACTTTGTATGTATGCGTAAGTGTATGTTATTCGTTTGTTTGTTTAGATTAGTTATGTGTGTTAGTGTTTAGTTAATAAAACTCTTGTGCATAAATTACATGAGTTGCTGATTCTGCCTTGCAAATAATTGTCCCTTTACGATTTTGACCCTTGCTACATGCTCTAATGCATTAATAGGAAGGTATTTTCTGTGGCCACGGAAATATCCTTTCTTAGAGTTGATATGAATTTACACTGAATGTTCGCTGGACGAACAGATCAGCTGATGGCAATTTAACTCTGCTACAGTTATTACTGTCAGTCGATATAAATAATTGTAATTAATCATAATTAATTGTAATTATTTATATACAATTCCCTTTTGAGCTAAATTTGCTACAAGGTTTATGTGGCTGCTTTTGCTATTTGCTACTTTTCCATTGTTTTTCTATGTAAACACGTGCTAGATGGACGTGTATGACCATTGCGCTCGTGTCTTGCATCTTTTGCAGCATCTTGCACATGAGCACCATGTTTTTAAGATGCCAATCAGAAATCCCTGGGGCAGGTCAAGTGTTGTTTACAGTGGAAAGTTGGCATGGAAACTGTTTTACTTGATGGCAACATGGTGGAGGAGGCATTCTGTGCTGTGCTTTTTAAAAAACCATTCCTGAACGCTGTGTCTTGTGTTTTTAGAGGCAAAGATGCATTCTGTGTGAATGGTGCCTTTGTGTGGTTTATGTTTCTATTGTATTTCTCCTGTGATCTCCTATGTGTTTTGTTTCTTAATAAAGAATGTGATTATTATGAATTTACCTTGTTATCTTCTTCCGGCATCTTGACTAAAAGATCACAGATAGAGGATTGGTAAAACAGCCTATTATGTCTAGTACTGGTTGTTTTGGCTTATCATAATGCACAAAGTCCTGAAAATGGATTGAGTTATAATTAATAATAAATATACTTTAATAATAAACTTTAATAGAAAAGTCTTAAATTACAAAACTAAAAAACAAGTTTTTAAAAAAGCATTTTTAACAATATTTACAATAAGTATGCAGGCCCCCAATAGTGTAGCTTTCAATTTGACATCCAGGTTGCTTGGAAACCTCAGCACAAAATCTGCACCTGTATTTAGTACACTGCATGAGAAAGGTTTGACGATCGTGCCAAATGGTCCGTCTGTCACTGCCCCATTCAAAGACACCAGCTGTGGTCACAGTATAAGACAGGCAATTACAAAACACATCAACACTTTAAGTATTCACACAGGTTACTAGCTGCATTTCACACTACACAATAAAATCTGATGATGTTTTGGGTCATATTTCTGCAGAAATATTTCTCAAAACATCATCAGATTTGTACATAACTGTGCATTGCAAAAGTATGTGAATCTTTGTTTTCAGTATCTGGTGTGACTCTCTTTTTCAGCAATAACTGCAGGTAAACGTTTCTTGTAACTGCTGATCAGTCCTGAACAATGACTTGTAGGATATTTAGCTCATTCCTCAGTACAGAACCACTTCAACTATGGGATGTTGGTGGCTTTCCTTCTATGAACTTCTTGCTTCAGGTCCTTCCAAAACATTTCAATTGGATTGAGGTCTGGACTTTGACTTGACCATTCCAAAACATTAACTTTGTTCTTCTTTAACCATTCTTTGGTAAAACGACTTGTATACTTGGGGTTGTTGTCTTGTTGCATGACCCACTTTCTCTTGAGATTCAGCTCTTGGAAGGTTGTCCTGACATTTTACTTTAGAATTTGCTGGAATCATTCAGAATTCATTGTTTCATCAATGATGGCAAGCCGTTCTGGCCCAGATGCAGTAAAACAAGTCCAAACCATGATACTATTACCACCATGTTACACAGATGGGATAAGGTTCTTATGCTGGAATGCAGTGTGTTCTTTTCTCCAAACATAACGCTTCTCATTTAAACCAAAAAGTTATGTTTTGGTCTCATCTGTCCACAAAACATGTCCCCAAAAGTCTGATGATTTGTCCACATGATCTTTAGCGAACTGCAGACAGGCAGCAATTTCCTTTTTGGAGAGCAGAGGCTTTCTCCCTGCAACTCTGCCATCCACACCATGTTGTTCAGTGTTCTGCTGATGGTGGACTCATGAACATTAACATTAGCCAATTTGAGAAAGGCATTTAGTTAGCCTTTACCACTCCTGGGGAGGGTAACAGTGGTCTTGAATTTATTCCATTTGTACACAATCTGTCTGACTGTGCATTTGTGGAGACCAAACTCTTTAGAGATTCAGCTTGATGAGCAGACTGATGAGCAACAGCAAAGTCAGTTAAATGTGACCCAATTCAGATTTTTTGCTCATATGTGACAGAGATCGGATGTGTTCTATGACCGTGTAGACAGGAAAAAAAAAAAAAAAAACATGCATTTGGATAGTTCAAGATTGGTTTCAGGCCTCATTCATATGTGGAAATAAATCAGATATAAATCAAATATGTGCCAATGTGACAGTCATGTAAACAGGCAGATCGGATTTTCTGAGGCATTGCGTTCTGTACATCATTAAAACTGCAACAGTTTGGTACTTCTCCAAATGGCAACAATGCTGGAAACATGGAGGAGGTATGGCAAGTGTAAACACATGAATCGGATATGGGTCACAAATGAAAGAATGTGTAAACGGACGGTCAAAAAAAAATCAGATATAGGCAACAAATCAGAATTGGGCATCACGGCCTGCAGTGTAAATGAGGCCTTCCACAAACATGATAAAACAGGGCAGGCAATGACACCTGATAGTCCTTCCACTGACTGAAATCACCTCTGAACTGATGGACTCTAATTTTGCCTTCAAATTAACTGCTAATTCTCTAGATTCATATACTTTTGCAAAGCACAGATATGTAACACTGGATCATTTTTCTCAGTAAATAAATGACAAAGAATCCATGTTTGTGTGTGTTTTCCTTTACTGTAGGCATCAAATTTCCCCAGAAATGTAACCTGAAATCACCTACAACCAATGTGGGTCAGGAAACAAGGAAAATGGCTTGATAAGCAGACTAGCAGTTAAAATCATAATCTAAAAATGCTAAAAGGTTTACGTGAAGGTTATGCTACAGGTTTAATAATAGAACATAACTTTGGTCAATTTAAAAATAATACAAATCAAATGGAAATTTGTAACTTGTATCTGAGTGCATGTGCATCACCTCAAAGTTCTGATCCATGCAGCAGGTAAGAGGTACAAACGGTCCCACAATCTTAACTTCCGGTTCACCTTGTTTATTCTCAACTGTGAATTTAGGCAGGCAAACAGACCAGTTTTGTCGAACATATCCGATGACAAAGCCTGGTGGTGACTGAACCTCCAGCTAAAATATACATAGAACATATAATATACAGTACAATACACTCAAGGGCTAAACAAGAGAAGGATAATATTCATACCTCATGTCTTCTGCAGCTGCTGCTGCAAACAAACGGGTGCACCAGTCTGATGACCTCTTTATTATATTCATTAATAACATTCATTATGAAGGAGCGACCTGGATAGATATGCCTGCTACAATAATCAATGTCCTCAAGAATACTAAAAAGAACATTCCCGACGTCATCCTTCACCTTATATCTGTTGTCAGCCTTTATTCCACAGCAAACTGTAAGAATTTAAAAGGAAGGAAATTAGAGTGTTGCTTGTTTGATTTCACCGTATTTCATTCATGAAATGCTGATGAACGAACCTTCGTCAAAACATTCGTCCGGGTGAGATTCTTTGTGGACAAACAATTGATCAATCTAAAATTATAGCATAAAAATAAAATAGCAGGAAATAAATGCATTTGACATATGACAGGGCTTGATGCTTACTTTTTCCCCAAGGAGCACGTGTTCATAATTAGAAAAAGCACATTAAAAAACTTTAGGGGCGCAGTGCACAAATTTATCAAATCATTTTAATTTAATAGTTAAATTGTAGTAAACAGAGTATTGTGTCAACACTAAAATATTGAATATTATGTGTTAAATAGGCCTAATGTTCTTAGTAGGGATGCACCAAAACCAATTGGAATTGTATCTGTGCTGCTCAAACTGTTTCATACAGTACATGGGCCAGGCTGATTTGGTGTGAACTGGTTCATCTAGTTCACTAAAAAGCACCGGTTCAAAAGAATTTGTTTGCGAACAGGACATCACTCTGGACCATTTGCCTGAGGCTCTGGATTACAGGTAGGCTATAATGTTGTAAATAATGTTCAGTTTCTTTCACTATCCCTTTGACTGGTACATAAATGATCCACAGATCAGCAGATCCTGGTACTGGATCTGTTGAAAGATGCCAAGTTTATCACTAAACAGTGTTTTTGCTGAAGTAGTGAAAAATCTTTGTTGAGAAGAATGTGACAAAACATCCCAGCACCCTTCATATAAAGAGGAGTGCTAAATTGTTTGATCAATGCATTAATATTTGCTCAATTAATTGCAATATCCAGATAAGTTCTGAATTTACTATAAACCACAGCTTCTTGGGGCTTATTGCTTTAAATAATAATAAACATATCCAGTCTTATCTGACCCAGGTCAAGGGCTCCGTATGGAATGGGCAGCAAGGGTTTGGGCAAGGTACTATTGCGGTTTCCTCTAGTGGAGCATAAACAGACATGAGTATGTATCAGACAGTTGTGTTAAACAAGTTATTACACACTGAAATCTAAATGGATGTCATCCTTCCTACACAACATTCAATCAGGTTTATTAACTTCATATCTGCAGATCACAACTTTCTTGTTCACACTTATAAGCTCCATAATACACTAACGTACATTTAATGCAAGGAATATTTAAAAATGTAAGTTTTTGATTTAATACACTAGTTTAAGTTGTTTTCATAAGTGAAGTGAAGTGCAATTAAATGTATTGAATATGCACTTGTAGTGTACTTTAAATCTAAAAAGTGTATTTTAAAACAATACGCTCACAGATAATATTAGAACATTAATGAAATAAAAGGCCTCTGAAGAGCACATAAAGAGTCCACTGTTTAAGTATAATTAAAAAGTACACATTTTAGATTCGTATTTAAAGTTGTACTAAATTACAGCTTCATCATTACAAAAGTGTTATTACAAAAACGTACTTAAATATATGCAAGTTTTAACTGAAGTAACATTTTAGTTGACTGTAATTGCTTGTCAGTGCAATCAGCAGTACACTTTAACCCTTAAAGCAAATATGAAATTACATATAAAAATGTACTTAAATTCTATAAGTGGTTCAAGAACTCTACTACAACTACTGCATTTAAATGTAAACTATACTACATTGTAAATTACATTGTAAATTGTAAATTACATGCAATTAAATGTCCAACAACATTACATTAAGTTTGCATTTATTCTTTGAAAGTATGTTATTTCTGTAATAAGTACTCTTTTTAAAAGTATGCTGAAGTGCATGTCTTTTTCACAAGGGGTCATATCTTGCTATAGAGTCTACATCAGTGCCTGTTGTAGTCAAATAAACAAAACAGGCGTAGATAAACATCCAAACAAACTCACCTGACAATTCCATATTTTTATCTGCAAAGAGTGAATAAGTAAATAAAGTTTAGTGTTAATTTTTCTTCACTTTCATTACCTTGTGAATAAATAAATGGTAAAGACTTTATACAAATACACATTCATTTATAAAATACAAAATGAAGACATGATTTTATGTTATCATATTTTAAGAGATATATGCATACCAGTGAGATGCAAATCGTCTGTTTGGCAGTTGCACAAAAAAGTAAATGTTTCTCTCATGACAAGCAATCTTAAGTACCTTTTTTTTTTTTCCTGCATGATGTTTGTGGTTGAACAGGGGTTTGACCCACTTTCAAGTTTAGTTACTGGCCTGTTTTTTCAAGTTAATTCTGGTAATTTCATGTAAGTAAGTAAATATGTCATAAATATTTGCAGGCATATATGTCAAAAATATTCGCAGTTTTTTTGTAGGTGCTCATTTTCATAAGTGGGTGTGTGTCTCACATAAGCCTCTCTAATTGTCACTTGTCACTTCACAAATGAACTTAACATTTTATAACACTTCAACTGTGTTTGAGTGTCAACGCGTACAACAGCATAGACTGCTTTTTATTTTTAGGGGTCAGAGCATTGAAGTGCTGAAAAAGTTTCAGGTTACCCCCTTTTTCAGTGTTCAATTTAGTGTGCCACCCTAGGATTTTACTGTGCCCCTCTGGCCACCACATTAATATTTCCTGGACTTTCAGTATAATGGCATCATAATGTGGTAAATATTATTGGATATTATTCGTACTTATAGGCTACCATCTGCCGTTTTTTCCTTTAAAGATGTAATTGAAATCTGCTGAGATTATAAATCAACACATGCTGTCACTATGCAACAGAAGCCTAATTTGAAAGCGACCACAGCTAAAATGGATATGAAAATGCAACGCATAGTCGAAAGAACGTACGATGGCTCAATATCAAAACAAGGTGCCAAATCTGTATCTTAACTAGTGCTGAAACAGCATTTTTATGTTTTTCAATCACTTTGGCACTAATTTCAGAGTCTTGATGTAATTTTTCAAAACAATGCATTGTGCATTCATATCTTTAAAGAAATTGGCCAAATAACTCATTTATCATGCAGTACTGTTGGAAGCACTTACTGTTGGTTTCACCGTGTAGTTGTTCGTGCAATTAAAATATCGTAGTACAAAATGTGATACGTTTCATTATGATATTCTATTCCTGTAAAAGGAGTAGTAAAGAGAATACTAGTGGAATCATTGAAAAAAGGACAGTAAATTGTCAACTAGTGTGTCAGCACCTCAGCTGGCTTTCTGTACAAAACAAAGGACTGATTACTGTACATTTCCATCAACTCTGTCTTGTAGATTTGTCTTGTAGATCAGTCAGAATTTTGCCTCGGCCTCCCCTATTTTGCCTTGTCTTTATTTTACAGGACGCAGACCTTGTGTTGGGTCATATAATGTAGCTCTCCTTGTAGCCTTTCTTGATGAGCTAAATCGAATCTGTAGAGCTGATGGTGTGACAGTCTGATAATGTGGAGTTGCTCAAATAGTGCAAGCATGATTTCAGGCCCATCCACAGTTTAACATCATGTATTTACCCCCATACTCCCCTTTCCTTAACCTGATTGAAGAATTTTTCTCCACATGGAGGTGGAAGATATACATTTTGAGTTTTGTGTCTAGAGTTTTGAAAAATGATACCAAGGTTCTGAAAATGGTGACAAAATGATTGAAAAAAAGTAAAGCGAACACTGATTTTTTTATTTCTCTAAATGTCTGCTTTTATTGCCACATTTTCATCTTTTTCATATCATTCCGTCCTGATTCAGGAGAAACAAACCTTCAATAAAGTTTCAGAATTGAATGCATTCTTTTGCTGCATCCCAATACTCTCCGTCCTAAATAGTATTCGAGAATAGAATTAGTATGGCCCAAATCATAGTATGTTTAAAAAGTATGCCAAAGATTCCCGGATGGTCTACTACTTCCGGTTAGAATTCGAAATGCAGATCGATGCACACTCTAACAGCTAATATTGCCCACAACACATTGCGCTGTGGACGAGGATTCGATTAGAACTACAAACACGCATAAAAAGTGTTACAAAACTACAAACATGGCGGATATTCGAGACCGACTGACAGGTAGAGAAAGGAATTTGAGTGATAAATAATCAATGTCTCCTGATGAAAAAAATATTTATTTAATGTTATCCACGTTATACTTCATCTGCAGCAACACTGTGAACTTTTATAATGATACGTTTGGTCATTAACTTTGAAATGCATCATTATGCAAACACATGAGCAGAGTTCTCGGCATGAAAGACCCGTAATGTGCTTCTTTATTTCTCTCCAATACTATAGGAAATCAAATTAAACTAAATGTAGATGATGCTAACTGTGACAAGATGATTGACAGGTCAATTTAAACATTTACAGGATGCACGTAACTAAACAACAGAGCGTCAGTTAAAGACGCAGCTATGATGAAGTAGTTTGTCCCAAAGCTTGCCTACTATTCTGCTACATACTCAAAAGTATGTACTTTTTCTTCACAAAAACAGTACATACTTTTACGGATTAGAATTGGGACGCAGTATTTGCCTTTCTCATTTTGTTACTTGTGTGTTGTCTTGTTTTCTCACATAAGGGCTACATACAGAGATTTACACACCATTTAATTGGTGTTATATACAAACAGATTTTTTTTTAATTTATTTTACACAGTTTTGAATTCTATAGTGAGAGTATATTTACACTAAAGAAATGCAGAAGAAGAAAAAAACATGTTCTCGCTCATAAAAAACACTGCAAAAAGAAAAACACATGGCTGTAAATTTGTCTTTTTAATGCCACACTTATTTACTGATTACAGCCATGTGTGAAAGCATTTAGGCTACATCATTTGTATCCTTAGAAATCAAAACTCTTTTTTTTTTTCTTTTTTTAGAAATAAATTACTTACCCACTTGCATTTCTTGTAGCCTAAATATTCCTAATTTGATCACTTAGAAAGCAAAACTCCATGTTTTGAAAAATAAATAATTTTTTTCACCTTTGCATTTCTGTGTACGTTGTAATTATAACACCAATTTAATAAATCCAGTCACTGATTTACAGTTGTCTGTTGTTTGTAGGCTACTTAATAGCAAACAACTGTTGCCTAAATCAGTGACTGGATTTATAAAATGTGGAGAAATAAAAGTTTTTTTAATCGTATATATTATGAAACGCTCGTTTATTTATAATGTTTAGTAACTTTTATTTTTAATCTTTAATATTTCCGATATATTTAATATTTGATTGGTAACTATGGAAACCGATATAACCGGTAACAACCGTTGAACTCCGCCGGAAGATACAACGACGCGAATGTTTCTCTGAGATCTGCTAGACAGCTATTTGTTAAGGTATCGTACATTTTACTAGCATTTTTATTTCTTCAACCCGCAAGGAACAGCAACAGAAAGGAAACAAACGACACGACGCGATAAAACTACATCGCTAACATTTCAACGAGGCATTGTCCCGCCGCTGTCTCGTAGCGTGTTAAACAAACACTATTAAGAACACGGACGAAGGATGAATTATATTCTACATAAAATTGGTAGAAAATATGTACAAATGTCCTTACTGAAATACTTTTCCAGGTTATTGTGCTAAATAAATAAAGGTATTTGGTTTCAAATAATTAGGCTACTAGGGGAGCGCGGGGCACAAAGTAACGCGGGGTTAGTTGTAACACACGTGGTTTAAATATTTCCACACATGCTAGCATAACCAAATTTACAGTATTTACTAGTTACCAAATGAACATTATATAGAGAAAAAAGTGCGCCAAAATTCAAAAGTCTTTTGAAGATATCGCTGAACATTTATTTTACCATAGTAAAATTATATTTCTGGCTCAAGTACATTTTTCATCTCAGTTTTTATTACTCATTTAAAATTAGACAAATCTGCTATTATTTTAATCTCCAATCTGTTATTTATCAGTTTAGATTATTATTTTAATGCTTTGATAACTAGCAGAAGACAATAACCGGTTTTAAATTCCAGTTGCTCAGATGGGGTAAGTTGTAACACTGCGTTACAGTTTGCCCTGCCGTGCTATTCTATGACATTAGCGATGTAATTCACACTATTTACTTTAATAAATTTTAATGAGAAACGACGAGAAACAGGTGAAAAAAGACTGACAGTCAATGTTTAATGTTCATAAATTATTATTTCAAGACATGTAAAGCATTTTGGCTGGTTTATGTGGGCCGTCCCAAGCCTGGTTGCAATGTGTTCATTGTCAAACTCAAAAATCTGATTATTTTTAATTCTTAAAAAAACGCCATTATTTTATTTAAAATAAATAATTATTTTATTTTATTGACAAAATATTTTTGTTTATTTTGTATATTTTTTTCATGAGGTCAGATAACATTTTAAGCTGTCAAATATGAAACACTGTAAATATGAAACAAAGCGGCATATTTGTACTAGACAAGTGTGAAATTACTGTGGATAAAAAATTATACTCTGAACCCCATGTGGATTTACACAATTTGAGAAAGCAAAAATATGTTGCAGTTGAGCCCAAATCGCCATTATGTCAGAAATATAACATTAGTAGGCTATATAATATCACACAGCAGTAAAATTAGGGGAAATGGACTTGAAAAGCAATCTTTGAATCTGGTCTGCATTTCCCAAAAGCATCGTAAGTTTAAGTACATCATAAACCAATGGAGCTTCGATCAACTTGGTCTTACGATGCTTTTGGGAAACGCAGCCGTAGTTGAACCCATAATGTAAGTTGTTTGTCTCTTTGAGAGGATGTGGAAAGCGTTGCTGGACAGGGCTCTCCATCTGCATCAGGACCTCCGTCGCTTTACTGAGCTCTTTGACCACATCATGCTGCTTGTGCTCCTGATGAACACTGCAACACAAGTGGCAATGACATTTGAAGGACTTGCACCAGGTTAAGATCACTGCAGCAGCCTAGTAGACTAGAAAACATGCAAAGTTGCAATCATTCAAACTGGTTTGTGTTTAAAAGCATGTACAATTACATTGATTTAAATCAGTGAAATAATGGTTTTTATTTTTTAATAAATTGGCTGACTGTTGAAACAAGCATTTCTACAATGTATGGAAGCTTGTTTATGTCACAAAAAAAGAAAACAGACTTTTTATTTGCAAGTTTTTTTTTGTTCTCAGAACATTGAGAAATAAACTCAGTATTGCAAGAAAAAAGGTCTGAATTTTGAGGAAAAATTGGCAGTTACCTTTTTTTTATGCAGCATCCATGCCATTAGGTGACAACCTAAAAATGACTGTGTGCATGTTTAATATCTCCGCTGCATTCATGAACTTTCCACTAGAAGTAACAGCACCTGCGTACAATATTTTCACAAATGTGGAGTTGTTCTCATCAGTACTAACATATGGTAATTCCTGTTTCTTTCTTAGCTTGGGTTTATGAAACCCTGGAGGCAGTCTTCTTGGCTTTTTATATGATAGAGTGCGTGTTAAAGCTCATATGTTTTGGCTTAGAATACTTCAAAAGCCTGTGGAATATTCTAGGTGAGCTGGCAAATCTGTTGTTTTTCATTTCGTATTCTTATTTTTAAGCATAATTCTTGTGAATTTATTTCATGCTTAATGCAAGCGAAAACTATTTATCACTGGGGTAAGAAAATACATAATTCATGATACGTTTTTTGAGAACAAGTCTTAATATTTGATGCAGTTTTGTTTTATTTAAATATTGTTTTGTCCTCTTTTCCAGTAAAATAAATGATGATGCAAATGATTTTTTCCCCAGTGTTTAGGAACTAACATAACATGTTCTTTGGTTGTTTATTTCTCTAGATTTCTCGGTCACTTTGGTAGGGTTGGTAGACCTTTTTCTGGACAGCAAACAGTATGATAGTGGGCGTTTAACCACTTTTTTCCACCTCCTTAAAATGTTCAAAGTATGCCGAGCGTTCAGGATCTTACGCACCCTGCGGTGAGTATTTCAGTCTTTAACACCAAATGCACAAGCTGTACTTTGAACTACCTAAGGTGGAATAGCGTGGAGCTGTTTTGCATCCTTTTTGTCCCAAGCATAAACAGGCTCTAAGAAAGGTGTCTTCACCTCAGGTTTTTCAGTGGTCCCAAGGTCATCATGAAAGTAATAGGAAAGTCTTTGAAGATGAATGGAATCATCTTCGTGCTCATGTTTTGCGTCTTCATCATGTTTTCCATTCTTTTCCGACAAAACTTAAGCAAGTCCGACCCAAAGCGATTTGGTTCCATGCTCAATACCATGTCTACACTACTCCAGCTGTTGACACTTGATGATTGGATTAGCGTCTATTACACCAGTCGAGACAATGGTATGTTACAGAAACATGTTCACAGGCTTATATTTTTTATACTTTTTAAGCTTCTTCTTCTGCTTCTTCTTTGTCCTCTTCTTCTTCTAAGACTAAATTTGGACTGTGTGTCTCCTCCTAGAGTTTTGAAGCTACAAACACCGAACTTGGGCAGACGGTCCGACTGGTCTGACTCGGGTTGCTATATCTTTTCTAACTGATTGATCTTATGATTTTCGTTAAACGGATGAACAAAAACTATGAAAAGTCCCATAGACTTTTATTGAGGGGATCAAAGCTTTTGTACAGTAAGAGTTTAAGCTGTCTATCACTAGCAAAGGTTAATGACTATGCTAGGACAAAATGTTATAGCATGCTAGCAACATACTAATTCATGCTAGCAATGTGTTAAAACATGCTATCAATATGCTAATCATGCTAGAAACATGTTAACAACACACTAGAAACATGCTAGCAGCAACATGTCAACAACATGTTAAAACATGCTAAATCATTAGCAACATGCTAATCATGTTAACATGTTAATCAAGTTAAAAACGTTAACAACATGCTATCATGCTGGAAACATGCTATCTACATGTTAGTAACATGTTACACATGCTAAAAACATGGTAATCGTGCTAGAAACATTTTAAAACATGGTAATCGTGCTAGAAACATGTTAAAACATGCTAAAACATATTAGCAACATAATAATCATGTTAGAAACATGCTAGCAACATGTTAATCAAGTTAAAACATGTTAACAACATGCTAATCATGCTAAAACATGCTAACAACATGTTAAATCGTGCTAGTAATGTGCTAGGAACATCACTCTAATCTATCTAAACTTCATCTTTCTAAACTTCAAGCTTTTACAGCTGCTTCAAACTTTCAGGCTAGGCTTCGTCAAGCCAGTCTCAAAGTTCGTTCACAACTTTACTCGTCTAGTTTTAAATTAAAGACTCATTAATTTTAATACTTTTTTATTGAAGACAGTTCTTATGTATGTTAACAGGTGCACCCGATGTTATCATCTTCATCGTCTTGTACATTTTGACTGAATACTACATCCTTTTAAGGTAAGTCAAGAAAAGCAATAACAGTCCCATATTCCTTTAAACAATCAGCAGTAAGGATTTATCTGTGGCCTGGGCCAGTAGTTCGGATTTGTAAATTACCATGCTAACGTTTTCATTGGCCTCACAGCAATAAAATAAAATAATAATAAAAAAACAATAATGATATAAATTTGATATAATCTTTGAATCATTTTCAACATATGGCAGATTGGGTGAGTGACAGTCCCTTTAAGTGTCCTGAAAACCTCTGGTTCCAGGCCATCCTTATTGTTGATCCCAGTTTTCTATGCATCATGGCTACTAGTATTTTGTAAGACAATGTGCTCACAAATTGCATTATCCATTTTCCCTATAAAAACAAACCATTGGTGTAAGTCTGATCTATGCAGTGACGGTGGACACCATCCTCAGCAACAGAAAGGTCAGAGGGCATCAATAAAAACACTTAAAAAAAAAAAATTAAAACACAATTCTAATCCTACATGAAGGTTTTCACTGACAACGTTCCCTCTTACTGAACATGTTCACATTCAGAACATGGTTGAGGAACAGCCGCCGCCGATCGAGACGACAGGTGAGAGCTTTGTCATTCACTGGATACCTCATGTACGTATACAGCATGCATGAATTGATCAAATGGATTCTGTATCTTGAATGCATTTGTGAGTTGCTTTGGATAGAAGCATCTGCTAAATGCATAAATATCAATGTATGTAGAATAAGTCAATGCCTAGTAGTGATGGGCACTTTCCAAACACGGCTACGTGAAGATTACAAACCTATGCCAATCATTTGTTTTAAACCAGTGATTATGTATTAAACTGCCATGGTCATGAGATTTAAGTAAACAAAGCTTCGTTACATTGTTACTGTTTCCAAATTTCAATGGTTCATCAACAGGGGAGATTCCTGTGAACCTATGAATCAGTGTCCATATGGTTTTTATCTGATCTCAAATCTGTTTTATAAATTTGTTTTACGTTTACGTTTGTATGATAAAACAGAAGAGTTGTAGTTAATAGTCTCTTATCGGCCTGATTAACCAAGCTCTCCACAGAAGAAAGCAAACCCTACAAATCATTAAAGGAACACACATAATGCACACACTTCGTATTTAATGAAATTAGATGAATTCCATTTAATAGATAAAACTTCCAATAAAACATTTGCAATTGGTTTGTATATGTTCCCTGGAGCATCTAAGCATAGGAACAGTGTCTTCTCACATGCTATTTCACTATTGTACAGTTAAATGCATTCGTAAATTCACTTAGCCCTATTTATTTATATTATTATTTACAATATTCTGACTAAATCTGTGTCTTTGTACTTTATTATATTCTTAATACTTAAATATTATTACAATCCAAATATCCAGTTATTTTACAATAAAATTGTAAAATTTCTCAGTTTAAAATTTGTTATGTTATCTATGTTCTGTTGTGAATAAAATATTTGCTCATGTGATTTGAAATTCTTTTAGTTTTCATTTTATTCAAATTTAAAAAACGTCCCAACATTTCCGGAATTCGGGTTGTATGTGTCTTGTGGTATTTATTATATGTGTGCACTGGAAACTTCAGTACAAAGGTAAATTCCTTGTGTGTTCAATAAAGTTTTCTTATTCTGATTCTTATAAAAGGTGTTTCTATGCATGTTTGAGGGAGTTTTCATTGCATTTCCTCCATTCTGAGCAGCAGACGTCACCAGCATGTGGCGTTTCTAGTGCTTCCAAAAAGTGAATCATTTCACGAAGCAGTTGGTTCAGTTTCTCCCATCACTAATACATCATGCAGTAACTTTGGGGGTTTTGGCTAAAGCACTGTTGTTAGTTTATGTACTGTGTTTATGTACGGCATTTAAAATATATATATATATATATATATATATATATATATATATATATATATATATTATGGTCTATTTGTAATGTTAGTCATTATTTTTTTTAGAGCAAATCAGGAGTGAGCTGAATGATGACCAGATGACTAAGGTTGCCTTCTCAGAAAACAATTTCATTGAAGGGTAAGAAATGGAAGTACATGCAGCCACAGGTTCCTCTTTATTTAGTGGATATTCACAGATATCCAGTTCCAATATGGTCAGGCAACCCAGCAAAATATACTTGAGTGATTTCAGCATAACTGACAACTTGAAGAGGCCCTATCATGGATTTTTCTTGAATGAACACCAGTTCACGCAAATCATTTATTGAAATTAAGCATCACTTGTCGTATACTTGACATTTGCACATCAGCAGCTATTCAATATTCCGGCCTTCCTTTATTAATGTCAGTGTCTACAAAATAAATTGACTTAATAAATGACTACAACGACCATGTTTTATTGCATTATTCAAGTGGAGCAAAATAATCATTTTGAAGTTATTATTCTTATTGACGTTTTGTTTATAGGAAGAACATTCGGATGGAACACTGTTTGAGAATTCTGGAAGCTCTGGAGAAGAATCAGCAGTTGTTTCGGAAACAAACCAATTACCTTTACAGGCTGATTGAGAGCACTGAAATGGTCAGTCTCAGCTTATAAATAAATCTTTACAAGTCCTTTACAGTGGGGGAAAAAATATTTGATCCCCTGCTGATTTTGTACGTTTGCCCACTGACAAAGAAATGATCAGTCTATAATTTTAATGGTAGGTTTATTTTAACAGTGAGAGACAGAATAACAACAAAAAAATCCATAAAAACGCATTTCAAAAAAGTTATAAATTGATTTGCATTTTAATGAGTCAAATAAGTATTTGACCCCTTTGCAAAACATGACTTGGTACTTGGTGGCAAAACCCTTGTTGGCAATCACAGAGGTCAGACGTTTCTTGTAGTTGGCCACCAGGTTTGCACACATCTCAGGAGGGATTTTGTCCCACTCCTCTTTGCAGATCCTCTCCAAGTCATTAAGGTTCCGAGGCTCAAACCTTCAGCTCCCTCCACAGATTTTCTATGGGATTAAGGTCTGGAGACTGGCTAGGCCACTCCAGGACCTTAATGTGCTTCTTCTTGAGCCACTCCTTTGTTGCCTTGGCCGTGTGTTTTGGGTCATTGTCATGCTGGAATACCCATCCACGACCCATTTTCAATGTCCTGGCCCTGACGGTACATGGCCCCGTCCATCATCCCTTTGATGCGATGCAGTTGTCCTGTCCCCTTAGCAGAAAAACACCCCCAAAGCATAATGTTTCCACCTCCATGTTTGACGGTGGGGATGGTGTTCTTGGGGTCATAGGGAGTATTCCTCCTCCTCCAAACACGGCGAGTTGAGTTGATGCCAAAGAACTCGATTTTGGTCTCATTTGACCACAACACTTTCTCCCAGTTCTCCTCTGAATCATTGGCAAACTTCAGACGGGCCTGTACATGTGCTTTCTTGCGGGCGCTGCAGGATTTCAGTCCTTCACGGCATAGTGTGTTACCAGTTGTTTTCTTGGTGACTATGGTCCCAGCTGCTTTGAGATCACTGACAAGATCCTCCTGTGTAGTTCTGGGCTGATTCCTCTTGTAGTCCATCCCAGCCTTGTGTGGGTCTACAATCTTGTCCCTAACATCCTTGGGCAGCTCTTTGGTCTTGGCCATGGTGGAGAGTTTGGAATCTGATTGATTGATTGCTTCTGTGGACAGGTGTCTTTTATACAGGTAACAGCTGAGACTCCCTTTAAGAGAGTGCTCCTAATCTCAGCTCCGTACCTGTATAAAAGACACCTGGGAACCAGAAATCTTGCTGATTGATAGGGGATCAAATACTTATTTGACTCATTAAAATGCAAATCAATTTATAACTTTTTTTGAAATGCGTTTTTCTGGATTTTCTTGTTATTCTGTCTCCCACTGTTAAAATAAACTTACTATTAAAATTATAGACTGATCATGTCTTTGTCAGTGGACAAACGTACAAAATAAGCAGGGGATCAAATAATTTTTTTCCCCACTGTATATGTTTGAAAACAAGTGTCTTTTGGGATAGTTATAAGAACATGCAACAACATCATTTAAAGCTTTATTTAGTAAAAAAAAAAAAAATAATAATAATAATAAAAAAAAACCTTATATAAGTTATAAAAGTTCAATATTGAACAGGGTGTGTTGGTTTACTTTGAGTTTAGCAGGTAAAATGAGCCACAAATGTTCACAAAGGTTCAGCATTGCCATTTTAGGGACACTTGCATTTGATTTAATACTGTTACTCTACACAAATACAATAGTACTATGAACAAACCATCCAGACAACGTGGTTTTTTTTTTTTTTTTTTTTTTTTTTGTGTGTGTGTGTTTAGGGACCTTCCTTTTACCATAGAAAGGAAGCAGATGAGGATGAGGATGAGCTACAGGACAGCCAGTGAGAAGATGGTCTCATTATAATTTAGTATATGTGTAATATATTCTTTATCTCCATTATAATATAGCATGTGAGTGTATATATATTCTTTATCTCCATTAAAATATAGCATATGTGTATATATACTCTTTATCTCCATTAAAATATAGTATATGTGTGTTCATATATTCTTTTTTAGTATATATGGGATTTTGAAAATTGTGTTTATATAACAGTTAATGTGACTGAATTTGTGTGTTTGAAATAATTAAAAATAATCCGTTCTATTTGTGTTTAATAAATGAATGAGATTACTAAAAGTAGTCAGTTCTGTTTGTGTTTGTTCTCCTCTTTTCACCTAATGTAACTTTTTGCACAAAATAGCTCAAATATCCCCTAAAGTTAAACCTGATCTTTCTGGATCTTTATACATATTAAAAATAATTCATCTAATGAACAAAGTTAATTCAGCTCCAAAAATGCTCAGTTTTTCTTCAGCTGGCTTTTTCACTGAGATGGTTAAATGTGTTTGTGTGCGTATCTTTGATGGCTCTTCAAACAGGAAATGCTGTCAACGGAGAGCTTGTGTTTATGCAAGTGATGAGCGTGTTTAGCGTGTTTGCTGCTCTACATCAGTATGTGGGAAGCATTGATTTCAATCATTTGCTGTAAACTAGCAGGTAAGAGAGTCAACATCATTCATATATCTTCACAATATCTTCCAACCCTGTAAAAAGAGTGAGATAAGGGAGTTAAAGGACTGATTTGACCGCATTATTACTGAGATCACCTGACTGGTAAATTACACATATCAAATGATAAAATTAGTATGTTAATGTATAAACTTTATTGTCAGATGAAGTCAGAAATTTAATTTTATTTATTCTTTTTATTTTTTGTGTGTGTGTGTGTGTGTGAGACAAAAGCCAGGCTTGCATTACTGGAGCTTTGGGCCGATTTATGCCCGATTTACTCCTCCACAAAATCTGAGAAAAAATCTTGTCCATTAGCTTGATCTGTTACCAGGGGTGTTTCTAGGTCTTGAAGACAAGGGCTGTAATTCTATGTAACTTTATCATATTCATATATGTTCATATTTATACACCGAACAGGGACTATACATTTATTATTAATTATTATACTATTATTATAATGAATAATTATTATGATGACTGTATCAAAAACCTAATTGATTCAATGGAATTAACCAAAAATCACACTAAAAAAAAATTGTAACCATTGAAAATAGCAAACATATCAAGTTATTAAATTATAACAAAATTATGACTAAAAATACATTACACAAATAAAACAATAAATAGGAGAACATGAAAAGTACACCTGTATTGTTTTTTTCTAATTGTATTAAATATTTTTTATTCTCAGAAACTGTGAGTATACTGTTTTCCAGTAGCTTATGTCTTTGGAGATGGATCTTTACAATCCCTAATTAGGCTCATTATTTTAAGCAATAATTTTGAGCAGTTATGTGCGTTCTGCAAATTGCAGAATTTTCGAATAATCGTTTAGTTGTTGTTTCTTTTTTTTTTACATACAGGGTGTACTTTTATATATGAACTTTTGGTAACGTTAAAAACCCTGTTCAAGCTCTGCATATGGCAAGAGTAGGCCTATTGGTTAGTTCATGCTATAAGACATCTTAAGTGTAATAAATCACCTGGCAATGATGGCTCTGCAGTAGAAATCTATAAGCAATTTACAGACATTTTTATATATATATATATTTCAACTGCACTCTGTGGCGTCGTAATAATTGATACTGTACTGTCTTAATGATGATGATTTCCTGTCAGGAGAAATTTCTATATTAAAAGTATGTTTAAAAAGATATTCAAATTATTATTATTATTCTTTTTTTTTTCTGGCACAAATAGATTTTAAAAAGTTGTACCGTCACATTGAAAGTATGTAAGCCTATGATATGTATCTTTGCTTCTCCCTGCAAAGATAATAGGATAGTCTGCTCATTATTTATGTAGGATATTGTTATACCGCCTGTCAATGCTTATGGAGTAATGCAGGCAGCATCTGTTGGAAAAAGTGTGGATGCTTCCACATGATTTTTCTTAACCAACAAAGTAAAACATTTCTTACAAAATAATTTACAAATAGACTACCCTGCAAACTATTATGCCTAGGCTATATGGAAAAGTTTTAAAACGATATTTCCTCTTTTCTTTTGCTACTTTTGTGATGATTCTTTTGAAATTGTCTTTCATAGTTTTTTGGAGTTGTCCATTTATCAAAAGTTTTTGGCTAGATATTTTAGGATTCCGAATTAAATTCATATAGCCTATTGTTTTGGAGTATTATGGGACACATTACAGCTAAAATGGCGATTTATCCTACAGCTTAATAATGAGAGTTAAAATCTGGAAATCATCTCAAAAACGATTACTGTGCATAGCGCTGTATGTATCTATGAGGGATCTGCAGTCTTCTAGTGGTTAAGGGTTAAACAATGACATTACGTTTGACTTTGAATTTTTTTCCCCACCAGATGGCACCATTCTGCCTCTTACGTTGTAAATTTGGCATGTTTTAACTTAATTTTAAACTTAATTTTAACTTAAATAATGCATTAAGTATTAATAATACATCTTTAAATATATTTTAACAATTTTAAATACAATTATAAAAGCTTCACTGAACACATCTGTTTATCACTGTACAACTCTTAGAAACATAATCATGTAGGCTACTGTCAAAACCGTTTAATGTTTTATGTATTTCAGTAAAAGGTTACTGTTTGTTACTTATGTGATGAAGTATGAGTGACCGCTGCTGGTGTTTTGTCTGCATCATTCACCTTTAATTTTGAGGCTGTGTGAAATCCCACAGTTTAAATACATTATGTGTAGCTTAGTGGTTAATATAAATACCATAATTGTTGTAGTTACATATTAAATTTTTTTTCTTATAAAAATTTAATTATTGTAAGATTATAGTTTCTAGTTATATTTAGCCACAAACAATACACGTGATTTCTAAACATAGATTATAATACTTAACAGATTATTAGTTTTATACATTCAAATAGTTCAAGATTTCATCATTCAGAATTTCATAGCTATTCATTTTGGATGTTCATGAACTATTTAATATAATGCGTAATGTGTTAAGTTATAAACTGTAATTTACAAAAACAGAATTATCTTTTTTGAAACATGCATGTATTTTCTGATGTTTTCTTTATTTTAACATTTTGGGAATAGCTAAGTATTTAGATAGCCTAAATCTTGACCACATTTAGTGAGAGAATAAAAGTTTTTTTTTTTTTTTCATATAAAGCATTTGCTTATTTTCTTTCTTTATTTTTTATTATTATTTATTTAAGAAAACAAATATCACAGGTTTCTGAACCAATTCATGGCTGTCTGTGTTTTCTGATTTTACAGTCTGTGCAACTCAGCTTGATAAAACAACACTGTCATCAAGAAATGACTCCTACAATGGCAGGACATCTGCATAATGCCTTCTTAGTGCTTTAAATGTCTTTCCTTGTCAGCATTTTCAAAAAATGTCCGATGGTTCAGTTTCATTAGCCTGTTTTGTTTCTGCTTTACGGCTTTCAAACAACAAAAATCATTTTATGGCCTACATAATCTTAAAGATATAACATTCTCGTATTTATTTATTTATTTTGCTCTAACAGTAATTATGCATTTATTTATAAATGGTCTACCTATAGACTGTTGTGATCACAGAAAACCACCACGTCCTCCCTTCTTCATCGTCACTATCATAATATAATCAATTTAATAAACGGTGACAAATTTTTGCACACATTTTTGGCATAAAAAAAACAGGTGACTTCAATATTACATATCAGTGTGGCAAATGACTTTTAATAGGCTACAAATATAGCTTATAGGTGTCCAAGCACAGAAGGTGCAGAAAACCGTTTTTGTGTTTGTTCTGATTTTCTTAATTATATTTTCTGCCAGGTGTTTGATTAAAAACAAACGTGACCCTGGATCACAAAACCAGTCTTAAGTAACACAGGTATATTTGTAGCAATAGCCAATAATACATTGTATGGGTCAAAGTGATTGATTTTTCTTTTATCCCAAAAATCATTAGGATATTATGAAGACATTTTGTAAATTTCCTACCATAAATATATCAAAACTTAATTTTTGATTAGTAATATGCATTGCTAAGGACTTTGCTAAGGCGATTTTCTCAATATTTAGATGTTTTTTTTTTTTTTGCACCCTCAGATTCAAATATATCTACCAAATATTGTCCTATCCTAACAAACCATACATCAATGGAAAGCATACTCAGCTTTCAGATTATGTATAAATCTCAATTTTAAAAACAAATTGACCCTTATGGCTGGTTTTGGGGTCCAGGGTCACAAATCTTCTAGGAAAAAAATAAAGTTCCATTATTTTTTTTTTTTCTGGAAAAATAGTCGTCATTTTAAAATCCCCTAATATTTCTAGGGTTTCCATTGGCGTGGGTGTACGCGTTTAGACAGGGTGAGGACATTCCTATTGTCTGGTGAGTTTGGAAATAAAAAAAAAAAAGCACAGAATGAGTGCAGACTCCAGACATCGCTTCGGCTTGTTCGGGGACTAGAGCATACTCTGTTCGGTCACGGTGCTCTCTAACAGCTCTATTCTTTCTCTATCAGGTCGAAGACTTGAACTGAGGATGACGAGACCATAAACGGATTTATGCGAATAACAAATGCGGGATGTCTGCGTCCCTCGGCGGAGAAACGGCGCCGTGATAACGTAGTTCGTGAATAGGGAGAAATGCGTATGACACGCAGGAATCTGTCGTAAACTACGTCCTGGGCTCTGTACTCCGGCGTGAAAGTAGAGAATACTAGTCTGAGTGCTTCAGATGATCGCATAGGATATTTTCTCCACCGCAACCGAGCTAATGTTAGCAGCCGCGAGCGCAACACTCAGCGAGACCGGGGGAATCCGCGTCTGACGGAGGCCATGCTATCATGCCGCTCGAAAATGCACCCAAATAATCGGATGACAGCGCTGCGATCCGTCGAAGGGAAACTTTTGGGCTCGGTTTACGCGGCGGGCTTGCATTAAAGCAGGTCGTGTGGCTATGGTGCTATCACGCACGCAGCCGAACCGCATCGACTGAAAGCCGCTCTGACTGCGTCGCTTCTCGGGCGAGGCGTGTATGGGTCCTGCGTACTCGAGGTCCCCACTCCCTCAGAGGGAGACCTGACTCTACAGGCCATATATTTGCCTAGGCTGACTGTCGTTTCATGTATGGATGGACGCGTGCGTGCTTTGACAGAATCCTGCGTGCATCGTTGCGGTTGGCACAGCAGCGCATCCCAAGGAGGGGCTGCTTCTACTCTAGCAAACACACATTGGGTCCGTCGAAGCCTTTAATTTGTCTCCCTAAGAACATTACGTAAGGCTGCAGCGTACGCTACGTCTTTTCGAAGGAAAAACATCGGGTGACATTGCAGTCTCTCCCCTCGGAGAGATATAACGTAAGCTTCTCTCGGTTATTACGTCCGTCAAAGCACGGGAAGGTGGAGCATTGTCCGTCGTACGTGCTGACGCAGTGGGATTTCTACGTGTGGTCTGCGTTTCGGCCCGCCCTTCCCGCGGTGACGGTGATGGGTCGGAAGCGGTGTGTCGGTGCAGATTGCTCGAAGATGGCGGCAGGGTGCTGCGGGGTGAAGAAGCAGAAGTTGTCGGGATCCCCCGGGGCTGGGGGTCCCGGCGGGGCGGGCAGCGGAGTGACGGGGACCGGACATTGTGGATCGGAATTGGGGATCGGGTCGTCGTCGACTGTTGTGGCCGGGAATGTGAATCGGGTGAACGGCCTGGGGGGTCCGGGGGGTAGTAGTAGCAGCAGCAGCAACAACACCAATGCTCTGTCCCCAGCTCCAGGAGGCTACAACTCCACCGGCCTCTCCCCGACTCTCAGCCCCGGCTCTGGAGCCAGGAAAATGGTCGTTTCGGCGGAGATGTGTTGCTTTTGCTTCGACGTGCTTTATTGCCATCTATACGGATACCAGCCTCCTCGAACACCCAGGTTTACAAACGACCCCTAGTAAGTAGCAAGATGGCTATTTTGACCCGATTTGCTACAACAACAGACGGTGTGTTTCCTGTTCGAACCGTGAAGTTTGGTCTTCGTGATCACGGGCGAAGTTTTGCTCGTGTCGGTTTAATGCCGCCGTTGTCACGATAATGACTTTGTTTTTGTGTCCATACTAAATGCAGTAACGTTAAATAAGAGTTGACTCGCTAACCTAGCTAATCCAAGCCCTCTCGATTGAAAATAAATAAATAAATAAATAAATATATGAGCTAATGTCATGTTTCCAAACTCAAAATTTCTAATATTTTCTGTAAAATAAATGTTGTTACTTAATACATACTCTCAAAAATAATTGTATATATTAATTTTATTAATAGCTAAATTACTGTAAACAGTATAAATATTCGATAAAAAAATGATGTGGGCTTAAGTTTTTTTTAGATGTATATTTTCGTAGACTGAGAGTAAAATTAATCAATCATTAATGCGCTCGTTAATTGGTTGTTTTTTTCTCTCTGAAAGAGATTAAACGGGTGTTAGCCTGCTCTTCTTTATTCAAGCCTCTCTGCAGGCTAACATGCTAACCAACGCTAGCCAACAAACACGATTCTCATTCGCCGAATATTTGCCTTTTTTTTTTAATTTAGCTCTGTTCTCTTTCTTTTCCCATTTAGTTCGATTTTTCCAAAAACACCGAGTGATATTTCCTTTTGATTCAATTTGAAGCTGCTTTCGATGGTTAGCTTAAGTGAGTTAGTAAGCTAACAAAACCCAAGAGTTGTTTACTTTACCCACAGATATTTTTATCCGATGCCTCTTACACAATTGTTCATTTAATTTGCAGTCACAAGCTTATGTGAAGGGACAACAGTAAAGTGATGTCGGGACACGAAAGAATATTTACATGTTGAGTGTTAAATACACAACGGTTTAATACTCCTCTATTGTATCGCTCGCTAAACACTGTGTTATGTAGGACATTTTCAGGTAAGCTTTTTCAATGACAAGTGGTGTGTTGTGAACGATTATGTATTTGTACGGACAAACAAAGCGATTTGCTCGAGCCACAGTTTGAGTGCTGGGTTATAAGAGCGTTAAAGGGATCTTTATCTTATCCGGTTAGTCAGGGTTCGTCGAACGAGGCAATGAATGAATGTCTTCACTGCAGTTCCTCACTCTGATTATATCAACACTGCCCCTATTTGGACTGTACACACACACACACACACATACACACACATACACATACATATTTACGCAATGTATACAAACATATGACGCTGTTTTGTTAACACAGTGGTGTTGGCCATTTATGGACCACTGCCATGTTCTATACTGTGCCTTTTTTGTTTGTTTTTACAAATGCGAATAAGTAACATTGAAAATTTAACATTTATTAATTTAGCTGACACTTTTATTCAACATGTTTTACAAATCATGAACAATGTCATATTTGATAGAAATTTTCTCATAAGAGCCAACGATATGCATTCCAACTTACAAACAATATCACTTCCCATAACTTCATTGATAATTCATTAACAAACATTATGTAATGCTTAACAGATCGTTAGTTAATATAAATTCAAATTGCTACAAGTATGAAATAATATGCTTGTAAATATTTACTAATGAACTTATTGAACATTACACAATTATCAAATCATTTATAATTTTCATGAACAAACATTATGTAATGCCTTGGAGATCACTAGTTAATATATCCAAGTAGCTACAAATATGAAATTGTTTGTAAACCTTTATTAATTGGAATTTCAGCTACTGTAACTAAATTTAAGTAAAGGATAAGTTAAGAATATTTATATTCTTGATAAAATTACACCAACTAAGCAACCACACATGAGTAATTTGGGTACCAATATCGCTTTATTGCCTCAACACTTACAGTATACTGTAAACCGACAATATTCTTTTCATCATACAGCAATATAAAAAAAAAGAAAGAAAATACTTCTTTGTAACAATAATATTGAAAAAGTATATTACATAATATACAGGTGCATCTCAATAAATTAGAATGTCGTGGAAAAGTTCATTTATTTCAGTAATTCAACTCAAATTGTGAAACTCGTGTATTAAATAAATCCAATGCACACAGACTGAAGTAGTTTAAGTCTTTGGTTCTTTTAATTGTGATGATTTTGGCTCACATTTAACAAAAACCCACCAATTCACTATCTCAACAAATTAGAATATGGTGACATGCCAATCAACTAATCAACTCAAAACACCTGCAAAGGTTTCCTGAGCCTTCAAAATGGTCTCTCAGTTTGGTTCACTAGGCTACACAATCATGGGGAAGACTGCTGATCTGACAGTTGTCCAGAAGACAATCATTGACACCCTTCACAAGGAGGGTAAGCCACAAACATTCATTGCCAAAGAAGCTGGCTGTTCACAGAGTGCTGTATCCAAGCATGTTAACAGAAAGTTGAGTGGAAGGAAAAAGTGTGGAAGGAAAAGATGCACAACCAACCGAGAGAACCACAGCCTTATGAGGATTGTCAAGCAAAATCCATTCAAGAATTTGGGTGAACTTCACAAGGAATGGACTGAGGCTGGGGTCAAGGCATCAAGAGCCACCACACACAGACGTGTCAAGGAATTTGGCTACAGTTGTCGTATTCCTCTTGTTAAGCCACTCCTGAACCACAGACAACGTCAGAGGCATCTTACCTGGGCTAAGGAGAAGAAGAACTGGACTGTTGCCCAGTGGTCCAAAGTAGGGCTGCACGATATTGGAAAAAACTCACATTGCGATATTTTGTTTTTCTGCGATATATATTGCGATATGAAAAAAAAAAAAAAAAAAAATCACCAAATTACTTGAATAGCTCTATTTGGAGAGAAAAAAAATATTGATTTTGTAGGTGAGTAAATCAGCATAGGAAATAAACAATTTACAAGCATAGATAAATATAATAGAACAAAGATACAAATGAAATAAACAGTGCTTTGTATTTTTAAGGCAAGTCCAACAGTATTCAGGTGCAGAAATTGAATAATAAAATGTAAAATAACACTGCATAATACAGTCTTCATTGTATAAATTAAATCTAATAAATCTGTGTTAAAGCTACAAAAGTGATTTTTCTCTGTTTTGTTGTTTGATTATGACACAGAAAGCAACAGAGACATTAAACTGCTGTTATTGTTATCCTCTTTCTTTCTCAATTGTTTACCTAAGACATAAGCAACTGTTTTTTTTTTTAGTTTTTTTTTTTTACAAGGATACTTGGAGACATGCAATTTGACACGGTTTCGCGCATATGTGTCGAACTACACTGGATGCGGCGCGACACGACGAATCCCCGCCAGTAAACTGATATGCCTCGCTCTATTTATGACGTACTGACACAAAGTTGACACGATTGGCAACGGTCGCTTTGTCGCATCCAGTGCAGAAAGACTTTGGGGCCGTTCACATGGTGCATCTGCAAACGCGTGGAAAACTCCCGCCGCGCCACTTCCTCCTCCTTTCCAAAGCGCTCGGGAGCTTGCGCTTTCCTGGCGCCTGCCGTTGCTAAACATCCGTGATGTGCTCTCCTCGACGACGCGGAAGTTTCAACAAAGGATAAATGGATTTCCAGCACTGAAAATCGCTTGCAGTAGCTCTGCTACTAAATTTATTTAAAAATGGATATCTCTGTGCAGCTGTCGCGTCCGGAGTAGACACGGTGTCTGTGTGTGAGCAAAGAAAACGATCAGTATAAATATAACGATCAGGCCTGCTAAACATCGCACATCCTGCGATGTGACTATCGCGGATGCGCACATCGCGATATCGATGCTGAAACGATATATCGTGCAGCCCTAGTCCAAAGTCCTCTTTTCAGATGAGAGCAAGTTTTTTTATTTCATTTGGAAACCAAGGTCCTAGAGTCTGGAGGAAGGGTGGAGAAGCTCATAGCCCAAGTTACTTGAAGTCCAGTGTTAAGTTTCCACAGTCTGTGATGATTTGGGGTGCAATGTCATCTGCTGGTGTTGGTCCATTGTGTTTTTTGAAAACCAAAGTCACTGCACCCGTTTACCAAGAAATTTTGGAGCACTTCATGCTTCCTTCTGCTGACCAGCTTTTTAAAGATGCTGATTTCATTTTCCAGCAGGATTTGGCACCTGCCCACACTGCCAAAAGCACCAAAAGTTGGTTAAATGACCATGGTGTTGGTGTGCTTGACTGGCCAGCAAACTCACCAGACCTGATCCTCATAGAGAATCTATGGGGTATTGTCAAGAGGAAAATGAGAAACAAGAGACCAAAAAATGCAGATGAGCTGAAGGCCACTGTCAAAGAAACCTGGGCTTCCATACCACCTCAGCAGTGCCACAAACTGAACACCTCCATGCCACGCAGAATTGAGGCAGTAATTAAAGCAAAAGGAGCCCCTACCAAGTATTGAGTACATATACAGTAAATGAACATACTTTCCAGAAAGCCAATAATTCACTAAAAATTAAATTCTAATTTGTTGAGATAGTGAATTGGTGGGTTTTTGTTAAATGTGAGCCAAAATCATCACAATTAAAAGAACCAAAGACTTAAACTACTTCAGTCTGTGTGCATTGAATTTATTTAATACACGAGTTTCACAATTTGAGTTGAATTACTGAAATAAATGAACTTTTCCACGACATTCTAATTTATTGAGATGCACCTGTAGGCTATAAATCATTTTAATCCATTTAGACAACCAGTTTAATGGAATTTGTAATGGATTCAAATGTACATTAGTAAGCTGCTAATCAGTGTATAACATCAGTTAAAAATATTTTTTCATAAAGTGTATGATAATAGATTAATTGAAAGTTTAATAACATTTGTATGCATTTTAATTAAAAAATGATCTGTTAATCATTGTAATGCTCAATAAATCCATGATTAAGAATGTATAAGCACATTTCATATTTGTAGTTATTTGAATATATACTAACTAATGATCTGTTATGCATTATATGATGTTTATTAATGGTGTATAAATAAAAGTTATTCTAAAGTCCTAAATGCCCTCTGTAAAATTTTTTACTGTTGTAAGATATGTGATCTTAGTACAGGTGGCTAAACTTTGAACATTATTTTAACTAAAATTGAAATGTAACTATTAAAAAATAAAGGTTTAGTTCAACCAAAAAAAGAAAAAAGAAAAAAGAAAGAATCAGTGTTCAGGGGGTTCCTGTGTGGAAAGATCAAGGAACTGCACATATGACCTGTATTGGGGTCTTCACAGAAAGGAGTGTATAATCTAAAACATCATGTTTAGCGTATCATTGAAAAAAATAAAGGCTAAAATTCCCCATTGCTAATTTTTCTCATTTTATTCTCAATATTTAGTGACCGGCTCAAACGCAGGATATTTTCACTTGCTGTCATGAGCATTATGATATTGATATATACCTGTCGTTAAATATTTCATTCATAATATTCCCCCTTTCAAACTGGTATAACATTTTATAATGATATTGGACCTCATAATCGGTTATTACCTTACCTGAAATGTGTAAAAGTCTCCATCCCAGGTGATTGTCACAATAGGAGAGTAATGCTGGACCTTAAAGTATTAAGCATGTTATTGCTACCTGACCTCAACGTGCATTTATCATTCTTGCAATGACCATAAAAACGCTCACCTTCACCTTGAACCTAAAGGATTTTATATGACTTCAACATAATGCCTCATGAAATGCAATTAATTTCTAACACAAATCGATAAGAACACAGTGGAAATGATTACAGCTTAGACATAAAAGGAAAGCTATATATTCTGTTGGTTTAAGGCCAATTAAGTAAATTCAAAACAAAGCAAACAAACCTTAAACATTTCAATAATTAAAGCTAACAGATTGCAGGATATTGCATAAAGTACAGCCAAACTTAACGTTTTATTTTGTTATTCAGTGTTATCTCTGCCTGGTTTGGGGTGGCTAGTTGATGCACTCACATTATCATTGTGATGGTTACCCCACTTACAGGTTGGGCAGTTTCATTTACCACTACTAGAGCTTGTTAATTTTGGGGAAGTGCATATAATATACATTCTATTAAAGAGAAAAAAGCATCCTGAACTAAGGGGGCAGGTTGCAAGCATGGTCAGAGAAGTATTTTACAAATTGACATTTAAGTAAATTGCATTTTCAGATGTTTAACTTAAGTGTTGTGTTTCTGTTTTTCTAAAAAAAAAACAAAAAAAAAAAAATAGTAATAATTTGTTTGGAGCTTGCACACTACCTTCAAGGTGCTTTAGCTAAGTGTTGTAAAAGAAAATTGTTATAAATAACTAAAAGGACTGTCAAAGACTCAGGAAGTGATGATAGGATTTCACCACATGCCTTACCTGTTTTTTTTTTTTTTCTTTTTGTGAGTTTTCCGTGTCATTGCATTCGACAGAGTGCTCTTTTTCTTAATGAACCTCAGAGAATTCATTTGCTTTGTAGGCTGTTTATTGCTTTCTACTTGTTTGACATTTTTTTTACTTGTCATCCCATTGGTTTTGTCACTACTCAGTTGCTACAAATACAATGAATTTATTGTTTCCTGCAGCCTCATATACTCATTGACTTCATTTTGTGTGTTCATGCCAATGCATACAAAAGAATGGGCTGAATGAAAATACAAATTCACTTGCTGTCAGTGGGGCACTTACAGAAAAGCAGAAATACCCCGGGTTGCTACCTTAAACAAAGCTGTATGCAACTTTCCAATTCTAACACCTGCTTGCGACGGAGATTAAAGTGGAAAAGTAATTAAATTTTTTCAAACAGCCGTTCTTTTTTTTTTTTTTTTGCTCAAACAACACCACATATGAAATGGTCACCGGTTTGAAGACAAACCACGATAAAAAGTCTAAACAGAGTTAGTATTACGTTTTCAGTTTTAAATGATCATTAAAACGGTATTTGAATATCGCAATTTGAAAAAACTTAAATAGGCTACTGCTCAAGGTTAAACTTTGTAGGAAATTGAACCCCGAGGGCCAGAGTTCAGAACCTGCCCATTTGTGTTTAGTCTGTGTAATGGATAGTGTTAATTGAGTTAATACACACAGAAGGTATATTGTAGGGTATTTTTGTTTTGCAACATGCTGGAGTGTTTCTGAGGAACTGTCACTGATCCTCTGCTAGTTCTTGTTGTTTCCATGACAGCAGTGGCTTTAGTCTGACAACTGTTCTTTTATGCTGATCCCTATGAAAATGCTACCTTAGACCTTTTGTCTCTGTCCAGAATTTGCATGGCTGTGTGCCTATTTAGCACAATGTCTTCAAGGCAGCCATGACATTGCTGTATTTTCACTCAAAAGTTTTCGTGCACTGCTGCTCTTTTCCAGACTTTAAAAAAGGTTGTCATTTAAAAAAAAAAAATAGTTCAAACTAAAATGTACTCATTTATAAGTCATAAAGGCCTGTTCACACCAAAGACGATAACTGTAAAGATAATGATACAGATTTAGTTCTAAAAATCATTCTCAATGTTAAATAATAGCAGAGTCCACACCACAGTTATAATGATAAAGGCACAGTGAAACGATATTGGAATCACTTCCAGAACTATTTTTTCCCCAGCTGATGAACGATACAGACATTGACGCCCAATCAGAATCCATCCTGCTATAATGAGCTCGAGAATTTAAAGCAACAGACGCATGTACGCTTAGAATAAACAGACAATATTGTTCACTGGTGTGGACGCTAATATCGTTATCTTTATAGTTATCGTTCTAGGTGTGAAAGGGGCTTAAGGAGTTTGACAGGTAAGGCATGAATAGAGTCTATGCTCTTGGCTTAACCCAAGGAATCTATCAGGAACAGATCCTTTACAAAAGACAAAATTAATCAAAAGCTATTAGCATTTTTATAATTTGACCACAAGGTGGTGCTGCCCTGAAACTTCTTGTGTATCTTCAGGGCATGGTGCCAAGGCATGGTACGGAGTTTCGTAACAATATGCCAATGCATTTGAAAAATACAGGTGCATCTCAATGAATTAGAATGTCGTGGAAAAGTTCATTTATTTCACTAACTCAACTCAAATTGTGAAACTTGTGTATTAAATAAAATCAATGCACACAGACTGAAGTAGTTTAAGTCTTTGGTTCTTTTAATTGTGATGATTTTGGCTCACATTTAACAAAACCCACCAATTCACTATCTCAACAAATTAGAATATGGTGACATGCCAATCAGCTAATCAACTCAAAACACCTGCAAAGGTTTCCTGAACCTTCAAAATGGTTACACAATAGCCTATACAATCATGGGGAAGACTGCTGATCTGACAGTTGTCCAGAAGACAATCATTGACACCCTCCACAAAGAGGGTAAGTCACAGAAGGTCATTACTGAATGGTTGGCTGTTCACAGAGTGCTGTATCAAAGCATACTAAGTGAAAAGTTGACTGGAAGGAAGAAATGGGGTAGGAAAAGGTGCACGAGCAACAGGGATGACCACAAGCTTGATAATACTGTCAAACAAATCTGATTCAAACACTTGGGAGAGCTTCACAAGGAGTGGACTGAAGCTGGAGTCAGTGATCGAGAGTCACCACACTCAGACGTCTTCAGGAAAAGGGCACCAAGCCACTTCTGAAACAGAAACAATGTCAGAAGCATCTTACCTGGGCTAAGGAGAAAAAAACTGGACTGTTGCTCAGTGGTCCAAAGTCCTCTTTTCAGATAAAAGTAAATTTTGCATTTCATTTGGAAATCAAGGTCCCAGAGTCTGGAGGAAGACTGGAGAGGCACAGAATCCAAGCTGCTTGAAGCCCAGTGTGAAGTTTCCACAGTCAGTGATGAATTGGGCTGCCATTTCATCTGCTGGTGTTGGTCCATTGTGTTTTCTGAAGTCCACAGTCAACGCAGCCATCTACCAGGACATTTTAGAGCAATTCATGCTTCCTTCTCCTGACAAGCTTTATGGAGATGTTGATTTCATTTTCCAGCAGGACTTGGCACCTGCCCACACTGCCAAAAACACCAAAAGTTGGTTAAATGACCATGGTGTTGGTGTGCATGACTGGCCAGCAAACTCACCAGACCTGAACCTCATAGAGAATCTACGGGTATTGTCAAGAGGAAGATGAGAGACACCAGACCCAACAATGCAGATGAGCTGAAGGCCACTGTCAAAGAAACCTGGGCTTCCATACCACCTCAGCAGTGCCACAGACTGATCACCTCCATGCCACGCCGAATTGAGGCAGTAATTAAAGCTAAAGGAGCCCCTATCAAGTATTGAGTACATATACAGTAAATGAACATACTTTCCAGGCGGCCAACAATTCACTAAAAATGTTTTTTTTTTTTTATTGGTCTTATGAAGTATTCTAATTTGTTGAGAGAGTGAATTGGTGGGTTTTTGTTAAATGTGAGCCAAAATCATCACAATTAAAAGAACCAAAGACTTAAACTACTTCAGTCTGTGTGCATTGAATTTATTTAATACACGAGTTTCACAATTTGAGTTGAATTACTGAAATAAATGAACTTTTCCACGATATTCTAATTCATTGAGATGCACCTGTATAGCATTTTTTGTTAAAATTCAAAATGGCAGACACTCAAAATGGCCAATATGGGAAAACTGCCAGTTACAATGTACGTGCCTTTGCACCGAAGTCCCTTTCTAGGAAAGTGTTCACTGCAACATATCATAACTGCAACATATCATAAATGCCAGATCTGCAACGCCTCCAGGCAGCTCATACAAGACCAAGTCCTATCTAAATGAATGGGGGAATTCTGAAATCTCAAGAACTGCTCACTGAATTCGCAGTTAAATTACATATTTCAAATCGGCAACAAAATCTGAAATTAACTGCCCCTTGAATGTTGTTTCTTATGCTCAAATAGCATTTAAAAAGCTTATTTTTCAGGCTAGACCAGCCAATGCACATGCGCATTGGTTGGTCTAGCCTCAGGTTTCTATTCATAGCTTTCAGTCACATGACCGGCTTGAAGACTTGGAGGGCAAAACATCCATAGAACTGCAGCACAAACCTGTCAATTTTTCATCTGTTTCCCAGCCGCAAATATTTAGATCACCTCTCAAAAGAATAAAACAAAGGTATTTCTGAACAAAATGCAAGTTTTGGCCATTTGCAATCCATATTAAGCACCCACAGCAATATTTCAATCATAAACAGTGCGATAAAACGTTGTAAAAAACCCTTAAAGTGCCGTAATATAATTAAAACAGTAATATTAAAAGATCAAATTCAGTATTCGCCATATTAATGATGCATTTTACATAGGCAAGCAGATGAGGCCGGAATATAAACACAATCCGCTTAACAGTTCAGTGTTTTCCTTATAATGGGTTTCTATGGGAAGACATTTAACGTGAAACTTTGCACATTGCGTTTATATTCTGGCTTCATCTTCTTGCCTGTACAAAATATACATCATCAATAAGGTGTTTCCTGAATTTTGCCTTTTAATATCTGCGTTTTACTACATTATTACTTGGTGCAATCTGCGTAAAAATAACTGGCGGTCAGTGGAGCAAAACTTTGTTTTGCCCACCAGGTGGGCGTTCCTATAAGGGTGTGACGTCACGTGAAAACTATCAGTAGGAACCGGAGCCAAAGCCACTCGAAGGCAAGCCAGCAACCATTAGCCGAAAAAGCGCAATGGCTAAAGCTAATGCTTCCGGTCTGCCAGTACGAGGGAAAGGAGACCAGAGGCCTTTTTTTTTTTAATGGATGTCAATGGAAGAGAGGTTCGACTACGCTGAATAAACAGCTTTTTAGAGGAAACGGCTCATCATTTAATAAATCAACAGCCTATCTGCTAATCTTCAACATGTTTTACACTAAACAAAACTTTTGGATTGAACTATTTTTAGAGTTTACCACGAAAAAAAATGCTGTTTTATTAGAGAAGTCACTGACTTTTTGCGACAGGTGGGATTCAGCTTACGGCACTTCTCATTCATTCCTATAGTATCTGTAAACGGCGACTGAGTTTCGCACAACTCTGACTGAAATTCAATGACGTCAAGGCTGTGATGTGATTGGTTATTACGGCACAGGTGATCCAAGTTAGCCGTTACGCTTTCTCCAATAGTAAGTAATACAGACCCTCTCATCTCTCTATATTAAGAAAATCTCTGCCGGAGCTTCTAACGGCCGCTGTAGTGACACAATGACTTTACCAATCAGCAATTGGCTTTTTCATTTAGAAGGTGAGACTATTCCACCATATTGCACATTGCAGTTTCTCCCATTCATAAGCATAGAAGTGAACCATCTTTGTATTTCTATAGTCTTTGATTCGCACCTTCAGTACTTGGCCCCTAGCTAGTGGTCAAAGGTCAGAGAGTGGAATTTGACACTCTGAAATTGTCAGGGTGAGAGCTTTTGAAATGTTTACTATAGCAATTCAGTTGCTATTCATCTTTTTTCTACACTCCATGGTAGGGTTGCACAATACACCGGTACTGCGGTAGTATCGCGATACTAAAGCTTAAAAATACCCGCGGTGCCATTGCATTTTTTAAACAGTAGTATCGTCCATACGTTAGTTCCGTAAGATATGTTGTATGCACGGCAGGAACACATTTGAACATGACAGCAGAAACATTACAAGTTGATTGCCAAATGTCTTTCGGCTGTGCTCTGTGTAGTATAGTCTGTGTATACGCTTTAAATTGTATTGAGTGTTTCCCGATGCTTCAGTTCAGTTTGCAATGAGAAGTTGCACTTGCACGTCGTTGTTCATGCTGCAGTTTATCAGAAGAAAGGGTCTGATTCAGACCGTCTGATGTCATTTTTAAAAACAGCAGCTTAAGCATCACTTATTCAACAACATAATATCTTACAAGAAACAATTCTCGCAGTTTTATTCATTTGACCACTTCTAGAACAGGTGTAATAGTTTGTTTCTGGAAGCATCTTTGCGATCCCGAATGCAATTCCATTCATCAAAATCACAGCTTTGCACTTTGTTCTTATCAATCATTATATATATACAGGTGCATCTCAATAAATTAGAATGTCATGGAAAATTTCATTTATTTCAGTAATTCAACTCAAATTGTGAAACTCGTGTATTAAATAAATTCAATGCACACAGATTGAAGTAGTTTAAGTCTTTGGTTCTTTGATTTTGGCTCACATTTAACAAAAACCCACCAATTCACTATCTCAACAAATTAGAATACTTCATAAGACCAATAAAAAAAAAAAAAACATTTTTAGTGAATTGTTGACCTTCTGGAAAGTATGTTCATTTACTGTACATGTACTCAGTACTTGGTAGGGGCTCCTTTTGCTTTAATGCCTCAATTCGTGGCATGGAGGTGATCAGTTTGTGGCACTGCTGAGGTGGTATGGAAGCCCAGGTTTCTTTGACAGTGGCCTTCAGCTCATCTGCATTTTTTTGGTCTCTTGTTTCTCATTTTCCTCTTGACAATACCCCATAGATTCTCTATGGGGTTCAGGTCTGGTGAGTTTGCTGGTCAGTCAAGCACACCAACACCATGGTCATTTAACTAACTTTTGGTGCTTTTGGCAGTGTGGGCAGGTGCCAAATCCTGCTGGAAAATGAAATCATCATCTTTAAAAAGCTGGTCAGCAGAAGGAAGCATGAAGTGCTCCAAAATTTCTTGGTAAACGGGTGCAGTGACTTTGGTTTTCAAAAGACACAATGGACCAAAACCAGCAGATGACATTGCACCCCAAATCATCACAGACTGTGGAAACTTAACACTGGACTTCAAGCAACTTGGGCTATGAGCTTCTCCACCCTTCCTCCAGACTCTAGGACCTTGGTTTCCAAATGAAATACAAAACTTGCTCTCATCTGAAAAGAGGACTTTGGACCACTGGGCAACAGTTCAGTTCTTCTTCTCCTTAGCCCAGGTAAGACGCCTCTGACATTGTCTGTGGTTCAGGAGTGGCTTAAAAAGAGGAATATGACAACTGTAGCCAAATTCCTTGACGTGTGTGGTGACTCTTGATGCCTTGACCCCAGCCTCAGTCCATTCCTTGTGAAGTTCACCCAAATTCTTGAATCGATTTTGCTTGACAATCCTCATAAGGCTGCGGTTCTCTCGGTTGGTTGTGCATCTTTTTCTTCCACACTTTTTCCTTCCACTCAACTTTCTGTTAACATGCTTGGATACAGCACTCTGTGAACAGCCAGCTTCTTTGGCAATGAATGTTTGTGGCTTACCCTCCTTGTGAAGGGTGTCAATGGTTGTGTTCTGGACAACTGTCAGATCAGCAGTCTTCCCCATGATTGTGTAGCCTAGTGAACCAAACTGAGAGACCATTTTGAAGGCTCAGGAAACCTTTGCAGGTGTTTTGAGTTGATTAGCTGATTGGCATGTCACCATATTCTAATTTGTTGAGATAGTGAATTGGTGGGTTTTTGTTAAATGTGAGCCAAAATCATCGCAATTAAAAGAACCAAAGACTTAAACTTCTTCAGTCTGTGTGCACTGAATTTATTTAATACACGAGTTTCACAATTTGAGTTGAATTACTGAAATTAACTTTTCCACGACATTCTAATTTATTGAGATGCACCTGTATGTTTTGAAAACCGCCAAACTGACCAAAAACCAGCCCAAATTTTGTCCACCTGCCCAAGCCAATATTTACCCGCACAATTAAATTCAAAACCGCCCAATCTGGCAACACTGGCTTCATTGCACAGAATATGCGCTGTGAGATGCGTGCGCGCTTGACAGTGCTTCCACTCGCTGTTATATTATGTTTTTACTTTAGATATTCTTTCATTTATGCCGTTTGGAACACTGTACACGTTAGATGTCAGTACGAAACTCACGTACTGACAGACTTTCGCTTGCGCTTTGTGTTTGTTTGTCCTGAAGCTCGCAGCTGTGGTTAAATGCACTTGCATCTACTTTTATGATACAAAATTGATGTAAACAGTCAGTTATGTTTTCAGACCAGGACACAACACTTGATATGTGGAAATAGATCTGTCCATTAGTGTGAATGCAGTCTATTAAAGCTGCCAGTGTCTATGATCTCATCAGTAATAGGCTAATCAAATGGCAATAATGCTGAGAAAAAAGAAAAACCCATAACTATGATTATCTGTAAACTTTCGATACTTAAAGCACTCCCAGATACTAAAAGTGCTTTTTGTTTATTTACTTTTAATTCTTAACAATAATTAATTAATTATATATTAATTATTATATTAATTAACTAACATAATTATTTTAAAAAGTAGCCTGCTTATATAATTTAATAAAAATGCACAAAATAAATTTGATATAATTGTGATGCATTGTGATGCATCGTGATATCGAATTGTTGACATGATAATGGTAATCGAATTGAATCGTGAAACCGGTGCCGATTCACACCCCTATCTAAAAGTAGGCATATTACATTACTTTCCAACATATTTCTATATTCAGAATTTAGTTTTTAAAACATTCATTTCATAACATTATTTATGCAATTATAAATACAGTCTAAATGTATAAATGCCACATCTAAATGCCACTTCATGCAGCTTCTGTGCAGTGCTAAGATGAATTTTGTTTAGATCATTTCATGGATAACAATAGCCAGTCATTCATTCACACTAAGTATTCAGAGAAAAATGTTGCCTGTTTTAATTTACATCTATTTATTTATGAAATTTTGATTAATTTTGTAGAATTGAATTTTAAATTAACACAATACTGCATGGTATTGTGATACTACTTGGTATCGTAAGACATTTTTATGGTATCGTGACAACCCTACTCCATGGTACTTTGTGCGAATTATGGGAGTAACTTGTGTTACTCTGAAAACAATCAGAGAAAAGTTTGCAGTATGAATGTGATAATAAAACACATTTATAAACTAGGTGCAATGAGGTGACAGTTTTTGGTGTTCTGTCCCCAACTAGAGCTGTCCCTGTTTTACTAATATAATGCAAAACAATCCTGACAAACACAAGCTGCTTGTTACCAGAGCAAATGTGTAGTGATTATTTTCACCAACAGAGGGCTGTTACACTGATTACTTGTCCACAAAGAACATGAACAAAAGTCTATTATCATCATAGTAGGGGTGTAAGAATTAATCGATGCATCACGATGCGGACGTGAACGATTCTGCATCGATGCAGTAATGGACCATAACTGATTATAGCCTATGACGTCATTCGCATATGCGCTTGTCACGCGAGTATTAAAAATGCACTCTCTATTTTAAAATCTGACCTTGGCTTTTTCCCGCATATGGCACGTGTGCGCTAGAGACAGTTGCGGCAGGCTTCATTGCACAGAAAATGCGCTATGAGACACATTCGCATTGCTTGTGCTTCCAACTCGCTGTTATTTTAGCCTTTTACTTTAGATATGCTTTCATTTCTGCCGTTTGGAATGCAGTACGTATTACACCGTGTCCTAACTACACGCGACGCCGCAACATGCGATAAAAGGTATCTTTTCCATGTTAATCAGAGTTTTTGTCCTAACTAGCCGCGACAGCGACACGTGAAATTTCTAATTTAGAAACGGTTTCTATTTCCACGATGTCGCGGCTGGAACAACAACATAAGAACTATATGACAGTAGATAATCTCAGGTGATTATGTGCTTTATTCAAAGTTAAACGTGTCTAATATGAGTTTAAATATCATTTTGCGTGATAACCTTATAGCCATACTGAAAGCACCAACAGATAGTTTACCTCAGATCTTGAAAATAAATTAAAGCAAAAATGACCGTTAAAACTGTGAACTCACTGCGAACGAACGAGTGTATTTCATCATAACAGATGTTATCAGTCACTCAGTATGTTCATTTAATGATGTTAAAAAACTTTAATATTTATGAATTAGATTATAAATCTATCCTTTTCGTTGCGAGTGCAGAGCGCTTCCAGAGACAGCCCGCCCACACACGCTTCTGATTGGCTGTGATATTTGATTGATACTGTCGCGTCACGTCTGGTGTAGACACCCAAATTGCTTGTCACTGGAATCTTGTTGTGTCGCGTGTAGTTAGGACACGGTGTTAAGGTGCGTTTACACCAGACGTGAATGAAGCGTTATGCACGAGTGATTTACATGTTAAGTCAATGCAAAGACGTGAATAGACATCCTGCGGCGCGATTCGCACGAATGAGGTGGCGCGAATTGAGAGAGTTGAAAAACCTGAACTTTGGCGAAAATTCGCGCCGCGTTAACCAATCAGGAGCTTGGTCTAGTAGTGACGTGATTATGACGTAGCGAGCGGAGGCAGAAATCCAAAACAACAATGGAGGACAAAATCATTGTCGCTGTATGTGGATACCCGGAGCTGTAAGATACATCTTCGTACTTTTATAGAAACAGGAATAAAAAGGATCTTGCTTGGAAGAAAGTGAGTGAGGAAGTCGGGCAATCGTTGTAAAAAACGCTCTTTTCTCAATTTGAGCTATATAAGCCCCTCCCATGACGTGAATTCGTGTCTGTTGTGAATTGAATTTCACGCGCGAATGAAGCGAGTAAACTCAAAATGTTCAAGCGTTCAACTACAAGTCGCGTCTGGTGTGAACGCACTGTTAGATGCTCCCAGATACTGCACTCCCAGATACTGTGAAAGTGTTTTTTGTTCATCTCTTGTAATCGTCTTTTCCCCCTTTATTACTTTATATTTGCTTGTATATTTTGAAGCTATATTTACTTTTAATTCATAACAATAATTAATTATATATTAATTAATATATTAATTAATTAACTATTTTTTTAAAAAAGTAGCCTGCTTATATAATTTAACAAAAATGCACAAAATAAATTTGATGCATTGTGATGCATCGTGATATCGAATTGAATCGAATTGTTGACATGATAATCGTAATCGAATTGAATCGTGAAACCAGTGCCGATTCACACCCCTACATCATAGTCTGTAATCATATGTGACCTTGGACTACAAAACCAGTCATAAGGGTTAATTTTTTTTTTTTATTATTATTTATACATAAGCTTTCCTTTGATATATGGTTTGTTAGGATTGGACAATATTTGGCCGAGATACAACTATTTGAAAATCTGGAATTTGAGGGTGCAAAAAAATCAAAATACTGAGAAAATCGCCTTTAAAGTTGTCCAAATGAAATTCTTAGTAATGCATATTACTAATAAAAAATTGTTTTAATGTATTTATGGTAGGAAATTTACAAAATATCTTCATGGAACATGATCTTTACTTAATGTCCTAATGATTTTTGGCATAAAAGAAAAATCAAAAATTTTGGCCCATACAATGTATTTTTGGCTACTGCTATAAATATACCCCAGCGACTTAAGACTGGTTTTGTGGTCCAGGGTCACATATTATCGCGCTATTTATCATCAAGTTTTCAAAAGAGACACTGTTAACTGTTTGAAGGTAGCCATATACTAACTAGCCACCTTAAATTAAATAATAGGCCTACTGTTTGTATGTACTGTATAACAGAGCTTGAACAGGGTGTGTGGATTGTTTTGTACATAATTTTTAACGTTATCTGAAGTTCATGGGTAAAAGTACACCCTGTATTAAAAAAAAAAAAAAAAAAAACTAAATTACAAACTAAAAAAATTGCTGCGATTTATCACAACGTAAAACACGTAATAATGCCTTGTTTTAACTTAGTATTCATGCTTGACAAAATTATTCGTTATCTTAGTTGTTATAATTTTATGATTTTTGTCTAATTTTAAGTTGTTATAACTAATTGCAGCAGCATTTTTTACAGTGCACAAGCAACAATTCTGCAATTACGTATGTAGAAAGCTCTGGACTTTTTTTTATTGTCATGGACACACCCCCTTGTGCACAACTACAAATAAAAGCCTTTATATCTGCAAAAAAACACGCTTATAGATGGCAAACTTAAAAAAAGTAATCTTGATGTTATTCTTGTTTTGCATGTTACCAATACTTTTAATTTCCTCAGTTATGCCCACTGATTCAGAATAAATGCATGGGATGTCCAGGAAAAAGTGCTGCTCAGAGCCGCTTTGATACAACCTCATCTTTTTATCTGTATGATGTGTCACTGTCTCTGGATTTAAGGGTCAGGAGAGAATGCCTGATGCTGGCAAATGTGACTGAAAATCCAAGTGTGGATGGTAGATGGTTAGGTGGGATTGTATTTATTCAACAAAATTCCTCTTTCCATCCAAGGGAATCAGTTTTAGGGATTCATTCTGTTATTCTTTGAAAAAGAAAGAAAGAAAAAAAATATATGTATGCACACGTGTATGTATGTATGTATGTATGTATGTGTATGTATATATATATATATATATGTATATGTGTGTGTGTGTGTGTGTGTGTGTGTATATATATATATGTATATATATGTATATATATGTATATGTGTGTGTGTGTGTGTGTGTGTGTATATATATGTATGTATGTGTATATGTATGTATGTATGTATGTATGTATGTATATGTATATATGTGTATATATGAAGAGTTTGGTTCCAAAACGCCATAAACGCCATTTTTAAAAAAATTGAGTTTCCGCCATAATCAGTATTGTATCTGGTCAGTATTAAAAAAGTCCATTTTTAATTTTACGCAAAATGCGATATCCGCCGAGTTATTAGGTCATGTTTTCTCCCTTTTTTCCCAAACCGCGACAAGCGCCAGTCTCCTTTCTCCGCAGAACGCGATCAATCCCCTCAACCAATCACAGCGCACCATTCCACGCACTCTAGACAGTAATCGCGGCGCTTTGTATACACCCGGCATCCTATTTTTCCTCATCTACTTTGTACTTTGTGATCAACAAACAAGGGCTGCACGATAAATAACATGATTGTCATGCACATCTCGTCAGTAAAGCCGATTCTGTGATTAATAGTAGGCTACCGGTAAATCTCCATCACATGCTTTCAGATGGAGCGGCATTTAATACACAGAGCCGCAGATCGCTGACAAGCTACGCAATATCGCGTTCGTAATCGCAGATGAATCGCATTTGATTATGAGCGCGATATTGCGTAGCTAGTCAGTGTTAGTGTTTTTATTAGTGCCATTTATGTTTTTGTTAATACAGCATATAGGACTAGTCAACTAAATGAATGCAACATTAAAGATGAATGCACTTTTGGAAGTTGAATGTGAGGGAAATGTCATTTTTGGAATTTCTGTGGTCTTAATGCGATATTGTTGTGCATGTTCTTGTTCATGATGAAATTAATTTATAGCAAACAAGATGACTCATTGAATTCATTTTAGGAGTGATGACTGATGAATGTATTTTTAGTCCAGTGCCTGTATATAAGATTATGACCAAGTTCAGAGGCTGTCATATGTGGATCAACTTACTATGTTGCGTATTTTCAATATGAAAAATAACTTTCATATTGATTCAGTGGATTTATTGCATTTTGAAAAAAAAAAAATACAATTTTATAATAAATCTTTGAAAATCAAGATCTGGATTTGAATTTTTAATGTTATAACCTAAAGATGCTATGTGAAAGTTTGAAACAGAAAATATTGGTTTTCATCTTGCCACTTTCTTGGTAAAGAAAACACATTTTTACTCAAATTAATCAAAATGGATTTATAGCGTTTTGTGTGCATGTAAATGTGCTCACTGAGTTTAGACTTTACCCTGATTTTTCCAGCACATTAAAATACTGTTGCCAGTTTGTTCCTGGCCAAAGGGCTTAGTCCTTAAATTTCCATCATAATCAACTGATATTCAACTGGTGCTTTAAACAGTGGCCTAAATGTTCTGTCATGGAAGCAGTTAAATATTGACAGCGACCGCAGGCCATATATTGTTAATCCTTTTTCTTATTAACTCCACTTTAATGTTAAAGGTAAGATTAGAAGTCTTACTAGGATAGTAACCATTGGATAGATTGTAAATGTACAGAAGACGGACAAGTTAGAGAAAAATGTCTGTGCCCAGCACCCTGCACTTAGTATTTCATACCAAAGCAAGAGAAAAGAAAACAAACAGAATGCTTTAACATAAAAATGTTGCCTTAAGAAAAGTGAGTTAGAATCAGTTGCTTATGTTTAATATCAGTAGTTCAAGTTTGCATCTCCTGAAAGCATTGTGAGGTACGTATAGACTGATATGCAGATGGAATTATAGCTCAGTAGGGAAAGTGACCGGTATGTCAACAGCCTGAAACTGACTGTTGGGCCTGGTGCATACAATCATCTTGGCTAATATAATCAATAATATTGTGAAAGTGATCTCCGTCTATATTGTGCCTTTTACCATTCTTTTAGAAGTTAATGAGCTGCATCAAAATGTACAGAATTTTTAGACGTTTAAATTTTGTTATATACAAAAATTGCATTTAAAACATTAAAATTTTTCTGTTGTTAAAGGGGCCATGAATTGCATTTTTCTGTATTTTGTAATGTTCCCTGAGGTCCACCTCAAGATTTTTTTGGTCACACTTTAAGGTCTCCTATTCTGACTACTAACTATTAACTATGACCTTGCCTCAATAATAAACTCTTATGCATGCTAAAAAAAACAGCAACTAGATAGTAGTGAGAAGAGGTTCTTAAAATAAGGTGTTAACTTTTTTTTTTTTTTTTTTTTGCTTTTGTTTGCCACATTACCGCCATCCTGCAATACTATAACCTGTGACGTCTCAGGGTTGGTTGAGTTCAGCAGATAACAGTAGAGACGGTTGAAGTCAGACAGTAGAGGACAGATAGTGAAAGATGGAAACTGGAGAGCCACAGGGCTAGGGCTGAGCCTGTTAACATAACAGTCGCATACGGTTGTGAGTACCACCGGCAGTTTGTTCTCAAAAAAAAACACATTTTTGCACACAGCAATGTTTTTTTTTTTTTTTTTTTTTACATTAATCTTAGGACGCCAGTGAAGTACAAAGCTTTGTTTACAATATAATTGGTTAGAAGCCAAATGTTACATTGTGGCCATGGAAACATTTCGATTTTTGCCAAAGAAAAGCGGTATGTGAACACATACATTTTAATTAAGCCATACACTACTTTGTTCTGTTTTGCCGGCTGGGCACTCATTGTTACAGAAAACGCTGTTAGACAAACTTTTTTTTTTGCTTCAGTAAGTTTCAGCCTATTCAAGTAATTTGTTGACACATTAGACCTTAATGTTCACACTATTCACAGGAACTGATACCTTGTCTCATTGGTTTCAGTCTTTATCTCTTGAGACATTCATAGTTTGTGCTTGTTAAGCCCAAAGCAAGATTTTCTGCTGTCCCAGACGAAAGATTGCCATTGTGAAACAATCGTGGCGATTTCTGTGATCGTGGCTCCTAATCTGTGGTCCTGTGTCGTACAGTGAGAGAGGTTCACAGATGGCCGTTGTCACGGTCTTGCGACCAAAGATAGCCTGTGATACAGCATGATCATCACACAGTGTGTTTGCTGGTACGACCCACGTTTACTGAGCAGCCAATAAAAAATGCGATATGAAATCAACGCGACATGGCGCTAAAACTTAAAACTGCTTACCTCAAGCTCTTATGCCTTCCTCTTATGCTGCTTCCAATTTTTTCAGCACACATAAATCTACAGCTGCTAAAGTGTGATTCATCATGCTCTTTTTGTTTACCACTAGTGCATGCTGATGATGTTTTATTCTTCTATAGAAACGTGCGTCGTATTGTACGAGTCAGTAGGTGTCATCATCGTACAGTCTACATACGTCGTAGCCAAGTTTATTAGATCCATGTCGCACAGTGTGACATGCAATGATCTTATAGGATTGCTAAAATCGTGCAGTGTATCTCGGGCTTTAGACAAGGTAAGGCAGTCAAGTTTATTTGAACGGAGCCCTGGACATGACGTGGGGGGAAAATGAAAGATAACGTGGCCACAGATTAAGAATTTGTTCCCTCATTATATTTAAATCATGGTCGAACTATGAATTAAAAATTTCCACAAGAATGTGACAAGAATGCGTTTTTGGATGCAGCCCCTGTCTTTATGAATGGATCACTGAATCATTGGCTCACTCGATTAGTTCAAAAACAGATTCATTTAGGAACAAAACACCAAAGTGTTTCCCTGAGATGCACAAATGGTCTGCTTCATTTTGTTTGAAACTATTTCCATTGGCGAAACCGAGAAAAACAAAAACAAAAAAAAAACCACAATATTGTGCCTAAAATGTAACTCACTCAATATTAACTACTTGTTTGGTGAACTGTTATACTCACGCTTCTATTTAGGAAAACTGCACTCTTGTTTGTGTGATAGTAATTAATTATATCATATCTAATAAATATAAAATACAAAAACCTATACAGGGATATTTTTGTTTTCATAACTTGAATTATATGCGCATTTGCACTGCTTTCTAATAGATGTTCTTTTCTTTTCCAACAGCCCACTGTTTGTCACTTGGAAAATTGGCCGGGACAAGCGGTTAAGGGGTTGTATAGGTACATTTTCTGCCATGAACCTGCACTCAGGACTCAGGGAGTACACCCTTACCAGGTATGCCACATCCCTCTTTGAAATTCTGCTTTTCTCTTTCTAATGTGTCTTCTAATGTGATATTATTTATCATAATATTTATTACCAAAATATGAGGATTTCCTGTTTTAACACACATTACTAAATCTTCATTTCACTTTTCTTTAAAAAAACTTCACTGGAAAGAAAAAAAAAAACTTTTTTAAAAGTAGTGGTTTTTTTACTGCACTTCTAGTGGCACCAAATGGAATTGCAAAAAAAAAAAAAAATACATTTAAAAAAATAATAATAAATAACAATAAAAAATTATAATTAAAAGTGTCTCTAAACAGGTTTCCTACACTTTTTTTTTTTTTTTTTCTTCATCCATCTCCCTTTCTATTATTCAGTTAACACATTGTCCCACCCCAAATCACACCACTGGTTGACCCAGAATTTTATTTTTAAAATGTTTTGAAGGCACCACAGTGTCTATACCAGGGCTGTTAAAGGCTCTGTTCAGACTGCAGGCAAAGGTGGCCCAACTCTGAATTTTGTGAGTCACAAATGTGACTCGGATAAATGTGAATAGCACAAACCACATGAAATCTGACATTTTATTTTTACTTTCGATTAGTTAGAATTTTAAACCTAAATTTAACATGCAACAAATATTGTAGCTACGTGATTTTTTTTTTTTTTTTTCTACTTTAAAGTTTTCAGGTTAAGGCGTTAAACTTGACAATGTTTTGATGGTAAACTCGATTTAAAACAATTGCGAGTCTTGCATCCAGCATGCCATTTGGTTGATTTTGCTTTTTTGTAATTTCAGCAAAATTGCAGTCTGTACTGGACTGACACAAGTTTACTCTTTTCGGGAAGAATTCAGCCCTGCTTGAAGTTGCCTATGCATTTTAACACTTTTACATGCATTGCCTGTTAAGAACATCTTAGACGTCTCTTTCTCAAGCAGTCGCTTGACCTTGCTTCCAAGCTAGACATCCATCTCTACAGCCACATTCTTCCCTCAGCAGGAACGGAGACACCAGAACAGATGCTTGGGTCTTGGCTCGGCTCAGCCCAGCATTTGTTGCCAAATTCCGACTTCTCCATCTTCTCGTTAACTTTGAAGCAGCTTATTTAACCAATAACAATGTTGTTAACCTCCAGGCTTCCACATTCGGTTTGTGAATCAGTCTGGTGTCAGAGGTGGCAATGAGTAAAGTAATGAGTATAGTAATGCGTTGTTGTGTATAGAATTAAGCATCACGGGTGCTGCTGCCATAAAATTTTTAATCCATACAATAAAAGTCATTTTGGTGCATGCAAATAAAATGTTGAAATTCTCTATGTAGAATAATAATAATAATCATTCACAAAATAAACTCCATAAGGCTATCGATTGGCCAATCAGAACTAAGTATTATAACAAGTCTTGCACAAGCTCATGCATGCATTTCATATCCGAATAGTATTTAGATATTTTTTATTTAGGATGACTTTAATGTGGTCTTATTTGATCCGATCACAAAAATGCATGATAATTCCAGTCGCAAATGAGGCCAATAAGTGCATTTCCGTGTTCAATTCAATTTTCAAATTCTTAGAATTTTTTTCCCATATTTTTTCCTAGCCCTGTTGGATATTTTTGGTCAGTCACTCATGAGGGAATGTTTTGTTTTTATATCCTGCATGCCTATTTCCTGAATATGTATAAATGTGCCAAGAGCTTACCAAACAGTCTTATAAAAACTGAAAAACTGTGCTGTGGATCGTTTTACATTTTAGTGCTTTATGTCATATTCTGTGCACACACTGATGGAGAAATAGTGAAGCTTTAATCAGCTTAATTGCTTCTCATGGGTAATGAAGTAGTGGTGAAAAACACAAGCAACAGTTGACATCTGGGAAATGTTCTCATGGGATCTGTCAGCATCAGGAAAGCTACATGGAGTATGGAGCATTTGATTTGAAAGTAGGTGTGTTTTGGCACAGCTCTTCACTGTGTATTTGAGAATCTTAAAATTGAAAATGAAAATTTGCCTTCATTTACTTATTGTCATACCATACTGATCCCATTGTTGCTTGAAGAATGGCAGAGCACCCACGAAAAAAAAAAAAATCTCACATTGGGTCCCTACGGGTGGTTATACACATAAATTCTTTTTTTTTTTTTAGAGTGGCTAGTTAAGTGTTCTGTTCCCAAAATCAGTCACTAAAATTGAAAAATGCAAGCGTTGAATCAGTCGCGTCATTATTAATCTTCAGTCATTTATAGAGGGCCATTCCAAGACTGATGATCAACCCACAGACATGATAGAGCACATCAAATGTGCGATATCTGGCAACCAAAAAGCTGAATCTTGTATCATGGTATGAATAATTTATGCTAATAGTTTATATTGCAATAGTTATTTTGTTGTAAATTTAAATGTTAATAAATAAATAATATATATGTAATAATAATAATAATCATAATCATAATAATCATAATAAATGTAATATATGGGTAGTTGACAAATAGACAGTAAAAAATGCTTTTTTTTTTTGTAAAAGACCATTTTTGAAGAAGAAATGCATATATTTATGTAGTGTTAAGTCTGATCTTTGAGAAAATATAAAGGGTCACTAACTTCGTAAATTCTTTCATTGTTTTTTTTATTTATTTATTTTTTTTAACATTTATACTGAACTGTACCATAAATTTGTCCTATGGTATGACATAGCAAAAATTAAGAAAAAAAAAATCTTAATATATAAATAGCATGAGAGAGATTTGTATTTATTGTTAGACACTTATTTTCATATAATGTTATTTTTTTAATATGAAATTATAATTAACAATTTTTTCCCCATGACTTGTTGGACAATTTCAAGACAAACTTTGACAACAAGATAAACTTTGCCGTCATCCGTTCAAAACTGCTGAAAATTATACCATTTTACGTTGAGTGATATTTGTATCTCCACTATTGCAATACTCAACTGTTTTCTTTAAGATATTTTGAGATAAAAACAAATCTGTGGTTCTTTTATGTGTGTCACACCATAGGACATTATGTCACACCAAATCAAATCAAATCAATTCACTTTTATTGTCACATCATCTCGGCACGTGTGCCTTGGTGAGTGAAATTCTTGAGAGTGTGCTCCAGACAGTGCAGAAACAATTAACATATAGACAGTACCATTACATACTTCAGATGACAATGTGCAATATACACATACAGATACTCAGTACACACAGTGTACTATTAGACATACATAGTTATCAATACACAATTTTACACGTATATACACATTCTACATTATGTACACATATATACACACAATAATATGCGAAGGTGCAGTAGATTATACGTAAGATGGATACGCAAATGTCATGGATGTGCATTGGATGATATCCAGTGGTAGCAGATAGATTGATGTATTAGTGCAGTGTGTACGTGTAGTCCAGTTTGAACTGTGTTGGAGTTAAAGTGGAGTGCGTGGCATATCGTAAAGTGGGAGTGTGCTGTGGGGTGTATTAGTTCTGACCGTTCATTAGCCTGATAGCCTGAGGGAAAAAGCTATCCCTCAGTCGGCTAGTCCGGGATCGGATGCTGCGGAGACGTCTACCTGAGGGCAGGTAGACGTCCACCATAGGACATTACGTCCCACTAAAGGACAGAAATGGTAGTTATTAAAGTATTTCTATTTAACTTTGAACATGTCAAAGGAGAAAGAAAGTTTAATTTTGATATAAACAATATCAACATGTTTTTTAAACAAAACAAAAAATCATTTTCATCAACAAAATTCAGTCTCTTTCAATCAGTATGTTACTAAAACTCTTCTAGCCCTCCTGCATGTGCGGCACAGCTAAATATAATTGATATTCAAACTATCTTTATTAAGCTGTGCATTCATTTTTTCAAACTATATAGCTACTCATTTTAAGGCATAATTTTTGTTCTATTTAATTTCTGCATTGTTCTCTTAAGATATCCTCCTTTCTGGTGGATCCCTGTTAATTTTCTGTCTATATTTCTGTGTCCTCTTTCTTCCACTAATTTCACACCGGAGGACATTTTCTGTCACACCATAGGACAGTTTCAGCCTTTTTCTGTCAATTAATGACCTTGCTATTCCTAGCTAACCTGTCATTAGCAGTTTGCAAGACACATCTGCATCATTTTCCATGATTATGTAGTTTAAAACATTTTTTTATTAAAAAAATATAATTTACGGGTGTCACACCAAAGGACAACAAAACGTAACACTTTTGTAGTGGTTCCAAAAAAGTTAAATATTTGAACAATTCTGAGACAAAATTTGACCTTGTGCACATGTCATGGGCTTCACAGGGAGCTTCAGTAACATGATCATGAATGGGGTCCGTCAACTACTTACAGTTTTTTCTGAAATTGACGATTTAAAATCAGGATATGGTGTCACACCATAGGACATGGTTTTCAGAGACAAAATGTATTAAATTCTTACGCTTTCAGAAATATATAGATGAAAAAATGATTGCCATTTACTAAAATAGACACTTGTACAATTATGGCGGAGGTATTTATTAACATTTTTATGCTTTTCTTTTTAATTTATAAAAGTTGTTATTTACTGAACCATGCTTGAGACAGTCACACCATTGGACAATTTTGACATTTTGCTCAAAAATGAGAGAGAAAAAAAAATTGAATAACACTGCAGCTTTTTTTTAACAGCAGTTCCATGTAGGACGAAGAAATGTTTAACGATTTACAACATTTTAAATAACGACAATATTAATTATATTCATTTTTATCCTGTGGGACAGTGAAAATGCCGTGTCACATCAACAACCCACGTGTGTATAATAGTAATAGTAGTAGTTAATAATAATAATAATAATTGATATTTATCATGATATTACTTTATCATTAATGGGAAAGAAATGCTTTCCACATGTTGGTTTGAACTTGAGAATGAAGGTAAACATAATGTGGCATTGTGAGAGGTAGGGTATCACCAAAGTGTGGGTTGCTTCACAAATTGAGTCCAGCCTGAGGTCAAGTTACAAGTTTATTCTTTTTTTTTTTAATCATCAACTCCAAAAGCCAAAAGTTACAACGGAGGAAAAACTTCTCCAGCTTCTCTCCACACACACACACACACACACACACACACACACACACACACACACACACACAAGAGGAATCAAAGTCCCTTTGTTCCCAGCTCATCACCAGCTTTTTTCCTTCACTCCCAACAGCTGTGTCTCCCCCGCTGAGGAACATGGTAACTGTAGTTCACACCCCCCTTCTCTGCTCTGTGGCTTGTGGTTGTGGAAAGAAGGTGTAGAGGGCATCTCGTCGTGAGAGGGCATCAGCGTTGCCATGGCAAGTTCCGGATCTGTGAATGACAGAGAAATTAAATGCTTGGAGGCTCAGGAACCATCAAGTTACCCTCCTATTGGTTTCTTTATTCCTTGCCATCCACTGTAATGGAGCATGATCCGTTACTAGGACAAACTTCCGTCCTAGAAGTTAATAACGAAGTGTCTCCAATGCCCATTTAACTCCTAAACATTCCTTTTCTAATCTGGAGTAATTTTTCTCATGCTTTACTAACTTCCTGCTTATATACAGAACTGGATGTTCCTCTCCCTCTTGCGTTTGGGATAATACTGCCCCAAGACCCACCTCTGATGCATCCGTATGTACTATAAAAACTTCTTAAAATCAGGTGCCACCAGGACAGGATGAGACATCAGGGCCCTCTTTAGTTGTGCAAATGTTTCTTCTGCCTTTTCAGATCATTTCACCATTCTGGATTGTTGTTTTGTGGTCATTTCTGTAAGGGGAGTAACCAGACTAGCAAAGTTAGAGACAAACCTCCTATAGTAATTGGCAAGACCAAGGAAAGACTTAACTTGGGTCTTTGTGGATGGCTTAGGCCAGTCTTGTATGACATTAATTTTGGTCTCCTGTAGTTTAACCAGACCTTGTCCTATGGTGTATCCCAGGTAGTTTGTTTCACTGAAGGCTAGTTTGCACTTTTTAGGGTTAGCAGTAAGGCCCGCTTCCCTTAGTGAATCCAACACTTTCTGAACTTGCATTAAGTGGGTCTCCCAATCCTGGCTGTACACCACCACATTATCTAAATATTCAGCAGCATACCTTTGGTGAGGTCGGAGGATGCGGTCCATAGACGCGCCGGTATTCAGTAATGCGAGATATCACGATAATGAATATGCACGATATTGTTACCGTGGGCACTTCAAAATACCGAGAATAATAATTTATTACAAATTAATCAGAATTTTGAATGCATTTTAAGAATACTTTTACCATCAACTGGTTAAATGCACAACACCACTGTAAACTGCGTCAAAGATGCGTGTGCACTCTGATGTATGGCGCATGGCAGAACACGTGAAGGAGACGCGCTGAATGAAAGCGCACATTCACTCTCTGACAGCAGATGGCGCTAAACAGCAAAACTGTGGCCGTTACCCCGGAAACCCCTTAAACAAACCAGCTGCTCTACTTTTGTTTCTGAAATGTGTTTAAATTATTTAAATAGCCATTCAGATTTCTGTGTTCACTATGGTGTTCATCACAGCGCCAAATACTTAAATATTTAGACTTAATAAGCTATTTATTTTAAAACTTTTTTACGTTTTAATCTGGACTACAACATGCCCTAGATATTGTTTTGATTCTTTATTGTTCGGTCACACTTTACATTAGAGCTTCTTTAGTTAAAATTAGTTAATTCATTAGTTAACAAACTCCCAATTAAAAATTCTTATAAACAATCATTAATCTTAGGTAATTCCAATATTTAATAATATGTTGTTAAAATCGAAAGTTGCACTTTTTTTTTTTTTTTTTTAAATGAACCCGAGCTTTACAAAGATTAATAACTTCTGTAGCAAATGTAGCTATTGCTCATTGTTAATGTTAATGCATTAACTAAGGTTAACTAATGAGATTTTATTGTAAATTGATAGGCTACCTATTGGTCTTTATAATTCTTTTGCACTTTAATCTGTGTAAAATTTGTAACTTTATAAAAAAAATTTCTGTATCGCTTTATTGTATTTAAATGTTCAGTTATTTTTGTTATAAGAAAGATATTAAACCTGTTATACAGTTTTATGACAACTTTTTTTGCAACTAAATTTCAATATTGTGATAATACCGTATATCGTGATAAAAGCATTAGCAATTAATCGCAACATGAAAATTTGATACCGGCATATCCCTAGCGGTCCATCAGCCTCTGAAAAGTCGCTGGTGCCCCGTGCAGGCCAAACGGTAGACGAACATAATGGAATAGCCTGTCTGGGGTAGCGAAAGCTGTCTTTTCCTTGGATGCTGGAGAAAGGGGAACTTGCCAGTATCCTTTGGTTAAATCAAGAGTGGTAATAAATCTGACCTTGCCCAGCCAATAAATCAATTCATCTACATGTGGCATTGGGTAAGAATCAAGCTGTGACATTTCACTCAATTTCCTGAAATCATTACAGAATCTTATTGTTCCATCTGGCTTGGGAACCAGCACAATATGACTCGACCAGACACTCTGTGATTCTTCAATAATCCCTAGTTTTAACATTTTTTCTTACCACCTCTTTGATAGCTTCTCGCCGAGCTTCAGGGATCCTGTATGGGCGCTGGTGTATTACCTTGCCAGGTATCGTGTGAATTTCATGTTGCATCACATGGGTGTGACCAGGTTCAAAAGAAAAAACATCTCTATTCCGCTCTACCAACTCCAGTGTCTCCTGATTCTGCTGTGGTGTCAAGTCTGCACTCACTTGGACATCTTCTCTTGACCCACAGACCTTCTCTGTGGTTAGACAACCACCAAACAATGCATCACTTGCATGCCACTTTTTCAAAAGGTTTATATTGTAAATCTGTTGTAACTTCCTCTTACCAGGCTGATTCACTCTATAATTTACTTCTCCAATTATCTCTGCTACTTCAGACGGCCCTTGCCAGGTGGCGAGGAACTTACTTTCCGCAGTGGGTATGAGCACTAACACCTTATCTCCTGTTTGAAATTCCCTGGGCTGTGTGGGCCGATTGTATGTGTTCCCTCTGGGCCTTCTCCATATGCTCTCTGACAATGGGGAACACCGCTGCCATCCTCTCTCTCTCATAGTTTCCACATGTTCAATTAGGATCCTATGTGGACAGAGCTGTTCTTCCCAGGATTCTTTAGCAATGTCTAAAAGTCCTCTTGGCCTGTGTGGATAGAACAATTCAAAAGGGGAGAATCCTGTAGAGGCCTGGGGTACCTCTCTCATTGAAAACAGAAGGTAGGGTAGAAGCTGATCCCAGTTTCGTCCATCTTTATCAATGACTTTGCACAGCATATGCTTGAGCGTTCTATTAAAACGCTCTACAAGTCCATCTGTTTGGGGATGGTAAACTGAGGTTCTGAGTTGTTTGATTCTCAACAGGTTACTCATCTCCTTGACAACTTTTGACAAAAAGGGGGTCCCCTGATCTGTTAGGATCTCTTTTGGAATTCCTACCCTAGTACTGAGGAGGAAGAGCTCTTTGGCCACCTGTTTGGCTGTGGGTTTTCGTAGAGGCATAGCTTCAGGATATCTGGTAGCATAATCAAGCATCGCTAAAATGTATTGATGTCCTCTAGTGCTCATAGGAAGGGGCCCCACAATATCCATTCCAGTTCTTGCAAATGGAGTCTCAATAATTGGCAGGGGAATTAGGGGGTTCTGCTCTGTGGGTCTTGGGGCTACTTGTTGACATTCTGGACAGCTGCGGCAGTAGTTTTCTACCTCTTTGTGAATGCTGGGCCAAAAAAAAAAAAAAAAGCTGCAAAATTCTTTCTTTAGTTTTATCCATTCCTAAGTGGGCTCCAAGTAGATGGGTGTGAGCTAGATGCAACACTGTCGATTTATGAGACTTAGGTACTAGAAGCTGTTCCTGGAGATCCTCTCCACTTTTATTTACCCAATAAAGCAGACCATTTTTTACTGCAAAGTAAGGATATGTTAAATGTTCCTGCTGCTTATCCACCCCCTCCACCACTCTAATATTCCTCAACGCATTAGTCAGTGTTTGGTCATTTAGCTGTGCCGTTCCATATTTCCCTTTTAATGGTACAGCCTCTACTTTGGTTTCGGTTTCATCCATGCTCTCATGTGATGACTCCTTCTCAGAAGCAGTCTCAGTCTCCTCTGGAACACCCATTGTTTCTGCACGAATCTGAACTGGAAAACAACATTTGGTCATATATTTTACATCCTGATTGCCTTGGTCAGTGTCTCCCCTATGTTTAAATTTACCTTTAGGCCTTTGGGTCTCCCTCATCTTTTTCCCCAGTATATCTTGCGGCAAAATATGAAATATTGGGCAGTCCCTGCCAATGAGCACACTTACTGGCAACATACCCACTACTCCTGCTTTTACATCACATTTCCCTTTGGTGGTGATGAGGGTTAGTGCAGTCGTTGGATATTTTTGAGTGTCTCCATGCACACAAGACACCGGAATGGTATTTTTCTTGAGAGATCTCTGCTGGATTGACTAATGACATATGGACCAAGGTAATCATGCTCCCTGAGTCTAATAAGGCCTCCACATCCTGGCTATTTATTGTCACATGGCAGGCTATAGCTGGGAAGTTTGTGGCTCCCATCAATGCAGCAAAGAGATTAGTCTGCTGACTCCCTGAAGAATCTGCTGTTGGCATGGGTTCATCTGGTTTGTCACACTGCCAAGAAATATGTCCAAGTTCCCCACATTTGTAGCATGTTCTAGGGCTATAGTCTGACAATGCTTTTTGTTGTTCATAGGGACAACTATTTGCCTTCCTCTGGCTAAACCACTGTGTCAGGTGGCCTTTGGGACTCTTCCTTGTCTGTGGATGAGAGCTAACTTGTGTTCAGTAACATATTTACATTGGCTTGATAATCTTTCAACTGCTTTAGGGATATGCCAGTATCAACTTTTCATGTTGCGATTAATTGCTAATGCTTTTATCACGGTATACGGTATTATCACGATATTGAAATTTAGTTGCAAAAAAGTGTTGTCAAAATACAGTATAACAGGTTTAATTTCTTTTTTTCTTGTAACAAAAATAACTGAACATTTAAATACAATAAAGCAATACAGAAAAAAAATGAATAAAGTTAAAAATTTTACACAGATTTAAGTGCAAAAGAATTATAAAGACCAGTAGGTAGCTTATCAATTTACAATAAGATCTCATTAGTTAACCTTAGTTAAGGCATTAACATTAACAATGAGCAATAGCTACATTTGCTACAGAAGTTATTAATCTTTAAGCTTGGGTTCATTAAAAAAAACAAAACAAAACAAAAAAAAAAACTGGTTGCAACTTTTGATTTTAACAACTTATTATTAAATATTGGAATTACCTAAGAGTAATGAATGTTTATAAGAATTTTTCATTGGGAGTTTGTTAACTAATGAATTAACTAATGTTAACCAATGAAGCTCTAAGGTAAAGTGTGACCGAACAATAAAGAATCAAAACACTTTCAAACAATATCTAGGGCATGTTGTAGTCCAGATTAAAATGTAAAAAAGTTTTGAAATAAATAGCCTATTAAGTCTAAATATTTAAGTATTTGGCGCTGTGATGAACACTATAGCGAACACAGAAATCTGAATGGCTATTTAAATAATTTAAATAGGTTTCAGAAACAGAAAGTAGCACGGCTGGTTTGTTTAAGGGGTTTCCGGGGTAACAGCTGCAGTTTTGCTGTTTAGCGCTATCTGCTGTCAGAGAGTGAATGTGCGCTTTCATTCAGCGCGTCTCCTTCAGGTGTTCCGCCATGCGCTTCTCATCCGTGTTTGTTTACATTAGAGTGCACACGCATCTTTGACGCAGTTTACAGCGGTGTTGTGCATTTAACCAGTTGATGGGAATAGTACTCTTAAAATGCATTAAATTCTGATTAATTTGTAATAAATTATTATTTTCGGTATTTTGAAGTGCCCACGATAACAATATCGTGCATGTTCATTATCGTGATATATTGCATTACCGAATACCGGCACATGTCTAAACTGCTTCTATTAACTCCTCTGCCGTTACTGGATTGCTCTGACTTACTACTTTTTTTGCTTCATATGGAAGGGCTCTTAAATACTTATCTAACACCACCTTCTCAACAACTACTGCTGCTGTGTTCTTTTCAGGTTCTAGCCATTTCTTCGTCAATCGCATCAGTTCATCAAATTGTGCACATGGAGGTTGATCTTTTTGAAAACCCCATTCATGTACTCGCTGGGCCATCCCAAATGTTGTGAGATCATTTCTGCTGAAGATTTCTTTTTTCAAGCTATCATAATCATTTGCAGTTGTAGGGTCTAAATCTAAAAAAGCTTTTTGTGATTCACCTGAAAAAAATGGTGCTAACATCCTAGCTCACTGTTCTCTTGGCCACTTTTCTCTATATGCAGTTGTCTCAAAAGCATACAGGTATGCCTCCACATCATCGGTGTCCCCCATTTTGGTAATGAAGTCACTAGCCCTGACTTTGTTGCTCTCTTGGCTCATTCTTAAATTAAGCTCCTTTGCTTTCAACTCATTTGCACGTCTTTGTTCTTCTACTAATGCAGCATTAGTTTGTTGTTGGATTTTATTAGTTTCTAGAATTGCTTTTAACAAATCCTCAATTGTAGTATTGTGGTCTTTTGTACTTAACTCAGCAAAGTTCACTGTCAGGTCTTCCCAATCCCCGCTGGAAATCAGCACTCACACCATTGGAATCACATTCTCCACCATATGTGGCATTGTGAGAGGTAGGGTATCACCAAAGTGTGGGTTGCCTCACAAATTGAGTCCAAGCTGAGGTCAAGTTACAAGTTTCTTCTTTTTTTTTTAAATAATCAACTCCAAAAGTTACAACAGAGCAAAAACTTTTCCAGCTTCTCTCCACACACACAAAGAAGAATCAAAGTCCCTTTGTTCCCAGCTCATCACTAGCTTTTTTCCTTCACTCCCAACAGCTGTGTCTCCCCCGCTGAAGAACATGGTAACTGTAGTTCGGGACAGGTGGCCATCTTAGTTTGTTGTCCCCATGCTGCAGCCATCTAGATGGCACATACCTTCCCTCTATGATACAGACTCTCACGATGCCACAATAACTAATAGTGTCTAATGAAATGAATTAATAACACTTTACCAATTTAATCAATCATTTAGGCCTAAATGAAAGGTTTTAGTGTGTGTTTGAAGGTAGTGTTTCTAAAATGAAATGGTGCAATGCTGGTAAAATGACTTTCAGAGCAGCTCTGGCGAAGAAGTTCATGTGTTTGTTCATATCCTCGTATATTATGACACTGAAATCACTGCGAGTATCACGTGTGTTTGAGTTTGTGTATCAGTCGAAACCGCACCATTCATTCACACGCAGAACATGCAGACTTATTATCAGCAAGCACTGACTGGCTGCTGTCATGTTTGTTTCTGCTGTGTGATAGGATGTTAGGATTAATCCATACAGTTATTGAGTAAAAATGTCCAGAGCTTATCATAGTTATCCACATAAATTTTTATCGTGATCTTGATATGACATTGTTTATCACCCAGCACTAATTCAGGCTATTTATAGAACGTGCTTGGCGGCCGACTCAGAGACTCCAGGCAGGCTACCTGATTTACAAAGTTTGCCAAAGGAAACCCGCTTCCTTATTCCTTCTCTCAATTTTGATCTTTCTTTGGTGATGGGTTTTCCTTATGGAGTCTTCTCTTTCTGAGACATTATCACCTCATCTTTTGTGTCTGCCAGTTTTTGTGTCTATGAATCTAGATCAACTCACTAGTCAGCATCACAACTAGTCATTCTGACCAATACCTATTCATACTCGTAAATACTTGTTCTTTGCAATTTTTTTTTTTTTTTTTTTTATTGTATCAGGCTGCTAGATTTATACCTCATTTTTTTTTTTTCATTGAATGGTGTTTCACACTGTACCCATGGTATGGGTTTGTCCTAAATCTTGCCTTCATGTCGTCTTCACAGTGCCCTTAAAGACAGTCGCTTTCCCCCTATGACGAGGGACGAGCTGCCGCGCCTCTTCTGCTCAGTGTCTCTGCTCACCAACTTTGAGGATGTTGGTGATTACCTAGACTGGGAGGTAAGAGCGCAGAAGCTATTACCATCTGTTATTCACAAATTTAAACACTCTCTGTACACTTAAGGTTTTTTTTTTTTTTTTCCCTGCAAACGTTTTAGTAATAAATGCCACTTACCACTAAATCACTGTTCCCTGAAGAGGTAAATAGGTGTCTGTTCACTGAATTATTTGCATGGGTTTTTAGGCATTGTCAGTTTAAACATTTACGGTTAGTCTTATGTGGTCCAACAGAGGCCACGATTTGAAATGGGAAGTCTGAACCACTAACCTGACCAGGTCACTAGAAAAAAAATATTTAGCGTTAAACCCTAATATGGAATTTCACAGAGCTGGGTGATTCTTCCAATATTACCGATTAATTTGAATTTAATGTTTTGCCATGATTTTATTTTTCATAAAACAAGGAATCCTGATTTTGAATAGAACTATTACCAAACAGTAGAATTAGACACATTGATAATGTTAATTATAACAGTTAAGAGAAAACAATGATCCGACCTCATGACGGTGCACGAGATGCGAGTGCAACGGTCAAACGCTTCCATGATTCACATTTTCACATTGAAGAAAAACAATGAAAAGTTTGTTTGCATGATAGTGACAGGCTGAAACTGTTTATTTTTTTATACAAAAAATTTAATAAAAGTGTACTGGTGTTTTACTTTTAGTCATTTTGAAATTGAATTTCCTTTACTTTTTAGCATTCTTTGATATTATTTCTGAACATATGTTTGACAAGTTTGAACAATATGTGCCTTCATATTGCATGAATCTTTTCTGCTAAATATTTAACAAGTGAGTCGAGTTACATTTAGACCATGTTGAGCACTTCATGTGTGCTGCACTTGGAATAGAACATTCTTCAACTAGATGATTAATAAAGAAAGTGTTAATTGAATAATGTAATTGCATTTTTAAGTTGACTAGATAAATGTAAAAAAAAAAAAAACAAATTGAAATCAAGAATCTGTCAAATGTTCTATTTTTTAATTAAATAAAAGGTAGCTTTTAATTAAATAAAAGCTTAGTTGAACAAGTGTGACACTTACAAATGTTATGCTGATTTAAAGAGTCATAAAATATAGCTGCAAGCAGCAATGATGGGCACAAGCATGGCTTTAGGAAAACAATGCACAGTGGGCACATGCATTTAACCCTCTGGTAGGTTTTGGTTGTTAGTGATGAAAAAACATGTTTTGTTTACATTTTTCTAATAATCAGAATGGTATGATACTTCATGATTTTAGTCATGAAAAGGCTAATTGGTCTTAAGTAGCCATACCTGTATTATCATAGGTCTAACATAACCCCAATAGGAAATGAAATGTATAAACATATGTTTAAACATATAAACAAATCAGGAAAGCAAGTGTTCACCACAGAGTGCACCGCAGCTCAGTCTGGAGCTCAAAACAACTTCAGAGGTGAGACCCTTTCAAGATCTGCCCACATACACACAAGCGCAGCCCTCAGCCTACAATGTCCACAAATGGTCTGGCCACTGCAGGACAGCTTGCAAATTGCGTGATCAGAGAGCGAATTTGGGATGTGCAGAATTAGCTACTCACCGCATACTTGCTTTCAAATGAAGCACAAGCTCACAGATTTAGCCTGGCTTTATACTGTGCAAGCTTGATGATTCAGGCTGTGCAAACATACACATGGGTACATACTGTCCTTAGTGACCTACAACAGTGCAGACAGAAATGCGCCCTGGGTGAAGAGTGACAATGATGTCTTGTGTAGTGTGTGTGTGTGTGTGTGTGTGTATATGTGTGTTTGTCTTTTTTGTAGGGTTAGCAGTGTTTTTCCTTACTGTTAGCTGACTGAGACTCTCATGCAGAGTGCTGTGCTGTACTTGGCTTGCAGGCATTTAACAGCCACATCCAGATAGTAGACAGTCCCACCTTAGGGTCACACTTTAGTTGTTTAGTTTAGTTGTTTAGAAAAACTAATCTAGCTTACGCTGCGTCTTCCTCTTAAAATAGTTCGATAGGATGCGTGTCATTCAGATAGCAGTCACTAATCCTCTTGCCACATCTATTCTGCATTCTTTTCCTGTCTGATCATACAACCATCTTTAGTTCAGATAGAGATCAGATAGCAGGTCTTCATATTATGTAGTTCTGCTGCCGTTTTATGTGCATTCATCCCTTTTGTCAGCAGTGACCCAGTTCGGAGCTAGACTGTGTTTACACAAGCCCAGAGGCAAAGTAGTGAATCGGAAGTGTATCTCTGCTTTAGGAATCCTTCACTAGTGGTTTGTCAGTGCAAGCATCACTATTGCTCATACCTAGGCTTAGGGATTTAAACAGTCTGATTTCTTTAAGTGATGAAACAGACGAAAAATCCCATAGAAATACACTGGCTGCATATTCTTGCACAAGAATACCCTGGAATTATTCTGAACTTTTCATTATTCTGATTATGTAAACTTCATGTAAAAGCATTAACCTGATTGTCATAACCAGATTAATCCAATATTCCAATTTATATCTGAATAAGACAGCAGGCTTATATTTATTAGGGATGGGAATTTCAAGCAAATATAAAATTCTAAGATCGCTGGTAATTATTTGATTATTATTCGAAAATCGCACCCCTCCCCGCATGCGTGCGTTTAGGCTACACACCCATAAATAGAGAGAGAGGGAGACATTTACACTTTCAATCTGCGATAACAAACTGTTTAATTCATTAAGGGATAGGCTATCTTAACTCAAGCCATATAGTGATTGTAACGTGCTGAAACATATTGATATAGTAAACATAACCGAATGTCCGTACTTAATGACATAACAGTCCGTCGATTAGCATAAATCAACCCCTCATAAGGCTAGGGCTAGGACATTTCCATTAAAAAAAAAAAAAAAAGGAACCCCTAAAGGGAATAAATACGAAATAAGAGGAAAAATATATAATTCAATATTTTCTCTCGCAATTATATTGTTGGGTAATTATACTGTACCCTATATAATCTGCGAGCATTAGGGAGCCGCTATTAATATGCGGGCCATTGAATGTGCGCTTGTTTTTTACTTTCAGTTTTGAGATTCGCGATTGTACTGTGTGTAAACTATGGAGCGGCAGAATTTACCACACGTTTTACAAGATTAGATGTTTGTCAGTAGTGCTCAGGATCTGCAAATCATTCTCCATCGTCCTATCAGTCATCTCTCCTTACTCTGTTTATGTGGCAAGTGAACTTTTATGTAGGCCTACTGTAATGTAACGGGCTACTGCTAGCAAGGCTAATCATGTCCCTTTAGGGGCTCCGTAGAACGCATTATTTGTTTTCCGTGCATGTCTTTCCGAATACAGGTCCCAGTCGGGGTATTTGTGGTGCGCACAGAACTCTAATTTGACATCGTCCCAAATTACCATAACCGTTATTTGCCATTCAAGTCTACAGTGTGCACGTGAGACAGTTTGTTCTTCTGTTGTCTTTGACAGCTTTTAGGTGCGTTATTGGCAGCGCTTCCCTCTGCTTACGTGAACATGTCACCACCGCATCAGCACCAAAAACATGGTGACGTTTTTTTTAGACAATAATCACACAACCTATTCGATATTCTATAATTAAATCAACTAATCGAATATTTGAAAATCGTGAACCATCCCTAATATTTATAGGACCATATTATATATAGTATCTCACAAAATGAGTAAGACCCCTCACATTTCAGCAACTATTTTATTATAACTTCTTAAGGGACAATACTATAAAAATGAAACTTGGATTTATTTTAGAGTAGTCAATGTGCAACATGTATAGCAGTATAGATTTACTGTGCTCTGAAAATAACTCAACACACAGCCATTATTGTCAAAATAGCTGGCAACAAAAGTGAGTACACCCTAAGTAGAGATGCACCGATTGCAATTTTCTTGGCCGATTCCAATTTCCGATTTTTAGGAAGTGTGACCTGCTGATACCGATTTTTGCCGATTCCGATTTTCTTCCTATGAACTATAATTGACAGCATATACAAACAAAAATCTATGCAAATTTCAATGCAAAAAATATTTACATAATAAAAGAAATGATTAAACATTACAATTCCCCCAATCTGGACTAAGTTACAGATTTTCTCTCACTTAAACAACTTTCAAAATTAAGTGCTCTGTGACTGGAAAGAGGAAGAAATGGTTAACTTAAAATGAGTTGCTGTATGTAACAAAACAGATGTCATTTCCCACTATGTTTATAAATGTTCATTTTTTCCCCCTAACCTTATTAAATGTGTCATCTTTCACATCAAATTCTTACTTTGTTTCAATTAATTCAGTTAGCATAATAAGAAACTGTAGAGTTGTTACCATTCAAATGAAATAAGTATTAACAAACTATCTTTCCACTGCTGAGGAAACAGAAGCTGCATCTGAAGTGGCATTAGATGCATTTACACAGACAGTTTGATGAAGCTGAGGTGCCATAAATGCATTTACAGTGCAAAATTTCAAATTCATAAATAATTTTCTAAGATTAATGGTTCACATATTTTTTTAAACATACAAATAAATGTTGAAAAAATGCAATGATACTTTTAAATATGACTAAACCACCAGTAGATGGCGGCAAGTGTCTGTTTTAATGAGTGAGTCATTTATTCATTCATTCAACCGATTCATTCAAACGGCTGATTTATTCAGAAACGAGGCAAGTGACTGTCCTTATGAATGAGCCACTGAATCATTGACTCACTCGATTCGTTCAAAAACATGTATTCATTCAGTAACAAAACACCGCTGTGTGTTGCTTGGAGACACAAAACAGTTCTGCTGTGGCTTTGATTGGAACTATTTTTGTCAGCGAAATTGAGCAAAAACGGTAAATATTTTGTCCAAAATCTAAGTCACTTAATTTTAACTTCTTGTTTATTGAAATACTATTGTATAAAATAAGTGTCACATTGCAATCGTGTTGATATTGATATTCGGGGAAACATCATGGCCGTATAATGTTGCTTATCTAAATCATATTTTGTAAATTTTTTTTTTTTTTTTTTTCCTACCGCATCATGCATCTATACATTTCTTTGAGTTACTTTGTGTGTGCTGTCTCTCTCACACACTCACTCAGGCTGTGCACGACATAAATACATTATCAGTCGCCGTTTACACTGAATGCAATTAAAATTACAATCATTCTCACGCGAAACGACGTGTTTACACACGACTGTGAGTGTGCGCGTGGCTGTGACGTCATATCCTGCGCCGCTGGCAATAAAAGGATCGGCTCGGAATCGGCAAGACGTGAGACTGACCGGCCAGTCACCAATCTGGGCCGGTCTTGCGAGAAATCGGCCGATTCCGGTCACTGGCCGGTCAATCGGTGCATCTCTAACCCTAAGTGAACATTTCAAAACTGTGTCCAAAGTGTCAATATTTTGTGTGAGCACCACTGTTATCTAGCATTGCCTTAATCCTCCTGGGCTTGGAATTCACTAGAGCTGCACAGGTCGTTGCTGGGATCCTCTTCCACTCCTCCATAATGACATCACGGAGCTGCTGGATGTTAGACACATGACGCTTCTCCACCTGGTTAATAGGGTTCAGGTCTGGAGACATACTTGGCCACTCCATCACCTTCAGCTTCATCAGCAAGGCAGTTGTCATCTTGGCCGTGTGTTTGGGGTCATTATCATGTTGGAAAACCCAGTTTCTGAAGGGAGGGCATCATGTTCTGCTTCAGAATGTCACAGTACATGTTGGCATCCATGTTTCCCTCAATGAACCGCAGCTCCCCAGTACCAGCAGCACTCATGCAGCCCCAGACCATGATGCTACCGCCACCATGCTTGACTGTAGGCAAGACACAATTTTCTTGGTACTCCTCACCAGGCCGTCACCACACATGGTGGACACCATCTGAGCCAAACAAGTTTATCTTAGTCATGATTCCAGTAATTCATGCTCTTGGACAGGTTGTCTTCAGCAAACTGTTTGCAGGCTTTCTTGTGAGCCAGCTTTAGAAGAGGCTTCCTTCTGGGACGACGGCCATACAAACCGACTTGTTGCAGTGTGTGGCGTATGATCTGAGCACTGACAAGCTGACCTTTCACTTCTGCAACCTCTAAAGCAATGCTGGCAGCACTCATGCGTATGTTTTTTGAAGCCAGCTTCTGCACCTGACACACACCACGAGGACTCAACTTCTGTGATCGACCCTTGCAAGGCCTGTTCCGAGTGGAACCCGTCTTGGAAAATCTCTGTGTGATACTGGCCACTGTACTGTAACTCAGTTTCAGGGTGTTACTGATATTCTTATAGCCTAGGCCATCTTTGTGGAGAGCAACAATTCTAATTCTCAAATCCTCAGAGAGTTCTTTGCCATGAGGTGCCATGTTGAACATCTAGTGGTCAGTATGAGAGAATTGTACTCAAAGCACTAAATTTTAACTGCTCTAATACAAGATACACAAATTTGTATAGTCCTGTTAAGCAGACAAAAACATGTACATGATGAATAGGACATGTGGCTTTGCATGGTTAAACGACGTATAGCTGTTATCACTTAGGGTGTACTCACTTTTGTTGCCGGCTATATTGACAATAATGGCTGTATGTTGAGTTATTTTCAGAGCACAGTAAATGTACACTGCTATACATGTTGCACATTGACTACTCTAAAATATATCCAAGTTTAATTTTTATAGTATTGTCCCTTGAGAAGATATAATAAAATAGTTGCTGAAATGTGAGGGGTGTACTCACTTTTGTGAGATACTGTATATACGTGCACACATGTCTGTTAGTGTTGTCAAAAGTACCGACCCTGATTACCATTCAGTATTGAAATTTTAAAAACATTTCCCGCTAAGATTTGAGCGCTGTTGAGCAGATTCTGAAGCAATGATCATTGAAGCCAATCACACCCTTATCTGTTGAGCACGTGAACACAATGACCAATCAGTGCTGTTTAAGAATCTGCTCAACAGCGCTCAAATCTTAGCGGGAAATGGACGCTTTTAAAATTTCAGTACCAAAAGATATCGAGGTCGGTACTTTTGACAACACTAGTGTTCGTATGCATGTATAATAATGTAGACGTATACTGAATGAAGACACTGGTAAATGTAAACATCTGTTACAATGGTAAACACGGTAAACCAGTGTTACTCATTGTGTGGCTCACGAGCCTCCTGCAGCTCGCCAAGCTTCAATTTGTGGCTCGCATGACAGTAAATAATATAATATAATCATGCAGTCAATACAGATATTTCATAAAAACATTAAAAACAAGCAGGGCTATAACATAACCAGACGTGTGTGGCGTGCCACGCCGTGACAAAAGACAATAGAACCCATTATAATGAGTGATGATGTCTACACTGGATGTGGCGCAGCACAAGGTGACACGATCCCCGACAGTAAACTGATGCCTCGTTCTATTTATGACGTACTGACACAACGTTCAAATGATTTACAAAGGTCGGTTTGTTGCGTCCAGTGGAGACAGATGTTCCAGTGCAGCACGGAGCTACATGACAACTGTCGCGTCCGGTGTAGACACGGTGTCAGTGTCTGCTCTATTACAAATAATTTTTTTTTTTTTTTTAAAAATACCTACACAATACAGTAATACAGTGTAAACAGACTGTGTTGTCACACCTATGAATATGGGACTATTGATATAAACTTCTTGTATTTTGTATGTACAATAGAATAATTGCGGTGTTAGAATGCCAGTCTGAAGCCTGAAGCAGGACACAACCCATAGTAACACGTCATGGCAATCTATTATAGTCTGATGCCAAATAAAAATAAACAGTTAATAAATGACTTTCAAGTGATTATTTTCAAAAGAGTGTATTAAATATCGGAACCGCACAAGAACAGTCCTCATTAGTTCTTGAGCAGGTTTTTTTTTTTTTTTTTGCTTTTGATGGGGTTAGCAAAAAACCACTTGAAGGACATGACAAAATCAATAATGAGGTGGCTTTGACAGTTACAGATTTGAAAACAAAAAACTGGAAAAAAGAGCCCTAAAAAGTATTGTCCCATCCTCTGCTGGGAAGGAAATATAGAGATCGGACCTCTTGGAACTTTAATTGAATACCCCTGCCATAGATTCCTTACCTCGAATGTAAGGGTACAAAGCTTCCATCACAAATAACTATTAAAGACTAATAAATTGACCAGGTGAGAGTTGCCTTTTCTGAACCTTTTTTTTATTTTATTTTATTTTTATTTTTTTAACACAAGCTATATATATGTAGATGGATCATTTCTGCTTTCATTTCTGGAGCTTGATTGTGCCTCGTCTGGGCTTCCAAAGTCTGTCCAGAGTAGAGCTTAAGGTGTGATCATGGCCCGAGGCAAAGATTATGAAGGAGAAGGATAGTGCTGCTGCTCATTTCTCATTTTTTCATATACAATTACCAGCCAATATCAACACTTAATATTTTTAAAACCATTTTCAGATAAAAACAGACAATGAGTGTTTGAAATAACTTGTATTCCGATCAGCTTCTGAGAAATATGTTTTTATGCAATGTTAAATGTTATGTATGCTAACCATTGCTATAATACTAGAGATGCACCGATTGAAATTTTCTTGGCCGATTCCGATTTATTTTATTTATTTTGTAAGTGTGACCTGCTGATACCGATTTTTGCCAATTCCAATTGTCTAAGAATTATAATCGACAACATATACAAACAAAAATCTACTTTTTTCAATGCAAAAAAAAAAAAAAAAAAAAAAATTACATAAAAGTAATTATTAAACATTACAATTCCCCCAATTTGGACAAAGTTATGGATGATCTCTCACTTAAACAACTGCTGTATAAAACAAAAGAGATGTCATTTCCCACTTGGTTTATAAATAGTCATATTTCCCCCTAACCTTATCAAATGTCATCTTTTACACATCTTTGTATTGAAAATACAAATAAGAAAGGTTGGAAAAATACAACAATACTTTTATACAGTGGTGGCCAAAATGATTAGAACACTAGTATTTTCACCAGCTAAAAATTAGTTTTAAGTCAGTTATTTCTATCTTTTGCTGTAATGTGTCTGTAGAAAATATCAATTTACATTTCCAAATATTCATTTTGCCATTTTTGTTTTTTTTTTGTTTGTACAAGGAGTCTGACAACAGCCAGTGCTCCACACAGAGATCTGATCTCATCATCATTCAGTCTGTCTGGAATGTAGGGCTGCTCCTTAATTGTCGACTAACCGTTAGTCGATCAAAAGAGGCTTGGTCGACCAAAATGTTATTAGTCGCTTAGTCGCAGAAAAGGAAAAAAAAATCCACAGGCGAAGTCATAGAGTACATGGTAATACAGTACATCCAAACGCTCACCTGTCATTCATTAACCTCAAATATGGCTTATCTGAAATATGTAAGTATTATTTGAACTCTTAACAATCTAATGTTAACCTAGAGAAATGTGCGCTATTCACTTGTGTGGAAGTTGAACAGTAGCTCGCTTACTGCAGGACAGATGGAAGTGCCGGTGCAGTCACTTGCTCTTAAAATACTCCCTCATTTTTGGTCATACAGACTGAGTAATACATCTTTCGAATCTGTAAAGACTCTACGTTATTTGTGTGCTCTCAAAATAACAACAAACATTGCGCTTTTGTAAAATAGCCTAATGAAAGCAAACAGGATGCGCTTTCTGGCGTCTCTGTCTCTGCGAACTTGAGCGCAAAACTCCGTGCAGGCTATGCTTGCCTTACAGATATGAAAAACATCTCTATAGAGAGCGAAATGTCTACTTTCAAATGAACTAATTCAAATGGAATACAAATATCTTCCGATTATGTAATCCGTATGAAACATTCATACAAGTGTGTCCACTACTGCGGAGATGAGTCAGTGTTGCCGACTTCATCTCTTAATCTAAAACCAAAGAAAGCACTAGTGTATCAATACATTAAAATGTTAATGCAGCCTCCTTACTGTTTTTCCCTGACACATTCATAATCATTACTTCTGCCAGTGCGCTGTGGCAAGCTTTATGCGTGTGCTTGAGCGCTTATTAGGCTATGTAGGCAATTAAAGGCTTATTATATAGGCAATTAAGGCTAATTATTTAAATGGTTTATTAATAAATGTGCAATTAGTTGATTGATGCTTCAAATGAATGACTACTAGTCAACCAGAAAAATCTTTAGTCGAGGGCAGCCCTACTGGAATGACATGAAGAAACCGAACAAACTGAGACAGACAAAATCCAGAAGAACCGTGGCAACGTCTCCAAGATGCTTCAAGAAACCTAGCTGCAAAGCTCCCTGAGAAACTATGCACAAGTGCACCGCAAAAGCTGCTTTAAACGCAAAGGATGCTTACACCAAATGTTGATTTCATTTAGTTAATAGAAGTTAATTGATAAAGAAAATCTGTTCATGACATTATTTTTAACAGCATACTCATTTTACAGCATTTCTACACAAGTTTTACACAGTACTGTAGCTTTGCAGGTAGGTTTCTTAAAGCATCTTGGAGATGTTGGCACAGTTCTTCTGGATTTAGTCTGTCTCAGTTTGTTTTGTTTCTTCATGTCATTCCAGACAGACTGGATGATGATCAGATCAGATCTCTGTGTGGAGCACTGGCTGTTGTCAGACAAAAATCTCACTGCATTATTATAATGATTGGCAAAATGAATGCTTGGAAATGTAAACTTATATTTCCTACTGACACACTACAGCAAAAGATATAAATAACTGACTTAAAACCATTTTTTAGCTGGTGAAAATTAGTGTTAATTTTGTCAGCAATTTTGTTCATTTCAATTTAGTCTTAGTCCCGTGTTAAAATGTCCATGTTAGTTTTTATCATGTTTAGTGAACCTTATCCTATTCAGTTTTAGTCAAGTTTTAGTCGACTAAATGTCTCAATATTTTAGTCTAGTTTTAGTCAGAGAAAACCTGAAGTATTTTAGTCTAGTTCTAGTCAATGACATTGACATATTAGCAATAAGATTTTATTAATTAACCGTACAGTATTAATTTTGGCAGCCATTTTTAATTTAGTCTTAGTCTTACTCAAATGTACATTTTAGTTATATTTAGACAACCTTGTCCTGTTTTTGTTTAGTCAAGTTTAAGTCAATGAAATGTATGAGCTTTTTAGTCAGGTTTTAGTCAATGAAATCTTAGTCACATTTTCATCATTGTGTATAATGATTAAACTGATAAAAATAATTTTTGCTCAAAATTATAATCATAATGACTGTTGTCATTTGATAAATTTACTTTTGCATTTCAGGTATTGCACTTTCACCAGTAAGCATGTGGACACATAGGCTACATGGTGTATTTTACCTCATATAGTGTACTGATTTATTATAGGCTTTTTATTATATAAATTAATACCAAAGACTTACGCAATCTAGCTAAAACAAACTAAAAATATTATAACAGTGAAATTCCTAGTAATTCCACTCATTCCAAATTGCAATAGGCTAGCCTATTTCTCTATTACCCTATTTCTCTAAACAACAGCGGTTGAATAAGTGCATTTATTCAGTGATCACAATCGCAAACAATATAGTCGAGATCTCATGACAGAACACACACTACTGAGTGACACTTTCAATTAGATGCTAAACTCCAGCTTGTTTGTCAGTGTTTTCATATCATCGTCACAGCGGCGCATCCGCAATGAGCAGTGAGTGTGTGCACATGGTTGCCAGATTGCTTAAAATAAGTAAACCACCGGGCAGAAAATGTATCCATGTAACAGCGAAGCTCTGATTCGGGATTTTGAACTCTTGATATCTTGCAACCGCACTCATGAAAGCTCGTGTAGCAGAGGCGTGTACAGCAGTCTGCAATAACATTTTGTCTCCTTTTTTTTTTGCCGAAAATTAAAATAGGTTTTTGGTAAAGTTTTTATTTTTTTTAATATATTTTAGTCTCGTCTTATTTCGTCAACGAAATTACATGTTGATATAGTCATAGTTATCGTTTGTTGACCTTATTATCTTTTCGTCTCGTCCTAGTCATAGGAAAAAAGCTCGTCAATGAACATTTTTCGTCATAGTCTTCATTAACGAAATTAACACTAGTGAAAATACAAGTGTTCTAATCATTTTGGCCACCACTGTATATGAAACCAAACCACCTGTAAGTGGTGGCAAATGACTGTTTTAATGAGTCAGTCATTTAGTCATTCATTCAACCTATTCATTCAAACGGCTGATTCATTCAGAATCAAGGCAAGTGACTGTCTTTATGAATCAATGACTCACTCCATTCATTCAAAAACGTGGATTCATTCAGTAACAACCCTGTGTGTTGCTTGGAGACACAACAGTTCTTCTGTGGCTTTGATTGGAACTATTTTCGTCAGCGAAATTGAGCAAAAAGAGTCAATATTGGTTCTAAAATGTAAGTCACTTAATTTTAACTTCTTGTTTATTGAATTTACGATTGTATAAAATCAGTCACATTCAATCAAATATTATACATATTTTTTTTTCTACCGCAGTAAGCATTTATAATTTTGTGTGTACTATTGCGCTCATTTGTTTTTATTTCTGCACGAGTCTCTCTTTCACACACTCACTCAGGCTGCGCGAGCCTCATACACTAAATGCAATAGAATCAAAATCACTCTCGCGTAAAAATTTTTGGTGGCCAAGTTTCAGTGCTTCCCTAGTTATTTTTGTTATTGACATTTTCATCAGGCTTCTTGTCCAGTCGGGCAAGTAAAATTCTCTCTCACTTGCCCCTTTAAAAAATCTACTTGTCCCAGACAAGCGTTAATCGAGCCCTGTGGTTCCCCCATGCTATACTTTGGCCCTACACGTTTTACAAATTGCGAACTTTGTTTCTTCTTCACTCACAGTGAAGAACTTCCATCTCGACGACGTGTTTACATGCGGATGTGAGCATAGGTGTGATGTCAAAACAGACCGGCTCGGAATCGGCAGACTGACCGGCCGGTCACCGGTCCGGGCCGATCATGCGGAAAATCTGCTAATTCCGGTCCCTGGCCGGTCGATCGGTGCATCTCTACATAATACAGTAAATACACATCACTATAAAAATACCTAAGCTTGCTTGAAGATAATTGATAGATTATTATAATTGTTTATTTGGTTTCATATTTCATTTGTCAAAATGTCTGTCTCTTCCCTTGTGCCTCTGAAAGAGAGGGGGAGCGGAACTGATTGCAGTAAACAGATGAAATGTTTCCTCTCTCAACAAGCTATTCTCACAATTGTAATGTCATTATTAGCACCAAAGTAACAGTATTTGTCAATTACATGTAGGTCAGGTATGGAAAGGAATAAATATGATTATTCAAAATGTCTTTGTTTTTTAGGTGGGTGTTCATGGCATTAGGATAGAATTTTTTAATGAAAAAGGATCAAAGCGCACCGCCACCTACCTGCCAGAGGTTGCGAAGGAGCAAGGTGAGAATAAGGGTGTATTCACACCAGGAAAGTCCGCTAGTTCACTTGCTTTGGTCCGGACCAAATACGATGTTGATTTTTTTTTTTTTTTTTTTTTTTTTTTTTTTTTTTGGTGCGGTTCGCTTTCACACTGCCCTTTTTGCAAGTGAACCAGAAACTGTAAACAAAACCACACGTGTGCTTAAGGTCATCCATTCATTGGTTCATCCATTCAACGTACCAGAGTTCGTTTGGAACCAGACTGAGACCACCTCCTCAGCTGGGTCTCGGTACGGTTGTTTGGTCCGCACCCGAGTGCGATTGCTGTATTCACACCTGCCCAAAAGATCCACACCAAGGGGCGAAACGAATTAGAGTTTGATTCAATTGAACCAAACAAGACAGGTGTGAATACACCCTAAAATACACTTGCCTGATTTCTTTCCGTGATGTCTTCAGTTACACTGTAACAGCAGAAATAAGACGCAGACCAAAAAGTAACAATCAGTATGAAAGAACATAATTGAATTTGTTCTGTCTCTATAGGATGGGACCACATTCAGACCATAGATTCCTTACTTCGAAAGGGAGGTTACAAAGCTCCCATCACAAATGACTTCAGGAAGACTATTAAATTGACCAGGTGAGAGAATTGCCTTTTCTGAACTTCTTTTTAAATCACTGGCTATTTATAAGTGGATGAATATTTTAGTACTTGTGTCCAGTGCCACAAGACAGTGTTGGGGAAAGTTATTTTTAAAATTGTGTTACTTCTTAAGAAAATAACTGATTGCGTTACTTAGTTACTTCCTATGGAAAGTAATGCACTATGATACTTTTGCATTGCTTTTTTTCATCTGGTCTGTGCTTGCTTGTTTTTAATATAAAAAAGTTCTATTTTTGGAAAATGTCAGGCTGAAGAAAATGTAAAAGTTCAACACTCTTCAGCAATACAAATATTAAACACAAATTTCTTTTTTATCTAAAGTCATTTTTGCTTTTTAGTGTGGTTGCATTGGATCATCGAAGGTCAGTAGCAGAGACACTGGTTAATAAAATGTGCTTAAATACATGAAGGATATTTGTGCTATTTAACTTATTTAATTATTGCAGGTTTGTGTTATAATCTGAGATTGCATTTCAGTGTATTTATTCATTTTGAGAAATACTGAATCTGTTTTTGTTCAAGGAAGATGAGTAAATGCATGTTGACATTTAGTCTAGAACTACAGTAAGCATCATGTTCACACAAAGCCTCTGCACTTACCCCCGATTTTTGTCAACATGAGGACAGGACGGCTGTCAATCAGTAAATAAGCAAGTAACTGGCTTTACTTATTTGAATTAACTCAGATATTTTCTTGTAAATTAAAAAGTAATGTTACTTTACTAGTTACTTGAAAAAAAGTGATTACATAATGTGTTACTCCAAACTAGGCATGTGACGGTATCAAATTTTCATGTTGCGGTAATTGCAGAAGCTTTTATCCCAGTATACGGTATTATCATGATACTGAAATAAGTTTCAAAAAAGTGTTTGTGTAACAGTTCGTAGATACGGGAAGGAGTAGGTGGGAACCGGCGAACATTTAAACACTTTAATAATAAAATAAACTAACAATAAAATGAAAATAAGCGGCAGCCCCTCGCAGCACACGAAACACAAAAAAAAAGTCCAGGCCTGGTCCTCTCTCGTCTTCCACTGTCGTCACTCCTCCTTTTATCTTTCCGGAGCTCCTCCGTGGGACTCGAGACCAGTGAGTGGCGCAGGTGTCGTTCATTATCATTAAACTTCACAGGCCTCGCTCCGCTCCCATGGCTCTCGGCCCCGCCCCACTCGTCACAGTGTTGTCTTAATACGGTACAACAGGTTTAATAAGTTTTCTTATAACAAAAAGAATTGGACTTTTAAAAACAATAAAGCGATGCACAAAAGAATTATAAGCAAATGTTTCAAACAGATTAAAGTGCAAAAGAATTATAAAGATGAATAGGTAACACTTTACAATAAGATCTCATTAGTTAACCTTAGATAATGCACTAACATTAACAATGAGTAATAGCTACATTTGTTACAGAAGTTATTTTTTGCTAAATGTTAGCTTGGGTCCATTAAATTATAATACAGTTAGAACTTTTGATTTTAATAATGTTTTTATATTTTGAAATCAAGTGATGAATGCTTTAGAAAAAACAATTAATTGGTAGTTTACCTTAACTAATAAATTAACTAACGCTAACAAAAGGAGCTTTAATGCAAAGTGTGACTAAACAATAAAGAATCAAAACATTTTCAAACAATATCTAGGGAATGTTGTAGTCTAGATTAAAATGTAAAAAAAAAAGTTTGAAAATAAATAGCCTATTAAGTCTATGTAAGCATTTCGCTCCGCTCCCATGGCTCTCGGCCCCGCCCCACTCGTCACAGTGTTGTCTTAATACGGTACAACAGGTTTAATAAGTTTTCTTATAACAAAAAGAATTGGACTTTTAAAAACAATAAAGCGATGCACAAAAGAATTATAAGCAAATGTTTCAAACAGATTAAAGTGCAAAAGAATTATAAAGATGAATAGGTAACACTTTACAATAAGATCTCATTAGTTAACCTTAGATAATGCACTAACATTAACAATGAGTAATAGCTACATTTGTTACAGAAGTTATTTTTTGCTAAATGTTAGCTTGGGTCCATTAAATTATAATACAGTTAGAACTTTTGATTTTAATAATGTTTTTATATTTTGAAATCAAGTGATGAATGCTTTAGAAAAAACAATTAATTGGTAGTTTACCTTAACTAATAAATTAACTAACGCTAACAAAAGGAGCTTTAATGCAAAGTGTGACTAAACAATAAAGAATCAAAACATTTTCAAACAATATCTAGGGAATGTTGTAGTCTAGATTAAAATGTAAAAAAAAAAGTTTGAAAATAAATAGCCTATTAAGTCTATGTAAGCATTTGGTGCTGTGATGAGCACCATTGCGAATACAAAAATCTGAATGACTGTTTTAATTTAAATCCTGTTCAGAAACAAAGTAGGGCAGCTGTTTTGTTTATGGGGTTACCAGGGTTACGGCTGCACTTTTGCTGTTCTATCAGCGCCATCTGCTGTCAGACAGTGAATGTGCGCTTTCATCCAAAGCGTCTCGTGCGTTCCGCCATGCGCTTCTCATCCGTCTTGGGCTTGTTTACATCAGAGTGCGCATTCGTCTTTGACACAGCATACAGCAGCGTTGTGCATTTTAACCAGTTGATGGAAAAAGTTCTCTTAAAATGTGTTAAAAAAATCTGAATATTTTTTAATAAATAATAACTCATTGTATTTTGAAGTGCCCACGATAACAATATTGTGCATGTTCATAATCGTGATATATCATATTACCAAATATTGGCACATGTCTACTCCCAACACTACAAGACTGTCTTACGGGCATTTGACATAGGATGTAATAAGCAGCATCTTTCGTTGCGATCTTTCCATCACACACATTTATTTAAAGCCTCAAAAATATAAATTTTTACACAGTCTGTGTATAGTTAAAGAGTTTGGCGAGCATTGCCACTTTCAGTGCCGCCTCTGTTTTTTGATACCCATTAAACAAATTGATTAACAAAATAAATAAGGCAGACATTCTGTTGTTTGTAGTGCTTTCTCTGTTCTCTCATTATTTCACATATACAACTGAAATCACAACACAGCCATTGTCTTTAATTTGTATGTATAGTGGCTTCGTCAAATGATGTCTTGTTTATAAGTCTGGATTTTAGCAGTGCAGAGCAGCAGATTGGAAGTGACCGCATGCAGTTTTAACTACACGCCTGAACCCTAAATAAGTTTCTTTGACTTATTCTATGGAACTCAAAATTTAGCACAATATTTGATATTTTCCATGCATCAGAACTATATAATGGCTGAAGCTGTTGTGCTCCAAAAATGACAACGCACCAGTAGTTCTTATAACTCATACGCTATATTAATAATTAGGGGTGTAACAGTACACAAACGTGATGGTTCAGTACATACCTCGGTTTTTTTATGTCACTGTTCGGTATGGCTTAGGTACAGCAGGAGGAAAGCACGTGATGGAGATTTACTACTAATCACAGAACCGGCTTTACTGACGAGATGCGCATGACAATCGCATGCGATTTATCGTGCAGCCCTAACTATAATAGTCAACACTCAAAAATTGTATGCAAACATGTTAATTGCACATAGTGCAGTTTTTAAATTAACATCTAAATTATACAGTTTCTATTTGTTGTTGAAATATAATCATTTACACAGTGGCTGTCATAACTTGTTTCATAAAAGATTTATTTAAACATACATTAAATAATTAGGACATCACTAACAGGTAAAGTAAAATATGATGAAGTATATAGTCTAATATTTTGTGAAATGCTGTTCTCTAGACTTTATTTCTCTAGCAAATAACAAGCTGTAGACACTGATGACTTGCCTGAGGTAAATGAAATGCTACGTGACTCGTGACATGTTTTACAAGCTGTTTTAATGACGTCTTTCCGCAATTGAAACACTGAGTGATTACATGAGATGTTCATTCATGTTTATTTCACATTAAAACTAGTAGTAAAGACGAAGAGATGATCGCGCTCCGTGCTGCTTTTAGAACTAAGGCTTCTATACAGCGATCTCTCGCCACATCAAAGAGCACCAAAACGGCATTTATTGTCTGAATTTCCTGAAAAAACTGAATGTGTACCGAACCAAAAGACCCATACTGAACATTTTCAGTACGAATATGTGTACCATTACACCCCTAATAACACATCTTTTGAAGACATAATATAGCTTTGTGCGAGGCTCCATATTTAAGTTGCTGTTGACTAATAATCATCCACTCTGCCATAGCTCTTCAGCAAATTCAATCACTCATGACATGCAAATGATCAATTGACATAATTAGTTTTTGAACACAGATACATTTACATTTAACTTCTTTCATATAAAATGTACTGCAGCATATTAAAATTCGGAACGATGCAATCAATTACACATCGTTGTCAGTGCATCACTTTTGTATCTTTACATGGAGTCTTTCACTGTTCTGATGCTTACCCCATTTTTCACCATTGTTTTAGGTACCGTAGTGAAAAGATGACCATGAGCTACGCAGAATACATCGCCCACCGCCAGCATCATCACTACCAGAATGGCATCGGGCACCCTCTCCCTCCGTACAACCATTATTCCTGACAGCGAGCCGCATGACCAGTCACTGGACCTCTCGGCGGACATCTTCCCGGGAGAGCCCGCCCCCTCATGGTCTAGCTATCTGTACTACTGTACCATTTTATGATGATAGTTTCCGTTGCCATGTCGACAGTCCGGAGGCATGGCAGCGGGTGGCAAATAAGCATTAGGTGATTATAAAGCGAAAAAATACAATTCATTTATTTTGTCATTTTTATTCTTTGTATTAATTTAGTTTTTGCAGCATATATATATATATATATATAAATATATATCAACTCCTTCCCTTTTTAAGCAAATAAACAAGTACTAATTTTTTTTATTTTTGTTTCAACAAATTTCCTAAAATCAGGTTTCTCAGTCTGTGGATGGAAATAAGTCATATTAAATGATGGACTAGTTTTGAAGATGCTTTTTATGTACGCTCAGCTTTAGTGACTTGCGCAATTTTGTTGTTGTTGTTTTCCTCTTTTATTGTTTCTTATTAGTTTGACTTTTATGTCATATAGGCAACCACAGGGTTTAAGGGATTCTCTTTCCTCTCTGTGCAAATCCTCTGATCATTTTCTTTTGTGCGTGGTGATTGTTTTCCTTTCTCGTTTTATCGTGAGCATTGTTGTGGGTTGTAGGGATATGCAGTGTGGCCGAGTTAGAACTAGTCAAGTCTTGTTTTTGTTTTCCTCAAATTCTCAGATTATTGAAACCACTATCTTAAATTAGTTTTTGGGTACCACAGAATATTTTCCCCATAATGCAAAAGCCTGTTGCTCTTAGCATTACTGGAGTTTGATTTGAGCTGAATTTACTTAGATAAACAGTTAAGCCCTTTTTTGTGTAGTGTTGCTACACGCGTATTAATCCACGTGTCTCTTCTTTTGTTAATATGTTGTGCTAGTGTCGTTTGTGAGGTTGAAAGTATAGGTCTGTAGCTCTGTACTAAGGGTGTAAGGCTTTTCTAGTCAGTTGAGCTCGTATCGCTCCTATTTTGTCACACAGAGAGGAAAACCTTTGTGAGAGACCAAGGTCAAATGACAGGGACAAGCTAAAAAAAAAGCCATACTCTTTTTAACGCATGCTATGGCAGGGTGGTTGCTCTAAATGGCTGTTTTTAATTCATTTCTCTCCTGGTCTGTTTACCTGGCACAGGAATCTTCACTCTCAGGAGGATGCTTCAGAAAGCTCTTTGTTTTGTTTTTAATGATCTGGTCTTACGGATGAATATGTCCATTTCTGTCTCGCATGGCAGCAATGTTTACACCTCCATATGAACGCGTGAACTTTACAGTGGCTGTAATTGAGAAGATAACTTACAGATCCTCGAGTCAAGCTGCTCTGGTGGTGTCTGAACCCCTCCACATCTCGCGGTGAAGCTTGTTACAAATAATGTCGTCATGTCACACCAGGGAGTTTTTTAAACTATGGTTGTAAGTCTTTTCATAGTTTTCTCACGAACAGTTTATTAGGCCCATTTTAAACTCTTGCTCTGAAAGGTGTCAGTGTTATTTAAAAAAAAAAAAAAAAAAAAAATTCCAAAGACCAGGATGTAGACTGAATATCACGTGTCATATTGTCTGTAGAAGCAGTTGACTCGCTTTTGACCACTTTGGAAAGGAAAATCGGGAACGATTTCTGTCTTTTGTTTTCATATGCAAGATGTTAAGGGCTTTTGGGGTTCCATCCACAGTCATTATCCAGCTCACTAAAACCTAAAAAAAAAACCTGATTTCAGTTGTTTTGCCTTAAAATGGTTATGAAGTGGACCAGCAAATGTTTCCCTGAGTGTTCAACTACTTTGAGACTGATCATTTCACAACGCGAAGGTTTTGTTGTTTTTTTTTTTGTTATTTTTATTTATTTATTTGATTTTTGCCTGTTAACCGTCAAGTGTTTATTACTGCCCAGCCAAGACTGTTTTTCATCTGTTTAATCTATATTCTAAACCCCACCTACCAGGAAGTTGGTCACAGTTGTGAAAAGTGACACATTTGTTGTCTCTCGATCTTAAACAACCCTTTAAATATCTCATTTTTTGGCCTCGGTTTTTGTTTTTCTAGTTGGACGATCAGGGCCTCGTTTGTTGGTCCATTAAAACAGCACAAACTGAACATTTTTTTCTGCTGCAAAACCAACTCTTTGCATTTGAAATCGGATGTATTGACATTGGCAATACATTTGTTGCATGAATAGGAGGCCTCCTGTTAAACATGGCATGCTTGTTTCACTGCTATATAGATATGAGAAAAAAAAAAAGACTATATAAAATGGTGCTATCGGACCTCATGTCGGGGGTGGTCGCAGTAAATGTGACTGGTCATGCGGACTCATTGATCATATCAGACTTTATTATTATCCTCAATATATGCAGATCTATTTTACAGGTGTTTTTTTTCCTACCAGTGTAACAAACTCTCCTGCAGGTTTGAAAGGACAAGTAGTGACGAGTCTAACCCCATCTTTCCCTCATGGCCTGGGGGATTTGGGCATATGCTTAACATCTCATCTGTTATAGATGTGCACATTTACGCAATACCCTGGAGTCTCACTCTTTGTTTCTGTCATTAAATGCTGTGGATGTTCGCGTTCATGTACATTGCCATTTTGAACGACGGCCGGCTTAACTAGCCGAACGGCGTTGCCTAAATATGGCCAAAACTACAGCGATAATGATGTTCTGAGTTTACTTTGCTAACAACATTTGTTCAGATATCATCGGTTCATTCAGTCACGAGCGACGCTGTCCCCTGAAAGACACGTCGGTTCTTTTGTTTTTTGGTTCTGTCAGATAGGTCTGTGCATTAAGTTTTGCAAGTTTTGCAAAATCGGTTTTCTGTCTAATTGTGAAAAGACTGCAAATGGATCAAAGTATTTTCATGATTCCTAGAGTAGTTTGAACATGCACTTTGAGGACATTCGCAATCCCAGGCACATTTGAACACTGTTGAAACTCTCAGAACCTGTCCTGCAGCTACGTTGCTCAAAGACGAGTTCAAAAACCATTTTCACGCTATGTCGTCTTTGAGTTTCTGTCATTTCTAACAACACAACTGGGATTAGTGTTTGGTATGCATAGCAAATGCTCATTTAGGCATAAATGTTGGGTTGTAACACCTACGGACGAGCTTGGCGCTCGCTATCGAACCCATCGTCGTTTGGCTCATGTTACCTTTGTGTGTTCAACCGAACCAAAGATGCCTCCAGCCATGTCCAAATGCTGCTCTACAGACCTGCCTTCCTGTCCTTCCAAAAACCTTCCCTGCAAGAGAAATGTCTTCTGTTTCTGTGTTTTTTTTTTTTCTTTTGTACAATTTCTAATATTGTTTTAGGTTTTTAGCTACCTAAGTTCAATGAATTTTCATTGTAGCTGTCTTTGAGACCTTGCACGGTGTCAATGACCGTAATGCTAGGTTGCACTTTTTTATTTTGTTTTCATCATTGTTGTTATTATTATATATTTTTGTAAAGAAAGAAAACCCCATAGCGTGCCTCTTAGATTTATGGGTTTCTTAATGTTTTTTTTCCTAAGACCAGCAGTTATACTTTATACAAAAGATGAGTTAATCCTTATTTTTAAATGCCATTTAAAGAAGAAAAAAAAAAAAAAAGCCTGTTTTCTTTACTCTGGACCCAGTAGCTGCACTGGCATACAATCGCACTGATAGATATGGGGGGAAAAAGTATAACTAATAATAATAATGATGATGATGATAAAAAAATAATGTAAGAACTACAATAAATTTGTTTGAAAACTTTCTTTGTAAAAAAAGAAAAAAAATGTAAAAAAAAAAGTACACACAATGACTGTTTTTGTATATCGAGTTAATTCTTTTCAAAAAAAAAAATATTTTGGACCTAGTTTCTAAATTATTTTAGTGGTTTTCTATGTTCTGGAACTTTGAGAAGAGTTTTGAACGCGCCCTTCGATGACTGACAGCTTGCAGTGTTGTCATTGCGGGCATCAGGGTTGCCTGGTGTAGCCCCGTATGCCCACCACTTTTTGTTTGTTTTTCAGTTTGGATTCTTTCTTCCTTTAAGAACTTAAAATTGTTAAAGTAACGACTTGGCGGGGAAAAAAAAAAAAAAAAAAAAAAAAAAATAGAAAAACGACTCCCCTGTAGAACTAGATCCATTACCCCACTGAATTGCTGTTAGTGTGATGAGACATGAAATGGGCATTTATTATGAATATGGTAGTATGGCTCCAAAAAAAGTGACAAAAAATGACAAAATCTATACAAAAAAAAAAAAAAAATGTGTTGGGTTGGGGGGTTGGGGGGCAAATAGATGGGTTATATGTGGGTATGTGAGCTATGGCTGTGGCAATGATAATGTAGTTTCAAAACATTATTGTTATTACCTTTTAAATCATTTATCCAATAAAAATAAATTCTGAAAGAAGCACTGGGTGACTTTTTATGCTTTACAGATGAACTTTTGATTTTTTTATTTATTTATTTATTTTTTTTTTTTGACAAACCAAGACAATCTTCATCAACGTTACATGTTGGAGAAGACCTTTAATATAGACCATAAAAACATATGTACAAAAATGACACCAAGACAGACAGGTTTCCCTTTCAGTCAAGTTACTTGAGAGTGATCCCATAATTCACTAGACTGCTCAAATCAGTATTTATTACACGACTGCAACAGCCACAAAATGGTTCAGCAAATCTTAGTTTCTGAGTTTGACATGCAAACAACTGACTACACTTGAAACAGAGCAGTTTTTGGGACTGGACAAAAGATTCCGCCCTCATGTGGCTGGTAATAGAACTTATTTTTCCTTCATTTGACTACATACTGGAATTGTTTGTGTGTACGTATATTCACCCATTTCTAGATAATTGTGTTAAGCTTAAAATTGAGATAGTAAAAAAAAAAGAAGGGAAAAGAACCTTTTTAACTTACCCCAACAAGAAACATCTAAAGAGTATCTCAGTTGAACAAATAAAAAGACAAATAGCCTTTAAAATGGTCATTCTACAAACAATGGTCAATTTGCTATGATAGAACACTGTCCATTCCCTTAGATAATATCATCAGTAGAGTGTGTACTTGATCAAATAGCAAATGGAATCAAACGGATACTTTAAGCCAACATAAAATATTTTGTGGATGTGACCACAGCTAATAACTTTAGATAATATTTTAGTTCTATTTACATACAAAAGAAAGAGACTGCCATGGGCAGGAAACACTGGAAAATCTCCAAGACATACAGTACCACTACATTTACACTTTCCACAACAGGTCTACAATATTAACAAAATGTCATTTTGAGACAGTCTTTTAAAACTGCCTCACCAGCAAGCAAGGAAATGCAGTGTTTTTAACCACACATCAGCTATTCGGCAAACAAGTAAAAGGAACTGGGTTGGCCCCGTTGAATGTAACTAAAGAAGGCAACTTGAGAAGAAAGGTTATGTGTGTTCTGAGTTCAGTGAGTGTTCATTTTGCTAAACACTAACACTAAAACTAAAAAAAAAAAAACAAGGCAAGGTTAATGTTGCTCGAGTCCTGCTCCTATGGTGTTAAAACAGTCTTTCGATCTAATGATCCAGCTTTGAGAAACCAGGTTTGGACCAAACAACAAACAGAAAAAGGTGCTAAAGTTGTATATCTCTATGTCCTACACTTTTGTCTAGAATGCTGGACAAGTTCCAGTTGAGGTTTTTGTCCATGCAAGACTGCTGATAAAAACATTAGTCCAACTTCTTGTTGCGTAGACGTGCTATATCCAGTAAATGGCGGCACATGGGAGCAGTGTGCTGCGAGAGGATGGTCAGAGCCTTGCCATGCACTAACGTCAGGGCCGTCTGGTGGCCCGTCGCCCACACTCGGTACCATGGTCCATAGAAGGGGTCAGAGACAGCAGGACACAGCATGTTATTCAGATTCACTTCTGTCAACTGGTGGGAAGCAAAATACAAGATTGAGTTACCATAGGGCCACGATACCTAAAGCAAAACATGCATATGTAAAACAGAACGGTAACAATTTAGGAATCAATTCTCACTATTGACTAGTTGTTTAATAGCATGCATATTACAAGCATATTGGCTGTTTATTAGTATTTATAAAGCACATATTAATGTCTTAATCTGCATGATCATATTTTAGATCCCTTAATCCACCACATACCAAAACTTAACAATTACCTTCCTAACTATTAATAAGCAGCAAATTAGGAGTCTATTGAGGCAAAATAGTTAAAAGTTAATAACTGGAACTTAAAGTGTGACCGCAAAAAAAATTAATGCAAACATTTCTTATTTAAGAATTGAAGTTATACATCAAATAAAACATTAAAGAGTAAAGACTGTGCAAATTGCATGCATGCACTAGTTTTTGATACAATCAGGAACCAATTAATGTTTTTAAACAAAAGTAACATTTCCAGTCCAGAGAGGATCATTCAAAAATATCTGGTTTGATCATCTAAAACAAGTCATATACTCCCGGTTTGGGTGCAGTTAAACTGACAAGCCACCACAACATTAAAATAACCTGCCTAATATTGTGTAGGTCCCCCTCATGCTGTCAAAACAGCTCTGATGCATAAAGGCATGAACTCCATAAGACATCTAGATGTGTCCTGTGGTATCTAACACTAAGACATTAGCAGGAGATCCTGCAAGTTGTGAGGTGGGGCCTCCATGGATTTTTGTTGGTCCAGCACATCCCATAGACGCTCAATCAGATTGAGATCTGGACAATTTGGAGGCTAAGGCGACACATTAAATTCTTTGTCATGTTCCTTAAACCATTCCTGAACAATTTTTGCATTGTGGCATTATACAGCTGAAAGAGGCCACTGCCATCAAGTAAAACCATTGCCATGAAGAGATGAACGTGGTCTGTAACAGTTTGCAGGTAGGTGGTGCCCAAGGTTTCCCAGTAGAACACTGCCTCCACCAGCCAGCCTCCATAGGCATAGACATCGTGCTGCCATCTCTTCTAGGTTAATGATGTTAACACACCCAACCATCCACATGATTTAAGAAAACATGATTCATCAGACCAGTCTCCTTCCACTTGTGCCAGTGCAAACTGTTCTTTGGTGTTAAAATAGCACTATCAGGATTTACTAAAGACTCACAGTGAAGAGATTTAGCACTGAAAAGGCATGGACAGTTATTTTTGCACCTGACCTTATTGAATATGCATTTGTAGGAGTTTCCCTTTAAGACGCAAAAGTTATGGGAGGAGAATATTAAAACGAATCACGCAACACAAATTACTGGTATTTGCGCCATTATTTAACGCCCCAAAAAAGCATGTCTTAAAGCAGGCAGTAATTTGCGCTGCTCTTGGTAGATTGCGCTGGTCATTATGGAAATGATCTGACTGCGTCTGTGTTCTTTAATGTGCGCATTGTTAGCCTCCCATTTGCGCTTTTATGGAATTGCGCTCTAATGCTAATTTGCCCTGTTTAGTAAATTTGGCCCTATGGGTGTTTTCGATGATGGACAGGGGTCATCATGGGCACCATCAGTCTGTGGCTAAGCAGACTACACCCCACAAGACCTGCCAGTTTGAAGACGCTCTGACCCAGTCTTCTACCCGGTCCATCACTATTTGGCCCTTGTTAAGGTCAATCAGCATTATTCATTTGACCTTTCGGTGGTTTTAATGTTGTGGTTGATCAGTGTATATTGTAGCCAAAAACGAGATTAATCAGAACAAACATGCCATAAACATGTCATGTAATAACAAATAAAATTAAAATGTAAAAAGCACAAACTGTAGGGAATCACACAAGGCTAAATAAACCATTTGAAATATAGACAATATTGATTGTGAAGTTCCATCAAGTTTAATTTTCTCGTCAAAACTGGCGACCGTGCATCGACAGTAATGCAAACGGAAATTTGATTACACTACTGAACAGAGCCTGATGTGATGACTTGCAGATTGTAATAAAGGTCTATTAGCAAAACTGTCAGCTTTTACTGTGAGTTTTATCTTGAGGTTGTAATACTGTCACAGAGGACCAGGAGTCTAAAAAAAACCCTCAGTAAACACCCATAATCCTGTAATGCCTGACATATGAAACAAGTTCAATAAAAAGATACATATTAAGTAAAAATCTACAAACATTTAATAATACTACTGTCTCTCTCTCTCTCTATAGGCATATTGCTTCTCTAGTATTCCCATACATTCTATTGAATTATTAGGAAATTGTATGTTTTTAATGAGAAAAATCACCTAACGAGTCAGTCGTCTTTTTTTTTTTTAACTATGCAAACATCCTAATGTAAATGATTATTTGTTTAATGTCTGGAATTTCCCTTGCTTTCATTACAGTAGCAAACATCATTTTGTTAGCAGCATGCATTTTGAAGCAGTTAATGTCGAAAGATTAAACAATGGTTAAATTAATATTTCAACGGCACTGAATAAAAAAAGGTAACTGTAGCTTTTTCTCTCATAATTCTGACTTTTTTTCTCAGACTTTCATGATATAAACTCACAATTGTGAGAAATAAAGTCAGAATTGGGAGATATATACTTTTTTTCCTCACAATTCTGATCATTCTGACTAATTGTGAGATATAAACTCACAATTGTGTTATAAAGTCCAATTCTGAGGGGGAGAAAAAAACAAAAAAAACTTTTCTTGCAATTCTGAGTTTATATCTAATTCTGACTTTATTTCTCAGAACTGCATTTATATCATGCAGTTTTGACTTTATAACATTTCGAATTTAAATCTCAATTCTCACTTTTTTCCCTCAGAATTGTGTTTAAATCTCACAATTCTGGCTTTTTTTCCTCGCAATTGCAAGTTTACATAACAGTTCCGAGAAGAAAAAAAAATCTATTGCGAGAATAAAAAATCTGAATGATGAGATAAAGTTGCAATTACCTTTTTAATTTTTATTTTTTTATTCAGTGGCAGAAATGGGCTTCCATATATAAACTTAACTCCTATGAAAGCTCGAGAAAAATGCCATAGAATTTGCGCTGCATAACGTACTGCTTACTGTACCACTTAATTAAACACACAATGCAATGAGGTCATGTGACAAAGCAGTGGAATGTTGTAGAACAATGTCTACCGTTTCACTTTAAAACAGTGGGAAGTATGCAGTGTACTGTATACTGCACAGTATTCAGTAAATAGTAAGCTAGCATTCCATTTCTAACACAGTCATAAGCTACCTACTCTTTCTATTTCTTCCATATTTGTATGGCAGGAATACAAAGTAGAATACTAGTATGCTATTCTGATTTTCACAATAGTGTTTGATTGTCGTACCATTCCAAGGCCCTGGAGGAACACAAAGTGGTAGAGGAAGAGGATGCCTGAGGACAGCAGTGCCCACCACATGTCTCCGACCGGCTCTGGCTTATACACACCTGACAGAGGAGACACATGACACAGTCTTTAAAGAAGCATGTGGAGCCCAGATCTCTCTAAGTCAGGGAACTATGTTTATCTGGATGCTTGAGCATTTCTTTTAAAGGAATATGCTGGATTCAGCAGAGGTTAAGCTGCATCTGTTACCACACAGAATTTCAACTCGTCCTTCAAACAAACAAAATTGTGATTACAGGAAAGAACTTAAAATGGGGGCAAGACAATGCACCTGGATAAACATTAGTGTTTCAAAAATATCACCACAAAACTTGAGCATTATAGAGTAAGATGAGATATAATGGTAACAAATACTGCTTTATTTTGTTGTGATAAGTTAAAGTGAGGTTATAAATCTCTGACAGAATTGAGCCAGAGTGACTCTGTAGCTGATTTAATTTTAAAAAAAATAAAAATACATTACAAAAAAAAGATTACAGATCAGGACATTATATATTATTCCCATCAATTACATGTGCATCTTAAATGTATACATTATTAATCATAACCTGTTGATGATTGAGGTGAATCATTTAATCTGAACTTAATCTATTTCTATTATGATATCCTTTCAATTAAAATACAGGCCTGTATCTTCTGGACCGATTCTTCTATTCAACTAAATATTTAATGTAATATTTTATTAATAATACCCTTTTATATTTATGAATGAATGATTTACATTTAAATTCATATTTACCAAAAGTCCAATGACAGTTTACACCTTTTCTTGATTTTACTATAAAAATGCTATTACAAGTAAATTTGCAAATGTTTCTATTTATTTTCCTTAATAATATATTAAATGACGAATCATTATTTTATATATGCAAAACTACATAAAAATGTAACAATTTAGCAGTGAATGCACACTTCAATTCAAGTTTATTTGTATAGCGCTTTTCATGGGGAAAAGGGGACTTTTCTATAGTAATACAATAGTAATACTATTCTATAGTAATACAACTGCACTGTAACATTAAAATAAATGTTCAATAATATTAATGTTAATAATTTTACTTCACATGACAGTAGTGAAATTACAACACTTCTGTTAATTTCTTTACTTGCAAGCATTAAACCCTCAAGCTTTTTGAGATTTTTCATGGAGACCTTTACATTTGTCTGAGGTGTGGAAAATGGATACCTGCATTATTATTGTGGACTGGATAATCTGTTTTAAACCATTTCATAAATAATATCAGGCCAGTTTTGGTCAGTTCTTGGCCAGAATAAGCTGTAAAGATGGACTAGACATCATGCAGATATTCAATTGTCTAGTTACACTTATTTTCTTAGTATTTTTGCCTTGTTTTCCAGTACAAATATGTATATATACAAGTACAATGAATCTAGAAATCTTGTTTTCCCTTGTTGGCAGATATTTTTTCTTGTTTTAATCAAAAACAAACAATATTTTGTTACATTTTTCAGAAAACAAGGCTTAATATTTTAAGTTATTTTGCTTCTCAAGTAAATGTGTCTATTTTCAGGAATGTTTGGATATTTGTTCTGGAAAACAAGGCAATTTTTTTTTTTTTTTTTTTTTTTTTTTTTGCAGTGATACACAAACCTTGCCCCCTGTTGAAACACATTTTGTTACTCTACTTAAGGGCATATCCTTACAATTACCTAACCAACAAACAAAAAAACTAGACATGTTAATAGTTATTCTTATCAAGTTTATTTAGGCCAATGAGGAGCTGTAGTAATCCTTTCTGAACATTAGATGACACTCTGGGTTTACTCATTTCTCTCTGAGCGTCATTGCTGTTCTGACATATACTTTACTCAGGGCATGTGAAGTGTCCTTCTGACGTCAACATAACTGTCATTTCACAACTGAAATATCGGTTGGATGAGCTCTATAAATAACAGCACTGATTTCAAGAGTACTATTGCTCACTTTTCAACTGAAACGTGTTAACATGGAAGCTGAAATGATATTGTGCACGTGGACGATGGCAGATATGATGATGTGTGGTAAAAGCTCCAGCACTACGACTGTTTGCCCAAACTTCAGAAACTCACCTCCTTTTCTGAAGAGGTAGACTGGCACAAGATACAGCATGGAGTGCTGAATATAATAGATCTCCTTCTCAAATGGAAGCTGTGATGCGAGAAAAAAAAAAAGTATGTTTAGAAGACAAAGCATACAGACATGTTCCAGCCTTATTTGGTGTCAGCATGATTTGAACAGAGCGTTCAGTTCAAGTATAAATACTAGAGATGGGAATATATTCACCAGTCGAGTGTTGACTACTGGGAAAAGAAGCGCTAGAAGGGCTCCATTCAGCATATGGACCTGAAGCCTTCAAAACAAAAAAAGAAAGAAAGCTCTCAGCAACAATATATCTGAAACAACAGTACAGGATCTACATAACAACTGAACAAGGGAAAACAGTGACATTCTATTAAACTGACAAAGAAATGTCATTAAACTTACAGACTTCAAAACATGAAGCTATTATAGGTCAAAGGCAACTGTAAAACAACAATACATGTTTTTAATCAAAAACATACCTATTCATCATATGCTGCCTTAAAGCAACAATATATGCATCCTACACAGAGAAGGCAATCTCTAAAAATATATTTAAGTTGATGGTATGAAACGAAAAATGGTGATATATACACATTACTGAAATTTACACATCTAATTCATGCAATACTGAAAAGTATCAATAAACAGTATACATTTATATACATGGTAACACTTTAGTATAGGGACCAATTCTCACTATTAACTAGTTGGTTATTAGCATGCCTATTAATAACACATTGGCTGTTTATTAGTACTTATAAAGCACATATTCTGCATGACCATATTCTACATCCCTAATCCAACCCAATACCTAAACTTAACTACTACTTTACTATTATTAAGACGTAAATTGGTAGTTTATTGAGGCAAAAGTCGTAGTTTATGGTTTGTTAATAGTGAGAATTGGACCTCAAAATAAAGTGTGACCATATAGATAGATAAATGGTGTTACTGATAGACCTTTTTGTTTGTGTTATGTGTCTTTAGGCTTATTTATTATACTGCTAGATTGGCAATAAGGCAACAGCAAACTTTATCACGTTATTTTTATTTTTTTTTCCAATGTGGAAATAAGCTATTTCCTGTGAACAGGGCTCCAGACTAACATTTGAGAGCAGTGGCACCAGCGCCACTAAATTCTACAGATGATGGCGCCAGGAGCAGATTTGGTAGCGCTGGGGGTGGTGTGTGGGAGTATTAAAATATAGATTATTTAATCATAAAATTACTATTGTTTTGCATTAATAAGTACAGTTACTAATAATATTACATGCTCATTTCTTGTTTCTTTCATGTTTATACAGATTTGACAGTAAAGCACTAAGATTGAGTTGGGATGAATACAAAATTTACTTTTATTGACAACAGTAACGTGCAAAATTAATTTTTATATAGAAAATTTATATAGTCCACGTACCAATATTCTTTTTTTGGTATTATATGGAACTGACCAACTTCAGTGATCTTCAAACTGAAGAAAAGTTTGTTTTTCAAGGCACTTTGTGACTTTTCTTACTTCATACAAAAAAAACTAAAAAAGTGCAAAATATAGAGAAAAAGTGGAAATGAATGACTAATAAGCCAATAAGTGCTCCTCTGCTGCTATCTACTGGTTATAATTGTAATTTGATGTATTTTTTTTTTTTAATTTTACAGAAGTGTTTGTTTACCACAAAGTATATTTTGGTCATCCCATTAAAAATAACATTCATATTGTATCATTTTAGAGCTTTAAAGTTCTGGAAATAGTTTTTTATTTATTTATTTATTTTTTTTTCTCTAAATATTTCTCTCTCAAAAGGTTATACAAACCCTGAAATGAATAATGTAATGCATTCGACTATTTCTACCACAACACCATGGTTATAGTTAGCATTAATACTTCTGGTTTTCTGACATACGTCAGCGCTGTTTTTCTGAATTCTGAGCAGAATTTGAATGATTCTCTCTAGATCTCGCAGCAACCTTATTCATTGTGCGGCGAATTCAAATGCTTCTTACTGGAATGTTTCTCATATGCTACCGAAATGTCAGCGCTTATGAGGTGAACAACGCGGTGGTCGCGCCGGTGCGACCACTCACAAAAATTAGTCGCACTGGCAGAAAAAATGGTCACAGTCTGGAGCCCTGTGTGAATGTGTAAGACTACAGTTTCATTCACAGCTATAACTAGAAGAATTACAAAGTGCAGTAAATGGTAAAACTATATGCACTACAAACCAAGTGTGTTTATCATTACAACAATGAATTAATATAATATGATAGCAAACAGAGCCGGAGTGGGGCTCATTTTCAGTCCAAGAGTTTAATTCACTGTTGTTGTTTTTTTTTGTTTTGTTTTGTTTGTTTGTTTTTTTTTAACTCGTACATTTTAACAAGAATATACACAAATAACAAACGACATAGTAAACTTCTTAAACATTCAGCAATCAAACTTATGAATAGGCACAGCTGAAAAATACATCAAATGAACAACTGAAAAAGACAATAAATTAAAATGAATAGCGGGCATTATTTGGAAGGGGGACTGATTCGGTTTACGAAAAATAGGGGTATTGTTTCTGTACCTAAAGGTACATTTGCCGCGAAAGTACCTTGTATGGTACAGAATATGGTCCTTAAGGTGACAACTGTGGACCTTTGTTTTAATTTAAAAGTACAAAATCAGTTCTGACAGCAAAGGGTACATAACTGTACTTTTAACAAGCTTGAGGTACAGGCAAATTATGCAGCAAATCACAGATAACAAACCGTAATTTAAATAGAGTGTGTGTTTATTGAATAAAAAAGGCTACTGGTAAATTTCCATCTAATGCTTGGTCAGTATGACCTATTATAAACTTAGCTGGGATTTCAGATATACATTACATTGTTTTCATGCAAATTATAACTGGATAGATTTAAAATATAATATCAATATAGGATCATCATATAGTCTATTCAAGTACCAATAACACTGTAAAACATAACAGTGAAATTCGCAAATTCTAAGTTACTAGAAATTAATTTAATCTATTATTTCCATACAGTCTATTATTATGACCACAACATATTTAAAAGAAATATGAGCTTAATTTATGAATTCTAATATAGTTTTTTTTTTTTTTTTCGAGAAGTCACGTTTGTATAACATAGGGCTCTAGGTTATTATGCTTTATATCTTCCATAACTAATTAAATAGCCTAACTAAACTGTAATATATTACTTTTCATAACTAAATAAATGATAATATAATAAATACATAAATCTATTTCATACTAAGCATAGATTAATCCTTTTAAAAGTTTTTATCACCATTTCTTACTTGTATGTTTGGCACAGTTATTTTTTTAGGATTACTGTTAAACTAATGTAGTTTGATTTGTATATGTTATCTATTTTAATTTTAGTTACAGTTGTAGTAATGTTTGTCATTTTATTAGTTTTTTCCATTATGTCTGTATAAGTTATTTATTAAGTTTTAGTTTTATTTAATTTGAGTTATTTTAGTACTTCAACAAACTACATGGAAATGAAATATTGAATTTATGGATGTGTGTGTGTGTGTGTGTGTGTGTGTGTGTGTGTGTGTGTGTGTGTGTGTGTGTGTCTGTGTGTGTGTGTGTGTGTGTGTGTGTGTGTGTGTGTGTGTGTGTACATACACGTAGTTGTTTTTGGTGTCTGGCTTAATTTTATGTTAAAATCATTATTACACATACCTTTTGTTCTCTTAATATTTTGAATTGTTTGTAGCTTTATTTTGTTTTCATTTAAATGTTAAGTTTAGAAATTTTGTCATATGCATTTCTCATTTTTTAATGTGTGTGTATATATACTATTTATAAAGTTTTAGCTTTTAGTTTTGGATCAGTTTTAGTTGTTTTAATACAACAATTGATTGTTTCTGTTGTCCTCATTTGTAAGTCGCTTTGGATAAAAGCGTCTGCTAAATGACTAAAAGTAAAAGTAAAAGTAAAAGTAAAGTAAAGTAAAAGTAATTACTTACTCGAGGCAAAATATTATCCGGGTATTTTTCAAAAACCGCGCGCAATTTTCAGTCAGTCACGTGCTCCGCACATCTGCTCACTCACGCGCTCACGGAAAACAACAGGTAAGCATTTTGAACTTCTTTATTCCTATTTAAAGCACTTTTGAATGTTTTGTGTTTTATTGTCAACTTTATCTGAGGATTAACCAGCTCAGTTATCCTAATGCGTGTAACATTAGCTAGCAACGAAGCGTGGAGCTAACGCGCCATTACATCAAAGTTATAAACGGCAACTCTTAAATATGCAGTGTTATACACAACAGTTTGTCAGTGATAAATTAAGGTTTTTTTTAAATTATTTTATTTTATTTTTTTTATTTATTTTTTTAGTCGTTTCTCACGACAGACCCTCTTTAACCGTCACTCGCGCCACAGATCTGAAGGTAAAGCAAACACACATTCCCTGTATTACAATACCTTTAAACTTTTTGTTAATCATTATTTATTATCCGCTTTGTCAATATCTAGTGATGCTGATGAAGTTTACTAATTCTGCCGAAGCCCCGGTGAACAAAGGGGCTGAGGAGCGTTTATAATGGCTGTTTTGTTAACCTGAGTTAACATTTTAGACTGTTATTTGCTCCTCACGTTGTCTTATTTAAAATTCATACTCACAAATTGATGTCATGAGTTTGAAATCAATCTTTTCAAAGGCATTGAGGGGTGGTGTGATGTCATTGGCAAGAAACTAACTAATATGAGCCTAAAATGAAGTAGAATTCACATTAAACAAATTGATGGGCTTTAGTGTTGTACCAGATGTAATTTGTCACGTTATAAACATTTATTTAAATACTTTGTTCTTCAGTTTTTATTTTTTGATGAATTGCTATTAATACAAATACAATGATGACCAGAAGTGACCAGCAGCACAAATGTTAAGTCTTCTGAAGCGATAACGTACTATACTTTTTTGTGAATATTGGATTGAAATTTAAACAATCAAAAAGTGAATACACAGCACAGATGAAAAATATACCCCAACTAACATCTCACAAGAATGGCATCATGGCATCTAAGGACCAATCATGTTTGATGTTAATGTAGTGTGCCACCATTTTGATTCACACTGAATTAGCAGAGTGAATAACATCTTATATTTCACTTTGCCTATCATTCTGTCAAAGTCTTTTTGCAATTTGTGTTGGTTCAGAAGAATACCAGTGAAGTCTTTTTAAGTTCTGATTATAGTTATATAATTAACTAATATAGATGGGGGAAAATATATATATTTTATATTTCTGCTTGCACTTATCCTAAAGTTGCTTTGGGTTTTTAATAAAGATGTCAGGTAATTGCTAATGCTAAGTTTGTAGTGGTTAAAAGTTGTCTTATTATGATTCATAAAAATAAGCTGCCCATAAATGTTTAATTGTGAGTTAAATTTCCCTAATTTTATGTTTTGTCTTCAGGGACAATAATGTCATCAGTCATTCAAGCTTTGATCCTGGCAGATCTATCTGAAAAGAAGACTCAGCAGATTTTTTCATGGCACACAAGGTAGGACACATGTCAGGACGACTTTATATTTACTTGGCAACATTTTAACATTTTAGCTGTGATCAGCATAAATGACTAAATAGTTGAACATTTGAGTTGTCTTAAATGGATAGTCCACTAAAAAAAATAAAATTATGTCATGGTTTACTCGCCCTCCTGTTGTTCCAAACCCATTTTGAATTAATTTTATTCGTCTTCAGACACATGTATATATTTTTGATATTCTTTCATCATTTTTGTCTATCCATTGGAAGTCTAGGCAATCTTCATTTTCAAGATTCAAAAAGTTTTTAATTTAGGCTTTGGCACATAATAAAAAATCCTCAGCTCAAGCTTCTTGGTTAATTTTGTGTCTTTAGAAGACTTGAATGAAACCACCTTATTCATATGGATAAACTGTCTTTATGTACTTTTTGAAGCTGAATATTGATTGTCTAAACTTTCAATGGATTGACAAAATGGTGAGAGAGTATTAAAATTATCTTCATTTTTGTTCCAAAGATGAACAAGATTCGTATGTGTTTGGTATGACATGACAGTGAGTAAATGGGATAGCATCACTTTAAAGGGATAGTTCACCCAAAAATGAAAATTCTGTCATTAATTACTCACCCTCATGTCTTTCCAAACCTGTAAGACCATCGTTCATCTTCGGAACACAAATTAAGATATTTTTGATGAAATCTGAGAGCTCTCTGACCCTCCATAGACAGCAAGGCAACTGAAATGTTCCCAGACCCAGAAACGTAATAAGGACATCGGTAAAACAGTTCATGTGACAGCAGTAGTTCAACCTTAATTTTACAAAGCTACGAGAATACTTTTTGTGCGCAAAAAAAAAAAAAAAGTCTTTATTCAACAATTCTTCTCCTCCAAATCATGCCTTCCGCTGTTATCGAGAGTATCTCTATATGTAAACAATGCATCCGCATGGTGCTGCTGACGTAGAACATGCATGCGCAGAGCCTTAAATGCAGAGGAACACACACGCATGCGCCATGATACTCTCCATAATGGTACCCTAGGGTGACGCAAAGGAGAAGAATTGTTGAATAAAGTCATTATTTTTGTTTTCGTTGCGCAAAGAAGCATTCTCATAGCTTCGGAAAATTGTGGTTGAACTACTGATGTCACATAGACTTTACCGATGTCCTTACTATGTTTCTGGGTCTGGGAACATTTAAGCTGTGTTGCTGTCTACGGCTGGTCAGAAAGCTCTTGGATTTCATCAAAAATATCTTAATTTGTGTTCCAAAGATGGAACGAAGGGTGAGTGATTAATCACAGAATTTTCATTTTTGGGTCAACTATCACTTTAAGCATTGTTTTTCTTACTGTACTGCAATAAAGAACCTTAGATTGTTAAATTAAATAGTAATGTAAATTAACAAATTCAATTCAAGCTCTAAAACATTCAGCTGATATTCAGCCCTGAAAAACCTTCTGATAAACCACTCTGGAAGTTATGATGTTAAAATTAAAGTACTACAGTGTTTTAAATGGGTACATACCTTATTGAATAAACACTTCTCTGATCTTTCACACCTTTATTGTCATTTATGAAAATTTAAATATGATGTCCGCTTTGTTTAAATATGATATTTGGTGACATACACTAACACATTTTTTTTACTGCATTTAGAAAAGGGAGCCTGATCAGGTGCTGAAGGTGGCTGTCACCATCTTTGCTGTTAAGGAGGAAGAGGGAACACTGTCTTTAAACCCATTGGATGTTTTGATTGCATCTGAAGATGTCTGCAAAGTCTTGGGTCAGTTTACAGGTGCTGTTTTTTGCACTAATGTATTCCCTTAGTTACAGTATACAAATCTCTTAAAGTTTGTATAGAATGTGCTGTTAATCGTAAGGAAAACTTTTTTTTTTTTTTTTGCATAAAAATTATCCACTGTGTTTCAAATTATTTTGCAGTTATTTATTATTATTATAATTATTATTATTATTATTAATTATATTTAACAATTAAATGGATTTTAAACATTTCCTTTGTGCGTTCTTTACTTGTTTGGTGAAAAGTTTGATAAGATAGCTTAAATGTTATATTTTTGACTAAACAGCCCACTGATTTTGTTTTATGCTTGAAAACATTTATGTTGTGTTTCAATAAATACTTAAAATTCTCCTGTTCTGTCATGATTTCTTTGTACCAGTGTTTTTGCTTAGTCTTATGTAACGTTATTGCTTTGAGTTTGATGAACTTAAACCATTGAAGGCAATCGGTTTCCTCAAACCATTTAAGTAGTTATAGTAGTTAAGACTTAGATTTGTTACCTGACTTCAGACTGAGTGGAATAAAAAAAAAAAAAAAAATTAGTTTACTCTAATAATTGATTAGCCAACACAAAAAAAAATAAGTAAATTTAACTCCATGTATATGAGTTTATAGTACTCATACCTTAAATGGTTTAAGGCAATCAGTTTCCTCAAATGGTTTGAGTTACCATAACTTGTCGGGTTATACATTGAATATTAGATAAACATGGACTGCCTCTGTGTTTTGTATTTAAAAATGGTTAACAAAATGCTCACAAAGCCTAATGCTTCTGAGGCAATTAAATCACCCCATGCAAGTGTACTTTTTCACTCAGAAATATTACGTTTTTTAGGACAAATCAGTTCAGCAGAAGATTAGTGAAATATGGAAAAATATCAGGATGTAATATTAAACCATACCAGGACACAAAGGTACATTTCTATCACTAGGGGTGCATAAATGTTCTTTTAGAGGTACAAACAGGAAGGTACAAAATTGTACCAACGTTCCGAGGTACATTGCTGTACCCTACTAGGGTACAGCTGGAGCGACAAAGCATTTATACCTTTTTAGGTACATTCTTGTACCTTGATTTTTCTGTGTTGTCCTTTTGCATTATCAATACTATTTTCCTGTTCATCACTGTAAAGCTGCTTTGACACAAGCTGTTTTGTATGAACCGCTATATAAATAAAGGTGACTTGACTTGACTGTTTGGGAGCAGAGCAGGGTCGGAAATTAATGGTGGCTTGTGGTAAAAACGCCACCAAAATGAACAAAAATGCAGCACAAATTCAAGACAAATGGGCAAAAATTGCCCCTGTGCAATTAAACTAAATAAATTACGGCTATCACGATTAAAATGCAATGTGAAAATGAATGAAAAGTGTCAGTTTACGACTGAAACATTGAGATCTGTATGTTGCATCAGATTGCTTTTTATGCATTATTTTTGTACCGTTGAGCATTATCACAAACATATCTGTTGAGATCATGAATGCATTGGCAAATTAGAGGCATTTTTTCAGCACTGAAAATGCTGGAAAAATGACTGCCTGCCAGATTATGACTCTCCTCATTCATGTTTCAGATTAGAAAAATTGGGTAGCGGCTTCGATGAGCGGAGTGATGAATCGAAAATTCTACACTGGCTCAAATTTAACAGCAGCCCACTGGGAACTCCCTGATTCTCCCGAGGGTCACTCCAGGTCTGATAACAGATTTCGGTTAAACTGCTATGCTGCTTGCTGTTGCAATCTGGACCAGTTTACAGCATCAAGCAGCATAGCAGACTGTTTCTGCACAGCTATAATAAGTGGAAGTGGCTGACACCGGAAGCCTTGTACACTCATTTTAAAAATGCCCATGCTCGCTCTTGTTGTGTCCATGAGGAGTGCTATTTGTATGACACTTGCTGCTGCCTATATGTAGAGCATTCGATAACTTATCAGATTGCATTACAATTAGGATGCTGCTTTAAAAGGCAACTGCCTATGTAGGTAGACGACGTTCATTCTGATTTTGGCCTTTGCTTCTAAATATGGCTAGATTCATACCTTTGTGTTGTTTGGTTCATTGTGTTAATATTTTACACATTTAAGATGTATCTTTTGCAACCAGGCGATTGCCAGGCAAAATAAAATGCATTGTCTTCTGTCAGTGCATGTCTATGCTGCCTGTGTAATGTTGATGCATTGATAAAGAACTCTGGCTTATTTGTAAAATATTTTTACCTTTCAGAATCTTCCAGTTGTTTAGTTATTCATATATCTGTGCATGGCATTGCATAAGTGTTTTTACCAGCTTTTTTCTAATCTTATTCTACATGACAATGCCACATGTGCCAACTGACATTTTTAATGGGACCTTTTTATATTTATGTTTGTATTTGATAAAGTTTGGATAAATGACCCCAAATTTCCAATTAGTTCTCTTTAATTCCTGTAAATTCCAAAACTTGGAATACTTCCAAAATTCGCCAGTTTAACTTCCCATGGAAAGTTTCAGGAAATGTACAGGAAATTTTCCGCCCCTTGGCACCCCTAATTGTAAATGTTAGAGAGAGACACTTACACGATGAAATTACAGTCTGACAGAAAGATTCAAACCCAACAACTGCCTCTGATATTTTCTAACAAAACAGAGGTTGTTTTCCAGTTGGACAGGGAATTATTTTAGCTGGGTGTTGAATCACTAGAGCCATTAAAATACCTCACTTCCAAGAGACATGACCACGTCACTGACTCCCTCTGCTTGCTTAGTGACCATATAAATTACATTTACAGCTACAAAGAACAACAATCATGAAAGTCATCCTTTCTTACAGTCTTTACATTGAGAAGAGTACAATGGCAATAGTGGATTGATAGGTAAAGCTGTAAAAGGAGTTGAAATGTGTGGAGCGAGAAAAAAGGCTCACAGTAGACTAGAAAGGGTTGACATTGTTTCATCTGCAACCCCCATTTTGCAGTTACATGTCAATACAGCTCTAGGTCCTGAGGTAAGTGTAAGACTTGCTGAGAAATTTAGCAACGCTATTTTTTTTTCTGAGTAGACCATTGTCCAAAAATATGTGACACTTTTAGATGTCACTAGCTGAAGTCCCCTAGTTTTACAAAAAACTGCACATTTAGAGTTTAAGCAAAATAATTCACACAAATTCACCATTTAAATGTTGAGCTGCACAAAACTTCATATTAATTTGAAATTGTCTGATGACATCTTATGATGTGATTTCTTATGACATGATATCAAAATATAAATGTCTAACATGAGTCCACACATACACCAAATATCTTATGATCACATATCTTAAGAAACAGTTTTACAGAGGGGTTTTGGCTTCAAGTCATTTGTCACTTTTGACACCAGTGTGCTGTTGTAAGCGGTTCCATTTAACCCTAATTTATCAGCAAAGATACAAGATGGACTTTGCTGTAAAAACCACATCATTAGACACATTTCAGTTGGATCGCAAATCATCTACATGGGCCAATGGTGCTTGGAGCCTGATGATTACAGCTTGCAGCTATATTGTTATTATTAGAATTTTACAGAACAACAGTAAACTTACAATATTAACATGTATGACTGCCTTCATTTCTTTGCATTCAAACATTAAACCATTGAGCTTTTATTGTGGTGGAAAACCGCAGGAAGACCTCTTAACACTTCTCATTGTTGCCAACAAATTTATAAATGATTCTCATTACAAATTTGAAAAGATTGCTGGCACGCTGCATTCCCAAATGCAAATTATAAGCGACTCACAGCACTGGCAGAGTTCATGAGGAGTAGGATTTACTGTGAATCAAAATGGAAAATGAACCCAGTGCTTCACTCTAAAACATGCAGCGTGCCAGACTATAATACAAATAATAATTAAATACAAATAAAAAAATCACATTCCTGTTGACAGAGTCAGAATTCAATGATTATGAATCTATTGTAGAAATATTTTCAGCAAGGAAGCAAAACATGTTTGCAAAAAGAGATTTATTCTGGATCATCGATTTAAGTTTAATGTTTGTAGTGATTATAATTCTGATACCTAGTCATGTAGCTTCCTTTAAAATATAGTTACCACAGTAACATTCTAAGTCAGTTAAATTCAGTTAGTTGCCTTTTTTAAGTAGAACTTCACACAACAAACTTGCAGCAGCTATTCATCTTGTGATCATCTGTAGAAAGCATTGTCTGTAAGTTTTTATGGTTAATTTGTATGTAATTTGTTGAATTTATTGTTTCTAAAGCTATGAAAGAACTGTATACCATAAATGACACTAAAAGGAGATATTATTGTGTTGTTAGAGATAACTATAGCTTCACTATTCTTCTCCTTTCTATAGCTTCACTATTCTTCTCCTTTCTGTCCTTCCGTTTCAACATGCAAAGTCAATGTGGTGTGGAATAAAGTGGCATTCTCCCACAAGTCTACGGGTTGGAAAGTTTATCTATCGGTCTAACTTCGGGAAGAGAGACACCAAAGTGAGGGCAGAATAAGATTACAATGATTTAGAAAACATTAATTGGTCTGAGGGTAGACTGGTCAAGTATCACTAGCTGTATGCAGAAGATGAAGCAGTAAGATACAGATGATACAGATTTAAATTAAATTTAAAAACAAAACTTGTAAACACAACACTAATTTCTTCACTGTCAATCAAAAACTCAGTAGCCAATGAGAACTGACCACTGCTAGCCCTGCCCACACTAGGGATTTAATTTCGTCTTCATGGACATTTAGTGCTTCCACTTTTAAGCTCCATGGTTCTTTGTAGTATCTTTGTCATGATTCTTTGTAGTTCTTTGTAGTATATTTGTATGTAGTAAATTTGTAAACTTTTAAAGAACTATCCATCTTTTGACAAACTTTGTGACAGAAAAAATTATGTGCAACTATTTAAAGTTACAAAACTGGAAGATGGTAATGTTACAAAAAACAACAACAACAATATAGGCAAATAGACTAGTGGTTTAAATTTGCATTATACGAGAGTTATTAGAACTCTCCGGGAGACTGTGGGAATAAAAATGCTGTGGTTAAGTTGTCACCTCTGAGTCTGTGTATATGAGCACCACCTTTAAAGCCTGGCCACTGAATGCCTATGAAATACAACGCATGCTTCTTTTAAGGCCAGGACACACCAAGCCGCCTTCAAAGAACTATAGCGGGAATGAAACCGATGGTGTTGTCGCCTTGTACAACTGACTGCAAACTAGCTTGTGTGTTCTGCGCCTGCACGTGAGGAATTAATGTATATCAGCAGCTATCAATAGTCTATATTCGTCAGTTAAAAGGAGACAGCGAAACAAGGATATACGAGATATACAACATACGCGTAGATATACAAAACATAAAGCAGTGCTTACCATTTTGAATATCAGTTATGTTGATAACTTTCTTCATTTTAAGCAGCTCATGTTGTTATAAAACATGGTGAATCGAGCAACTGCCGTCAACGAGAGCCTATGTGTGGAGCACACCAAAAATAACTAGCTCGACAGACGCTCGCCGACCACCTGATGACTGACCGTTGACTTGGTGTGTCCGGCCTTTAGTTAGACTTGATGACTACAATGTGAAACAGTATGTTCTCAAAAAAAATTGTGCTGAAGAGATACCGGAGTCTCCTGGTCTTAGCTTCTCAGTTTCGTACAAAGCACTACATTTGTTCTTTAAGTTTACAGAGAAAAGTAATTCAGCAATATTATTAAACTTTAAAGCAGTTATATTACTTTCAGCTACGTTTCCACTATTTTCTACATAATCAGTTGGACTTTTCTGAAACACGTTAGGAACATGAACAGCACTGCTCATGTTGAATTCAAGTCAGATCTAATGTGCTGGTCTAAAACAGGCATCACTGTGCTCAAAGCTGAATGAATGGTGAGTTACATAATGCTCACCTAAGAGTTGAGAGTCACAATCTGTTCTGAAAAGCAGTCACTAAAGCAGCAAACATCTCCAAACAAAGTTTTGCTAGTAGTTTTTCACATTAAAATGTAGAAAAGCAAGGAATCAAACCTCATGTGATTCATTTTGAAAGAAATCAATTTATAATGTGATGACTGTAAAATTCAGGTCATCTCTGGGGTTGTTTATAATTTATTGCCATCTGGTGACATTACCAATTCAGCACGTCTCACATTTAGGACATTAAGGAAGCTAATGTCCTGTGAGGAATTTAGCCCCACCATGTCACTTAGTCAAAACGGACATTAGCACCACTCTGTTAAATTTACTAAGGATTTATAAAAGGGCTTATGTTTATGATTTCATATTAGTGAGCATGCATCATAGCAATTATTCACTACTTATTAAACGTGGTATAATATTAATTATCAAGTCATGTTAATTTATATCGCTTTATGCAATACTGATTGTTTTAATTAGATGTCCTAATTAGATGCATGTGATAAAATTCCAATGACAAGCAACACTTAGATCTTACACTTAGATCTACTGCCCAATTAGTTATGTCAACAAATATGATTCATGTATCTCAAGAATTGTTTCATTATGTTTCATTTTGATGTGATCAGGCATTTGTGGACAACAAACAGATGCCTTTTGCTTTCAGACGAAACATGAATCCAGAATAAGGTTTATTACTTCCAGAGAAACTTCAATTTATCTTTCAATAAGATAATATGTAACTGCTATAGTAACATCCAACTCAGTCACTTGCATTTTTCAATCTTCTGCACTTTATCCATTCATGATATCCATCTAGTAGCTGTTAGTTACTCTCGTCTATCATTGTGTTAATGAAATCCCTTTTATTACACTAGTGCCTTCCTTGTGTTAATTATAGAGTAATAGGCCCTATGAGTTAATGATATGTCACAAATCCTTCAGATTGGTCAGCTAACAACTACCTATAATTTATATAGTTGTTTATTCAACAATCTTCCATGATTGTCCTTTACTGGTCAAAGTGAAATGCCTGGCTGGTGCCCAGTAAAATAGGAAGGAATTATCTGACACTCTCACACTCACCTTAAGTGCCGTGACCAAAAACTCAATATTAATATTAATATTTAAGTCCAAAATCATTACACTTTTGAGGTTGAGAAGGAACCCTCAGCCGTAGAGTCAGCTAATTTTCAAAATTAAAAGCCAAATTAACTTTTAGTCCTCTGCCATTTAAGTAGACACATCCTATCCAAAGCGATTTACAGTATAATAACAGTGTTGTTTGCGATTTCATTCATTAAGTGCTTTTGCTCAAGGGCATATTATTGATTGCTTGCTACCTTCTAGTCCACAGCAACTATTTCAAGGGCACATTATTGAAAGAGGTGATTATACAATATAATTAATATGATTAAGAAACAAATGTTACCTGGATTGTCAGAGAAAAGATTAGACTGCCGCCAACAGTACATAAGAGATATGGTTCTTTCCAACTCAGCAACTGATAAACAGTGTTGGGGAAAGATACTATTAAAAGTAATGCATTACAATATTGCTTTACTCCACAAAAAGTAACTAATTGTTACTTAGTTACTTACTTAGAAAGTAATATATGTTATTATGTAGCATTATGTTATTTTTACTTTACTTTCTCCTCATATGGCCTGGGCTTGCTTGTTTGTTTTTTAATTTTAAAAATGTTCTGTTTTTGGCAAATGTAATATCCCTTTTACACCAAAAGTGAAATAAATAAGCCTCAGGCCTCATTTTTGTGCTAACATTTAATTATTGCAGGTTTGCTTCAAATTATGAGTTTGCATTTCACTCTTTTTATCCATTTTGAGAAATACCGAATGTGTTTTTGTGCAGGTGAGATGACTAAATGCATGTTCACATTTAGTCTAGAACTACAGTAACCCTCATATTTACACAGCGAACCCAACGCCTCTGCAGTCACTCCTGATTTCTCTCAACATGGAGACAGAAATGGGGGAAAAAGTAACTGGCATTACTTATTTGAAAAAGTAACTTAGATATTTTCTTGTAAATCAAAAAGTAATGTGTTACTTTACAAGTTACTTGGAAAAAGTAACATGATTACGTAACTCACATTACTTGTAATGTGTTACCCCCCAATACTGCTCATGAGTACCCTAAGCATTCACAGAAAAAGGGGTTGAAAGGCTATTTTGGGAAAAGTCTGGTGATATGCATAGGTTTGCATTCCTCATATCCTGAAGAGGCCAAACACTATAGTAGTTACTGTCACTAGACTTAAATTGCACTTGAAGTCCAAGAGTGAAGGTAATAAGAAATCTCACAGCTCTCTGCAGTGCAACCTGTTACTGAGTACTTACCTAAAGATAACCATGGCAGTTTTACAAGGGGGACATGCAAGCAGGAAGATCTGCAAAAGATAAAGTGATAAGCTCAATAACAATGACTCTTTTGGACAAAGCACATTTTACATCAAGCAGTGAAACTAGTAATGCAAACTACTAGTCATGAGAGTAACTGATAACAGAAATTTTACAAGAGGAAAGTCAACAAGAGGACAGCAATTCCAAATAAATGCTGGAATACAACTCTTAAAATAGAATAGAACAACCATTGCTGCAAAGAGAAGGCTGCTCATTCAAGCCATTATAACTGCTGTAAATGAGGGCTCTGTTCATTGTCACGTACTGTGTACCTAGGCATCAGCGGTATATAAATGCAGTCTTTTGAACAAGCGCCAAACCGTACATATCTTATCAGAACAAGTTTATCACATTTTCAGTGGCTGAGTGTCAATCAAACAGACCTTCAGCTACAGAAAAATGGAGACCTGGAGATAACATGACACAATTTTGGACCAGTTCAATGTTGCATTAAGAACCACTCCCAAATCAACACTTTTTTTCTCTGATCATCTTTATTTTCCTTATTTATTCTCTGTAATGCAAACACACCATTTTGACAATACCATCAACATAAACTGTTAAAATTACAGCTCTAAAAACTGAGCATTTGTAATTGAGCTGTTTAAATAATCTTTTTGTTTCATATAAACATTGCAAACAACTTAAAATTATATAGATATTTGTTTATGATAAAACAATTTTGTACTGTGCTGTTGTTTTGATCACTAGTGAGAATGTTCTTTCGGTAGTGATAAAGGCAACTAAGGACAGCCACAAGCCATATCTAATCTAGGTTTAAAGAGATCACATATTGACATAATTTAGTATCTGTTGGGAAAGTAGCCAGTATTTCCCTCTTTGGACAGAAAGAGGAGTCTGGGAGCAGGACACAAGAAGGAAAGAAGCTGAAGCTTGCAAGTTTGGTATCCCTGGACTTTTAGTGGATGGACACAATATCTTAATTTGTGTTCCGTAGATTAAAGTGAAAAAAAAGTGAAAGTGAAGTGACGTTATGAATTTAAAAGCAGAAAAAGTGATTGTACAAACACTGAAGTGAGTCATGTGTACATTAGCACGAGTAGGAAAGTATTTTATTCAGTCTACCTCTTAAAAAAAACAAGAAAAAAAGATGCCTACGCAACTATCTCCCTCATAAATCAGGATCTTCTCAATACCAAAATTACTGCACAAATAATTTTAAAGATATTACATTTTAAAGAAATATTAAAACTCTTTTCTGCTGGTTGAAGGAATTGTTAAGCCAAAATTAAAATTTGGTAATGCATTTCTCACTCTTTTATGTTTTTTTCTAACCATGTTTGTTTTGTTTTGTTTTTCCCTGGCACACACACGAGTGCATGTTCTTTTCCATACACCAGGCCTATTAATAACTTGCCAGAAACAGACTGAAATGTAAGTTATTATTCACTCCTAATCTTCTCCTTCATCAAATCCTGTTCGCACATAATCAAATAAATGCAAACATCATTGGTGTGCCATCTCATGTCTCGTAACTGATCATGGCATTGACATTCAACACAAATTTCAGGATATCTGGGCAACAAACCAGTTTTATATTATTTTTATTTATTTATTTTACTGAACAGCTGGTTGAACTCTGCTGAGCATTATATTGATCTCATCCTACAAGACAACACTTAGCAATTATCTTTATTACTGAGTCCTTGTATCTACTGTACATCAATGTCTTCTTCTTAATGCTGCTCCATTTGGCATTTATTGAGGCTAAAGTAATTCTGCCTAATGTGTCCTGTCAAATACGTTTGTTTTTCACAAGGCAGAGGAGAAAATATTGCAACAATAAGGTTTGCAGGAAAGATGTACTTACATTAAAAACCTGCTATTTAGCTACTGCGGTTTCGTTACATTCTGTATGCACTAAAGGATTTATAAAGCATGTTACTTTCCACATATCTCCCTGTGTATAACTATTATTATTGGTTTTGCACTCAAATTGTGTGAGAGTTCCACTAAGGCTGTTTACAATTCCCAGCTATTCCAGCTTTAATATTTACCAAATGATAAGCCTGTGACCTTGTTCAAATACTGTAAGACTTGCACAAATAAGTTTATTGACATAAGTGGAGCCATATAGTTACTACAACATACTGCGCTTGAGAACACATGCTGAGTTTGCATATTTGAAGCCCGGTAGAGTGGCATCATAGCACGCCATAAAAGACAGGCAATCTCGGGCTGGACTCTGCAAATGAAGCGAGGATTTATCTAGTTGCTTAATATGGGAAAGGCTCACCTTGAGAACAGGAACCTGTCATGTTACAATAAAAAAATGCTTATGCCAGAGTAGGTTGGGCAATATATCAAATATTTACACCTGATTTAGAAGGCGATTAAGCAACACTGACGATTTCATGGCGCTTCTTATTTGACCATTAACTTTCACAGATTTGAGATCTGTGCTTCTCTTCACCTTTATTTGTATATTGCTTTATACAATAGAGATTGTTTCAAAGCAGTGTTTACAGTAAACAGGGAAGCAATAGAAGCAATGATGCACAACTTTAGCAAATATGTGAAAAATCAAAACAACAATAGTGTCATTCAACCATGTTGAAACATGAAGGTCATTTAGCTAGTAACAAACCACTGGCTTATTAATGGCCATGAACGTGCAACAAGTATGATAACATCAAAACAGAGAGATGTTCCAAAGGTTTGCATGAGGCAATTTTCAGATATTTATTATTATATATAATAATATTATGTAGTAGTATTATTACAGTGTTTTATTAATGATTAAAAGTATTTTAGCATAAATTTAAAAAATAAATACTAATAAAATAATAAATTTTGCCATTGCTTAAAATGGTTTGCATAAGTTCCATTATTCATGTTCAAATGTTTAAGTAACATTTTAGTATAGAAAATGTTTCAGTAATAATTTGGTTGCAAAATACCACAACTATTCACAAATGCCGCCATATAAAAAAGTACTGATAAAAATGTATGCAGGTAAACGTTGTTTATTACTATTTATTAATAGTATTATTACTGTATAGTTATATTGGTACATTTAACAGTAACTAACAATTCTGTATCTATGTTTTCTGTAACTGTGTTTAAAACAGCATTTATTCATCTAGGTCAAGGGTTCCTAAACTTTTTTTTGTCAGTGGAAACCCTTTGAAGCAAAATATTTAATTGAAGTGCTCCCTGTAATTAAGCTAATCCCAAGCATATATTGAACTGTGATATTACTTTTAATTCTTATGAAAAGTCTTGCTTCTGCTGTGATGAGACATCCAAACACAAAGCACAAAGACTCTACTGCTAATGGAAAGGATATTCATACATCAGTCTCCACAAATACCAACAAGCTCTAATACAAATATTTATGTCTTAGATTTGTCGCTTTCAAACATTCAAACTCTTAAGTTTTTAACATGCCAAATCCTCCAGCTTTCATTTTGGCTGAATATTAGTGAAGTGCTGCGCTGCAAATTTCTGTCAACAAATACGTTGGAAATTATGCGAAAGTGAATGTTAATCAAGAAAACCTAAAAATCATGTAATATAATGAATGCAGTCACAGATATTTAGCAGAATATTTGTTACCAAACTTTAGAGATCGGCTTCCATAGTATCCATATTACCATCAACAATTTACTTACCAACGTTCTTCAAAATGTCTTCTTTTGTGTTCAACAAAGAAACTCATATGGGTTTGGATGAACTTGAGTAAATGATAGAATTTTCATTTCTGGGTGAACTTTCCCTTTAATGCATTTGCTTGAAGTAAGCTTTAATGAAAATTTGTGTCTTCAACATTTTACCATGTAATAACCACTTTCAAAAATCAATAAGGCACTAAAGACCTAACTATATTAGTGAACACTGTCACTCATCATACAACACTGCCTCTCGTTCCTTTTTACTGAAATAATACACTTTACTTTGATTTTTTTTAATCTAAAATCTTTATGGTGAAATAAAAGTTAATGTTCATGTTATTTGTTAAATACCCAAACAACCTCTGTAATTATTTTTGCCAAACATATATGATTTTCTTGTGCAAATGCCGTGAGGAGATAGACCAGCAGTGATGAAGGTGAACAAATATACTAAGAAAATTTACCATCTAATGTGTTGTCAACTACAGGCCTATATTTATAGGCTCCCAGTCCCAGCACAATACACTATTTTGACTGCAGCCCTTTCTGGCCTTCGTGTATAATTTTAAAATATTCATCATGATGGCCCTACCTGATGCACACAGCATACAAAAAATGTGTATTTTTAATTGCATTTTTAACTGTTAAATCCATTAACAAGAAAATGCTTTTTATCTTCTCCCTTTGTACTATACTCACTGTACCCTTCAACTGTCTGAAAAAAAAAAAAAAATCCATCATAAAAATAAATTGATGCCCGTTAGATGTGATGCACAAGCACAAAGGACCTTCACAGCACGTTTACATAATGTGCATATGTTCATAATGTGAGTAAATGATGACAGAATTTTCATTTTTGGGTGAAGCATACTTTCAAGGACCAGTATATTTCTTTATTTTAATTTTCGGATGTAATATGACCTTGACATGTTTTGGAAGATTCAATTGAATAAGTTTTCATGTCAATAATAATTAAAAAAAACAAAAAAAAAAAACACTATATGACTGAATGTGAAACAGATTACTCTTAATTCACCAGGTACATCTAAACTGTACATCGGTTTAAACAGCTGCAAAAAAAGGGGCACAACAAATTTCAATACTTCCTTCTTTTCAGAATTAATCTCTTATTTAAATGTGGTGACAGCTCTCATTTCCTTCCTATGTTTGAGAGCCAGCTAACTGTAGAGAGGAACCACAAATGATAAAAAGTTCAGAATTGCACCTAGGTATGTGTTGTGCAATGTAAGAACATGTTTCTTAAATTAGCAGGGCATGCACTGACATTCAATGCTTGGGGAAAAAAAAATAAAAAATTATTGCTTCAAAAACTAGCTCACCCAAAGCTGCTCAATGAAGTAATCTGAAGTTGAATGCTTTGTTCATTCAACTTTTCAAATTTTGAAACTACAACCCATATCTTGTCAGAACCACATCCGCAGAATATTTTTTTTTTATGATTTTATCAGAAATATACTTACTTGCACCATTGTGACCACATGACATGGATTGAGGAGGTATATGACAGTCTTTGTGGCAAACTTAAACCCAACCTCAACTCCAAAAGTCATGCACAGAGCCACAAGCAACAGGTTCTTGCCCCAGGTGTCTTCCTTACTCCTCCTGCCGTCTTTCCCCACATCTCTGACCTCTTTCGGGACATTCAGCTTTTTGATGGCCACCAACACTTCCAGGAAAGAAAAGAACACAATGATCAGAGTCTCAAATATCCTCTGCTGTGGAGAGAGGAAGGCTGCGCACTCAGGGCCTCCATTGCCCTCAAACATGGGGTCCACCCCTCCATACATCCAGTCCAGCAGACTGTAGATATTATACCGAGACATGTTCCTCTGCTCGTATTGGAAAAGGTACGAACAAGACGGAATAAAAGACAGGACACCGATCTCCTGGCGAAACATTAACGTCAAATATGTCTTCGGTGAACGAATGATGAAATGACCGAGGAGGTGGGCAGCCTCAGCTGTTTAATCAGATCCACATCCTTTATGTGAAAGACACCTGTGGGAGAGATCTGGAGACTATATGACGCGATGTATATTATTCACAGATAATCAAGTTGTAGCTATCCAAGACGCATTTCCAAACGTGGCGCGTCTTGACTGGAAACCGATACTCAGCTAAGACAAGAGTCCAGAATATTCCTTGCCAGAGCGGATCATTACATAAAAGCTTCAAAGAGACCCTTGATCAGCGCCGAGAGGCCTTAAATTTATAAACACAAATAAAAAACACGACTACGGCCGACACGTAAGAGATATAGCTGGCTGTTGCAATGTATCATCCGAAAAATGCGATAAAAGCAGACGCAGGAGGTGCGATGTCTCTGGGTCCATGTGGCGTATTAAAGACCTCCTCACCATAGAAACGCCGCCCTGTTCACGCGGGGCCCCCAAATCCACCCACACCGCAACACGCGTGCGCGTTCAGTTTCTCCCGAAAACCATCAGCAGCATATTAATATGCCCGTTCATTTCCCGGAAGAGGACCAGAGCGCTGGGGCCCCACCTTCTTTGCGTAAGTATGTACTTGTTAACCCCTTCAGTGCCGGTGTAGCTGTACATGTGATGGTTAAATTTTCGTAAATGATACCTCACAAATACAAAAAGTGGAAGGTAAACTATCTGACAAGAGAGCAATAAAAAGAAATACAGTATTTAGTCCAGAAAAAAAAGCCCACTGCCCAGTCTAGAAAAGATATTTAGAGGAGTAAAACCTTACTTATAATAGGCTAATAAATTAGCCTATATCAACGAAAGCTGAAGGAGCCTAACGAAATACAGACACGTTTTCTCTCCACTTGATGGAATATTTTTTATCCTTCTTGCAGGGATAGTTCATCCAGAAATATAAATATAATATAATAAATTATTATTTTATTAATAATCTTATATTACTAGACCTCAATTCACCTTCAAAACCATTTGTCATTGTTTACTTCTCTCCCGCCTCTCAGATGTAGGTGTCACAGGTGTTGCTCTTTCTTGGTTTTCCACCTGTCTCTCTGATTGACAGTTCTACATCTCAATGCATACTTTTCAGTTGCCTACTGTCTCTCTGAAGCAAGGTGTTCCTCAAGGATCTGTTCTTGGACCGTTACTATTTTTATCTATACACATCCCCTAGATCAGTTTATACATCAACCTGTTTCAACTACCACTGTTAAGCAGATAACATTCACTGCCTGTAAAACTGTCATCTTTCACTCACCCTCATGTTTTCAGAAACCCCGATGACTTACTTTCATTTGTAAAGCACAACATAATATATTTTACATCTAAAATGAAAATGAACATCAAATTCAAATTTACTAGAATGGAACTAGAACTGGAACTAGGCTTGAATTCAAAAGACATTTTTAATTCAATTCTGAAATATGTGCAACTCTTAAATTAAAACAATGAATGAAAATAAAATAATGAAAAAAGACCCAAAGAGAAACAAACAGTTATAGAAAGTTGTACACGTACGTGTTAACATTAAAAACATCTTAAACTAACCTAAACTAGATTTATGGTCCTAGAAGATGGTATCCCAGCCTGCCTTGTTATAGAAAGGATTTGACCAGACTGTGACATCATATCTAAACTAGTTAAAACCTGTTTAAACCAGCTAGGACCCTGCTTAAGATTGAGATGATTTCATCTTATTCACTTCTTATTCTTCGTCACAAATTATGATAAGCTTTGGTTTTTAACATATGAATCATGAATTAAAACACTTATTCACTTCTTATTCATCATCATTATTGATGATAAGCTTTGGTATTTAACATATTGAATCATGCATTAAAACACGCAGCACACATTGGTTCCTTAAGCAGTCTATTTGCATAAACGCTGACTGTTATTAGAGAAGACCATTCCTTTTACGTTAGACGTGTTTGGGGCGTTTTACAAAGTACAATCCTAATAGATTCATGATACATTGATTCAAAAGCAACCCCTTGTGGTAAATGTAGTAACGACACTTCAGTCCAATATTTTGTCTAATGTTTTTTTTTTTTTCATTGTAATTTTATTGTTGATAAAATGGGGGTTTTCAAGGATTGATATTCTTATATTACTAGACCAACTCTATTCTGTATTCTTATATTACTAGACCTCAGTTCACCTTTGAAACCATTTGTCGTTATTTACTTCTCTCCCGCCTCTCAGATGTAGATGTCACAGGTGTTGCTCTTTCTTGGTTTTCCACCTGTCTCTCTGATAGAGAGATCTACATTTCAGTGCATATTTTTCAGTTGCCTACTGTCTCTCTGAAGCAAGGTGTTCCTCAAGGATCTGTTCTCAGGCCGTTAATATTTTTATCTACTACCCCATTGACGCTGTTTCAACTACCACTGTTATGCAGATAACATTCAAATTTGCACTCCCTGTAAATCTGCCCCATCCACTCAAACTGATTCAGTTTCTGCTTGCATAAATGGAATAAAAAGATATCTTTTTAATGAAGGCAGCATAGATGTATTCTTCGCTGCCTATAATTTCCCACAATCTTGTGCATTCCCACAATGCAGTGACAGTTGATCTAAAAATAAAAAAGGCATTTTAAAGTTGGGGTTGGTGGTCAGTTTGTGTGAAATGTTGTTTTTTGATTATATATATATATATATATATATATTTTTTTTTTCACTTTAAGCAGTAATTTCTACCAACAAATTAGCATTGAATTAAATATTCATTTTGTTATCTCCAAAGCTCTCTCTAATTTATTGTAGATCTTTAATGTGTTTGTAATAAATGTCAAACCAGAATTTAACGTGTTTATTTATTTACTTACTTACTTACATACTTCAGTTTGGTGCAATTTTAACATGAAAGGTGTAGCTATATTTTCAAAGCTCTTTGCAACAAAAATCCCAAACTGATCACACTGCTATTCAATCTTTCAAAACTCTTATGCTTTCATTAAAGTTATGTATATTTCAATCCACATAATCCTTAGTTTAATTTCAAAACAAAACAAAACAAAACAAAAAATAAATAAATAAATCTTTGTAATATGTAGCCTAATGAGAACAGTTCAGTACTTTTAACAATCCATTAATTAAACAGCAAACAAGCAAGCAAGTACATTGTAAACTGTGGGAGTTCAGTTTCTTCAACAGTAAATATGACCAGCATTGGGTTTACTGGCATTAGCTCCTCTTGGGTGGGGAGAATACTGTGTTATTGCTTTTTTTTTCTCTTTCTTTCTTCTTGTAGATTCATTGAAATCACAAATCTGCCTCTACTTTTGAGTTGGGAAAGTCTGGGGGGAGAGTGTTGCCCACTGCACTGCTGAACCTTCTTGATTTTGTTGATTTTAGCCTATACTGTCAATGACTACCACTGATGCATATATGCTAAAGAAAAGACATATAGGATAAATCTAAAAAGTCTGTCAAGAGTCTTGACCGGATTTGACCAGATAAACATTTTATTATTAAATCTGATTCTGAATCACTTGATGCCGTTCAGTTTTACAGCAGTCAGTCATTCTTTTCCAATGACATAAAAATAAAATTTAAGTTAAAATAAAACAAAGCAGTTTCATAGAGACTTCTTTTATGAAACTGCTTCTATTTGTATACACTGTCATTTCCAAATAGTGTTTAAACACACTAAAGATTAGACAGGCTGTCAATTCATAGTGATCAGCTGTTTACTCACAAAAGTCAGTATACCAAAGTATTTTTTTTCTTGGCTGCTTTTGTCTTCCCTGAATAGTGGGAGGAAAAAAATATGTGAGAAGAGCAGTATGTCAAAATTCAGAAATATACCCGGATGAATTACTAATTACTACTTTTTAGATTTAGATTGACTCTCTCTACTTTATTACCACGTGAGGTCACAATAGAGGATAATGAGCACATGAAGAATGTAGTATGTCTGAATTATATTACATACATTCATACTAGAACACACACACACACACACACACACACACACATATATATATATATATATATATATATATATATATATATATATACATTTTTTTTTTTAATGGTTGTGATAAAAAAAAAAAAACATATATTTATTTCAAAATTAATTCATTAATTGCCTATTTCCCTATTCAGAGAATGCATGTGCAATTTTACGTCTGTATAAAATGGAGATTCGTCATTTATCTTTTTTTTAATTTTTTAATTTTTTATTTTTTTGGGGTCCTTGCCACAATTGCCTCTGGTTCACTAAGGGACTAAAGGACTAAAGAATTATGAAATAACTTTCTGACAGAAATCTGGTCACAAGATCACGGAAATGATGCATGCAGTATTACACTATAGAAATCCAATCTGTAAATCTGCTATGAAACTATGTGTATTGTGAAATGCGTTATCTAAATAAACCTGACTTGAAATCTGTCCAGGCAACATCAAAGACAATACGCAAATAAACAAAAAAGGCCCCGCCTGCAAGTTAGTATGACGGGTGGTGATGAACATTGCGCTGATTTCCTGTACACCATACTCACAAACTTTGCTCTGACTTCCTGTATGCCACACTCCCTCTTTTAGATGGCAAGGAACTTTATGATTCACCAAAATGTTTATGCAAATAGAAATCTTTTTGGGGACAGTTAAGGTTAGATTGTTTTAGCAGAATGACGACATCAGTGCAGAACCCACAGAAGGTCAAATAAGTACAGAATGATGAGATACAGAATGATGTAATGGTCTCACACAAGACATATACATTTGACAGTAGATATAATTGTTTCTCATGCTTTTCTTTACCTTTGGTATGAGACAACATCGAAAGTGCTTTTCATCATCAAGCACATTAGATAACAAAATTGTTTTAAGTATGGGTTCATTCTTTGTTCTGTTGTCTCAATTAACAGAAAAAAGTAAAATAAACAATGAAATATTAATTAATTTCATACCAACATTTTTGTATATTTATTTTTATTTATTTAATGTGATGCAATTCTTATCTTCATTTTGATAAAATTATCAAATAAAAATAGTTTATTGTATTTAAAAAGAGAATGTCTTTCATTTCAATTTGTTTGTTTATTCGTAATTATTTTTGTACATTTATTTTTATTTAATGTGATACAATTCTTGTCTTCTTTCAATAAAATGATCATAAATGAAAATAGTTTATTGTATTTAATAAGAGAATTTTGTTCATTTTAATTTGTTTATTTATTCATAATTATTTTTGTACATTTATTTAATGTGATACAATTCTTGTCTTCTTTCAATAAAATAATCGTATGAAAATAGTTTATTGTGTTTAAAAAGAGAATGTCTTTCATTTCAGTTAGATTGTTTATTCATAATTATTTTTGTACATCTTTTGTATTTTTTATTTAATGCTACAATTCTTGTCTTCTTTCGGTAAAATTATCATATGAAAATAGTTTATTTAAAAAGAGAATGTCTTTCATTTCAATCAGTTTGGATATTCATAATTATTTTTGTACATTTATTTTTTATTTAATATGATACAATTCTTGTCTTCTTTCTGTAAATTATCATATGAGAATAATTTATTGTATTTAAAAAGAGAATGTATTTAATTTGAATGAGTTTGTTTCTTCATCCAAGTAAATAAATAAATACATACATACATATAAAAACAAAATAAATACCCTTCACTCATCGATCTCCAGATGTAATAAATTAAAAAAAAGGAGATGGGATTCTTTTTAGAATAGCTTTTGCTAAAACTCTGCGACTCTTTTGTTGATAACTCTTGCAAGAGGTATCTCAGCATGGACCCTGCCCGGGTCCATTCATCTTCAGAATTTTGCAAGAGTCCCTGTCCAAGGTATTGCCTGCGATGCTTATTGAAAGCGTTGCTATCAAAAGGGACTGTCCCTTGTAAGGTGACTAACACACACACAATTCCCAGCCAGGTGAAGGGAGAGACCCAGGGGAAATTTATAGAGGGCAGATAAACTCTGGCCACCCGCACACACGACAGGCTCTCATAAGACGAACAGACAAGCACAAAGTTCTGCCATGTGCAGACACAACACGCTGTCAAGCTCTTCTGCAACCAAGGAAGTCGCTTTTTCCGTATTCTTAGAATTCGGATTAGACTACAGCAGAGGAAGGATGTGGAGCAATAGACAGTTTGCGTGAAACGTCAAGTGAGAAGTTCAGTGGAAATCGGTATGGTGGTAAAAAGGTAGGGTTCTGAGCCAACAAATGTCTTTGTTATAGCACTTGAACAAGCAGTCAAGAGCTCAGAGATGTGCAGCACTGCAGGAACAAGATGTCGCAACACTGGACGGCTCACTGAGATGAAGTAAGTCATTTCTAGAGGGACTTAAAAGACCTCATCTACTATCCTCAGAAAATTAACTACTAAAAACTAAGTACAATTTAAAATTCTAATTTAGGGGCTAGTCATCAAATTGCTGTTTTACCTTTTTGAGAGCTCTGTTGATTATAGCTGCACAAACTACCTGCATTTGTAACCATATCTTTGTTAACTTCCTACACAACCATTTCTGAAAACAGACACTGTTAGTTTATGAACAAAGAAAAGAGTTTCCCTGAAGAAGCATCATATAAGCAATGTTTCCTCTGCATAAAATCTCCATGTCACAAGTATCGTGACAGACCCATGAAGAATACTTTTTCTGTTTAGTTTGTATTAAGTAAGCGTGGATGCTTTTGGGAAATAACCTTATATGCATGCATAATAAGGACATGGTATTCCCCCTAACAGACACCATCAGTTTCACTTTTTCTGAACAGCTCTTTCAAAAAAGAGAAAAAAAAAAAAAAAAAACAGAGATCAGCCACAGAAGAATATGTGAGACTTCAATAGCTGTCGAGGTGGATTATTATTAGCGGACCTGTTAATTATTTACAAATACATTCGTTGCATGATTATAGGATGTCTTGTGGACTACACAGCTACTATTATCTAATGGAGAAATGAAAATGTGCTGGATATGATCAAGGATTGCACTGATATCATTTGCTTACTCAGTACTCAGTGTAGAGTCTGTATGATATCGAAATGCAGCTACATCTGATTACTGGGTCAGTAAAGATTTCACACACTTCAATCAAAAGTTCTTCAAGAAAACTACAAATTATTTTGCATTTATGAATTTCTATTTCTTTCTTTCTTTTTAAAACATATTTCAACATGAATAAAGTGACCAGGACTGCTTTTGTAAAGTTATTCTGCTTTATATTCCATGATGTAGTATACACAGTTCATGTAACAAAATAAAATTTGGTCAAAAATGAGTCTTATACAGTCATTTCTATAGACTCAAATGTTAATTCTAAATTTCACAATCACAATTAAACAGATAAATGTTCAAGGAACCCTTTTCATGGTTTTAGAAGCATACTCATTTCTCTTTTGTAAGCTACATTTAATAACACATCTCTGAAAGAAAAAAGTAAACAACTAAATCAAACAAGCAAATGAAGTCATAATTTTATGAGAATACAAGAAAATTGTTCTAGATTGTTTTGTTAAAGTAATAGTTGATCAAATTAAAGTTATTGCTTAAAATTGACAAGCCAGATGATCATATGACAATTTTAGACTGCTTTGTTAATTGCAATTGGAAAACAAATAATATTAATAACAGCAAGTATTTCATTCCCTCATTGTGTGACTGATATGGAAGCCTTTCTGAAAACGGAAAAAACTGATCATGAAGGGTCAAAGATGAGACGTCCCATTTTTTGAATACACAGAAAGCATATTAAATGCAAGTACTGTGTCTATTTTAATGTTTCAAGTAACTTTTGTGAAAATAAAATGTCAAAATATGGATGAAATCATCATTCAGTGTAACTGATATATTTGTAAAAATGAAACAACATCGTTTTGACCTGTACTTATTAAAATACATAAAAGAAAAAGTGATCATACAAAATTTTATTGTATTTAAATGATTAAAAAGCACTTACTGATGGGTAAAACTTAGTGATTTGAAGGATAGTTGTAAAGATTGACAAAGATTTAAAATGACAATGAATTTGTTTTTAGGGGCTGTACTGTGATCCTGAAATAGAGACTTTTAATGTCTTCTAATGATCCTGCTTCAAAGTTTTTGCCATAGTCTGTGTCTTCTGCAAATTATGGTAAAAATGTGTGATAATCATTATTTTTGCTCAGGAAAATTAAACAGGACACATTCTAATTTATGGGGATTTTTTTTTTTTTTTTTTTTTACTTTTATTGCTTTGATGCTTGAAAACTCCTTTTGGTGTTTAGTGTTTGACTTTGTGATTAAATCTTTGAACCCAAACAATATGGTTACATTATTATAGATATGGTGAATGTACATTCTGTAAACCAGTCGTGACAGTATCATGATGTAAAATTAGGGAAATTGTGGACATGAATGTAGAACAGGCAATTCCCACAACCCCAACAGGTTCGTAATAGAACTGCAAGGGGTTTGAGAGATTGCGACAAATATGTCAATTAAAAACAAACAAACAAACAAATAGATAAATAACTAAAAAATAATAGATAAATAAATAAATAAATAGCACATACAATCACAACAAAATATAACTCTTGAATAATATTACACTTAAATCTTAATTGTAAAGCTATTACATATACTTTTTATATGTAATAGGGTGAATTCATGTAGTAGGCCTTTAAATTTGATTGTACTGTGCTCAAAGGGTTTGCACTTTCAGAGTATAACAATGGTCTTTAATTAAATGGACACTATTTCTTTAAATGATAAAATAAATTTGGCTGAAGCAATATGACCCTGGTGATTGTGGCTACACCTCAAAGAAGGACTCCCTCATCATGAAAGGAAGTAAGCCCTCTGATGTTCATATTTTCATTTCTAGATTATAAGGTTGCTCACTATATGTAAACCAATATTCCTGTGACCTTGAACCTTCACTAATTCTACTCACATTCATTCAATAAACCAATAATCAGTTCTTATTTTACAACTGACATGTATAAATGACTTTTTACATAACAGAAATGAATATACAATCAGGAATATCAGATACAGGGGAAAAGAAAGAGAAAGCAGAAAGGAAGGCAAGGCATGAAGTTGAAGGGGTAGACTCATTCAGTCATCTTTTAGCCAGGTTTCTGTCAGACATACAGTAGAACATCTAGGTTATGCTCTGTAATCATATCCTTTACAAAAAGCACTTTCGTAGAAAGGGATCTAATATTCATTAAGCCAAGCTTTATCAATTGTTCACCTTTATTATATCTGCTTTTTTTTTTTTTTTTTTTTTTTTTTTTTTTTTTTTTGTTGAACATCAATGAAATTGTTACCCTTAAACTGGTTTGGACATTTTTTTGTATTTGCTAGTTCGGGGAACAGACACAGTCTCTATGTATGATAGATAGAGAATGAATGTATGAATGAATGAATGAATGAATGAATGAATGAATGTGTATATCTAAATATAAACATCTGGGCATCTAAATGACAAGTTTAACCAAAAGTGGCCCACTTTACCTAAATTCATTGATTTAGTTTATGGGCAGGTTAGAGAACTGCTTTAGGGAGTATTTATCATCTTCATTGTTACCTGGCTATGTAAATAAATAAATAAAAATTTCCACACATGAAAAATTTAGTTAGGCAAATATAATAAAGGGTTACGCTTTATTTTAAGGTGTCCTTGTTGTGTAATTATATATTTAAGTACTGAGTAATATATGGCTAGGTTTAGGATTAGGGTTTGGTTTAGGGTTACTTGCATGCAATTATGCATAATTCATTGTTATTATAATAGTAAGTACATGTAACATGTGAAACAAGGACACCTTAAAATAAAGTGTTAAAGTGAATGTTCAACTTGTTAGATTAAATCAGTTTGGCCTAAACCAACTAAATTGTGTTGCCCCAACTAAACAGATTAATTTTGAATGAACTAAATTAAACTGTGTGTAAAAACTTTCTTAAATTAAGTGAAGTAAGGGTAATAAATTCATTTTTTTCTGTGTTTTAACACTGCTAGTCACTCTTTCAGAACCTTATCTCATGCATTCATTGCAGTTAGATAAATATTCAGTCCACATAATAACTGTTTCAAAACACAAGATCTTTGTAATATTTATAGTGAGAACTTTTGGTTTAATCACCAAAACACAACAGTATGATATTCTTTCAGTTTAGTACTTTTAATGCTATTCAACAGCAAACAATGCAAACTGCATGTTTCAAACCAGCCATGTTGCACACCATGCAGTTCTATGGGATCATACAGTTAGGTTCATATTTGGACAAAGGCACAATTTTTGTTATGTTAGCTGTTGACTAAAACATATTCAAGTTACAGTTATATAACGCATATGGACTTAAAGTGCACACTCTGAGCATTAATTTGAGGGCATTCTCATCAAAATTGGAGGAAAGATTAAGGAATTACAGCTCTTTAATATGTACATCCCCCCTTTTCAAGGGACCATAAATAATTGGACAGTTGACTCAAAAGCCATTTCATGGACAATCGTGGGCTATTCCTTCATTATTTCTACATCAATTAAGCAGGTAAAAGGTCTGGAGTTGATTCTAAGTGTGGCATTTGCATTTGGAAGCTGTTGCTGTGAACCCACATCATGTGGTCAAAGGATTTCTCCATACATGTGAAACAGACAATTGTTAGGCTTCAAAAACAAAACAAATCCATCAGAGAGATAGCAGGAACATTAGGAGTGGCCAAATCAACAGTTTCGTACATTCAGAGAAAAAAAGAACGCACTGGTGAGCTCAGAAATATAAAAAGGCCAGGACGTCCACAGAGGACAACAGTTAACTTGTGGATGATCGGAGGATCCTCTCCATGGTAAAGAAAAGCCCTTTCACAACATCCAGCCAAGAGTAGAACAGGAGGCAGACATGTCTCTGTCAAAGTCTACAATCAAGAGAAGACTTCACGAGAGCAAATACAGAGGGTTCACCACAAGGTGCAAACAAGGCCAGATTAGACTTTGCCAAAAAACATCTAAAAATGCTAGACCACTTCTGGAAAAGCATTCTTTGGACGGCTGAAATTAAGATCAACCTGTACCAGAATGACAGGAAGAAAAAAGTATGGAGAAGGCTTGGAGCAGCTCATGATCCAAAGCATAGAACATCATCTGTGAAACATGGTAGAGCAGTGTGATGGATGAGCATGCATGGCTTCCAGTGCCACTGGGTTACTGGTGTAAAGCAGCCGGATGAATCCTAAAGTGTATAGGGATATACTCTCTGCCCAGATTCAGCCAAATGCAGCAAAATTGATTGGACGGTGCTTCATAGTACAAATAAACAAACAACAACTGAAGTCAGCTGCAGTAAAGGCCTGGCAAAGCATCACAAAAGAGGAAACCCAGTCTCTGGTGATGTCCATGAGATTCAGACTTAAGGCAGTCATTGCCTGCAAAGGATTCTCAACAAAATATTAAAAATTAACATTTTGTTATGTTCATATGATTATATTCATTTGTCCAATTACATTTGAGCCCCTTAAAATTCGGGGACTGTGTTTAAAAAAAGGTTATAATTCCTAAGCATTTTATGTTATAATTTTGTTCAACTCCTTGAATTAAAGCTTAAAGTCCGCACTTCAGTTTCATCTTGATTGTTTCATTTGAATTCTATTCTGGTGGCATACAGAGCTGAAATTATGAAAATTGTGTCAGTGTCCAAATATATATGGACCTAACTGTATATCTATAGAAATGTACAGATTTACCAAATAATTTATTAAACTTTCATAGACAAACATTAAACTAAATGAGAAGAGAGCTAAGTTTAAAGTTTGATAGCAATATGATTTACATTTACAAAGGCAGTTACTGTGAATGAAAAGTTTGCATAGATGATTTGTCATCACTTATTTGTGTTGTGAAAAGGAAACTTGAGATTAGTACTAAGAGTTTTGAAAACTTACAACGTGCCTGTGAAAACTGCACCAATAAAAATAAATAAATAATGTAACACACAATATATCTGATCATATTGCTGAAAAGAGCCTATAGTGAATCCTCATATTTTTGAATAGCATAGCAGTTTCTACCAACAAAGCATTGTAAATAAGAAATTTTATGCATTTATAACATTTAATACACATGACAATTTGCCCACTTGACAGTTATAAAAAAGGACATTTAGTTTGGAAAGTTTTTATTTATTTATTTATTTATTTATTAGCCTATTTTTTATTTTGATTTTTGGCAACATTTGTACAAATGAACTTTGACTCAAAACCTTAGAAAAACTTGATCCCGCTATTCCAATTAGATAAAACAAATAAATGAATGAATGAAATAATATATAACTTTCTGAATTTCAAGACAGACAAATACTATTTGCGGATACCATAGAAATGAATGAAGTAGTGCCCTAAACTGAATATTATCTGTTGCGAAACTTTTCAATGTATAGCTCACTCCAAAATAAACATTTAACGGCGCAGACCGATCGGTGTTTGACATCAAAGTACCGCGAGAGCATGCGGCTCCTTTTATGCTTTCGAATCACTCTCGCGGTACTTTGATGTCAAACACCGATCGCTTCAAGCCGAACACGCCTACTGTAAAGGTCACGTGACGCAGAGGATGCGCACGAAAATTATCGTCCGGATAGAAAACACGCAGAAAAATGTCTGAGAAGGGTAAGCACCATGCTTTTCTTGTTTTATCACTTAATACACATTTAAATAAGACTGCATATTACCAAATTTCTGTTTGACGTTATAACAAGCCTACTCCTCACGAAAGGACCTTCAGAGTTGCTGAATTACGGTTACACACGTGTAAACACACGTCCTTCAGTAGGCTATGTAGTACAGTTTACATTAAAATACATATTTTAACCGCGTATAGAAGCAGTTTAAACGATAAAGAGAGATTATTTTAATTGTATAGCATTTAAAACGTTGTAACACGCATATTCACACACTAGCAAAGCACAGAAAGTCACATGCAAAACCAATTAATGTTTGTGGCGTGAGTCATGTTACCCACACACCCCTCGTCCTTTATATGTTATTATATAAGAGAAACCTTGGATGTGTCTACTAGAACAGCAAAAATAATGACCTCCTAAAAGCCTGTTGGAATTATCCTCTCAAGGACAGAGAAATATTTGCTTGAAACCCAAAAGATCAGTATTCAAACAAAATCCTCCAAAACCTTTTTTGAAGATCCACCCTAAGAAGAAGAGTTTGCATTATTAGCAGGATATAGACACCGTGTGAGCGTGCCAAATCATACTCAGGACTTGTCAAACTTGTTTTGTCATGACATATCAAACTCATCTCTCTTTACTTCAGATGCATGTGAAAGCGATACTGTGGTCTGCAGTAGTGTGCTATTTCTGTCTGGCTTATGTCTGGAATCCAGTAAGGTTAATTCATTAGTCAGGGTTATCATGTACAGATGCTGAGTGCTCACAGTGATAGTTCTCTCTGGGAGCTCCTGGATGGAGAACAGTGCCATTGCATTTAATCTGCTTGTTTTTCTGTTTTTTTCTAACTGCTTTTCTCCTTGACCTTGTGCTGTATCCGCCAGTGTTTCTACCCACAACAGTAAATTAAAGTAGACTTAATGCTTACTTTAAACTTGCTTCTACACCTTCAGGTATGACTCGACTCATAACAGAAACAATGACATAAATGCAATATAAAAAAAATACAAAAAAAAAAAAAAAAAAAAAATATATATATATATATATATATATATATATATATATATATATATATATATATATATATTTATATATATTATTTATATATACATATATAAATAAATATATAAAAATATATATATACATACAATGTAAAACATACAATATAAAAATTTGAATAGGTTTTCAATTTTTATTTTAAAATGAATTGTGATATTTTTATTTAGGTATAAAGTAAAAAAAGAAGAAGAAAGTCTCATTAAAATAAACTAAGAAATTAAATTCTTCAAAAAAACAAACAAACAAACAAAAAACCTTACTAAGTAGTTTGGTATAGTCTTTTACAAACAAATAAATAAATACATAAAATTACAAAAAGTAATAAACAAATGAAAATATAATTTAAATAAATAAATAAATGCATAATATTTATTTAAAGAACATTTGTGCTCAACATCAAAGAGAGGCAAGAAGAAACTTAGCTTTTCTTTATTGTGGTCTCATTTGTCATCTTTTTGTAGCATGAAACAGCCTTATCTGGAATATTGAAACTTGTGGTTTGTAAATCAGGATTAATTTAAATATGTTATATAAAATGGATCTTACTGTGTTCTGACAGACACCGAAACCTTTGATGTGTTGGAACTGGCAGAGCATGTCAAGAAACAAAGGTGGTGGAACAAAATGTTTGGCAAAAATAACTCTGGACCTGCTGCTGAGAAGTACTCCGTTGCAACACAGTTGGCCATTGGAGGAGTGAGCGGCTGGTAAGTCATTATGAACATTGATGCGTATCAAAACACTGAGCAGAGTATAAGTTGCTCTTGTGTTTCTATTAGGTGTGCAGGATACTTGTTTCAGAAAGTTGGGAAGCTGGCCGCATCAGCTGTAGGAGGCGGCTTCTTTTTGCTCCAGGTAAACTGTAAAACTGTAAAAACCAAGTGCTTATCGTAATTATGTTGAGAGCGTATATTATTTAGGACTGTTTAAAGATATAAGCAATCTCCAATACACTTTCAGATTGCTCATCATACAGGCTACATTAAAATAGACTGGAAAAGAGTTGAGCAAGATGTGAACAAGGCAAAGAAGCAGCTGAAGCTGAATTCAGACAAGCCTCCTAAAGAAGTGAGAACAAATTTTAATGAGGTAAGAAAATACTGTTGGAATTTGTATTTGCATTTATGTAATTGTAATATTCTGTTTCCTCATGTGCTCCAAAACACACACTCATTGTAAACCACTATCACGTTATATCACGGTATTGTAATTGATATCAAATTGTGTATATTTGCTTATTCATGGTATTGAGAAATAAATGCAACCGAATGCAGAATATAGTATGCACTTCTTTTTTCCCCTCGACTGCCAGTCAGACTCTCAACAAGCGCCACACACACACACACACACCCACACACACACACATTGAAGAAAATTTCAGAGAGGCTGATGTGAGGTAACATTAGATACCCCAAAAATACAGATATTCATTTTAACTTTGTGTCTTGATATCAGTTCTTAAGTCCCAAGTCTAATTTTTTTAGACTGTGCCTTTTTACATGAGTAAAGCTTCCAGGAATCCAATCCAATAATCATAATAAGCATTGGTGCTTCTGATAAGAAACTCTGTTACATGTACCTCAGAAAAGTTGTCCAATGTTTATAGTTTGTTAATTAGCTAAAACACCAAAGAAGAGCTTATTTACTTAAACTGTTAATTATTTATTTACGTATGTCTTCAGTCATGATAAGTTTCCGAAGAATACTTTGTGTGCAATTTTAATTGCACTATAGGCTGTACAGAGTTTTTGAGTGTGAATATACCGTTTATACATATGCATAATAAGTAGCAGTTAAATATAAGTATAAAATGAATATAATACGTTTGGGGTATTATATTCATAATTGTAAATTTAGTATTACGCTAATGCACCAAACAATAGGGTTCCCTGTATAGTTTACAGCATTAGTTGATTTTTTTCCACTAGGAGATTTTCATATATACCTGAAGTATTTACAAATGAATCAATATCGGTGTGATACCATACACCATGATATTTTCTGAGATGGTTACCCTAAAAATCTCATACTGTTAAAACTCTAATCTAAGAAAAAACATTCAGATCATATTAAAACTTTTTTCTTTTTGCCCCCACAACTGCATCAGTGAGAATTTGGGTGAAATGTTGTTAATTGGCATGACAACAACATCAGAATGGTCCACAAATTAGTCATCTTTTTTTCTAAGTAAAATACAATTTCTTTCTTTGTTCTATTGAGTTTGGGGAGAAAATGAGGTTTGACTAGATTGACCCAGACATTATTTGCCAAACATTTCATCTGATATTTGTAATGCTGCAGTCACACTAGACTTTGTGCACATGAAAAGTCACACTTTTAAAAACACAAGTTAACATATAATACACCCAACATGTAAAAATATGAGATATATTGCACTTTGCTGCAAAACTTGCAGCTTTGGTCACGTCTTTACGTGATATGAATTTGCTGGTCAGAGTTCACCATAAATAAATTTTGGAGCACTGAAGTTTCCAGTCTCCTGCCTTCACATGTGTATGAATGGACGTCACTGGGATGGAGAGTGTGCTGATGCCTAATGTCATTGATTTTCAGCAGCACCCTTGTGTTGAATTCATTTAAATGTTTTCTCTCCACGTAGGTGCAAGTTTTTGTCAAGAACAACATTGTTCTCTCAGGAGGCTTCGCTGGTGGATTTCTGCTTGGTCTGGCTTCGTAGGATCTCTCTCATTTTTACGTCTTATACTCTGAGGATGTCATCAAACATCAGATCACAGCTTTTGTGTGATATTGCAGCTTGTATTTAACTCAGCACTCCTTTATTAGATCAACATTAGATTGTTAGGATGTTCATAAGGAAACATTTAGGAATGTATGCTTTGTTTTTTTGATTGTGCATTGCTTTAGTTTGTACTTAAAGCCCCTGTTACATTTTTGTTTATTTGAACATTTTACTATATTATTTTGGTACAAACTATTTTTGACATAAGTCAGCTTGTTTAAACATGTAAATAGTTAAAACATTTGAAATTGGCCCTTTAAAAACTCAATATCTAATCATGCAGTTTTATGTCATGGTGACTAAGCTAAGTGTATTTAAATGTTCAAACTCAATGCTCAAACTTTTTGTAATAAATCTGGACATTACTTCAAAGACCAAGGGGTCAATAAAAGTTGTAATTTTAATTAATAATGACAGAAATGTTCAAAGTAAATAGACAATCAGGTTTTAAACAATTCTGGTTTGCCTTTTCGTCTTTTTTTGATTTGTTTTGATTGTTGGATTGATATTTATGAAATGCATTTCATCTATTTTCCTAAATTGCAGCTAATGCTCAGCACATCATGATATAATATTCCACCTATATTAAGTCCAGTTAGTATTCCAGATGTTAAATTCATAACAATATTCTCACTAAACTCTATTACTAGGAGCCAGAGACAGTTTGATGATTTAATGAAATTTTGATTGTAAGAATGAAGAGACAAGTGGAAGATGGCTGTGATCAGTCCACACAATTATATAGTCTTTGAAGAATATGTATTTCATATGTCCATGAAAGTCTCCTCTGATCTCTTGCAGCATATATACATGCGTACTGTTTAGCTTTCTATTAAATGATTGTCTTTGTGTCTGTAGATTTGTGTTCCTTGGTAAATCCAGAGCAGCAGACAGAGTTTTCTCCTGCATGGACTTCACAACACTTCCTCATGGCTTGAATCACATCCTCACAAAGGCTTTCAATGTATTTGTTGGCTGTTGAAAATACAAAAGTCATAAAATGGTTAAACTGCTAGCCTGCAGGCTTCATGCAAAGCAAGGTTAATCTAACATTGAGATCATAAAGCTACCTTGTAAACATTTCTGTATGGCACATGCCTGTTTTTGACAAGGATCTTTCTGTGGCATCTTATTTGAAGAAAGGTACAGCCAAGCTGCAGCTTCGAGGAATAATTCCAGTTAAATCTGTCACTTTGTAAACACGCACAGCGACCTCACCGGCGTGCGTGCAGCTGACTGTGCAACTCTAAACTTCTTCCGGTTAGAAACACCCTCATCTTCAACATGCTTCACATTAACCATTCTTTTTAGATTGATCTGTTTTTAGCCTTTACAAATAATAATAATAATAAATGCTGTTTTATAAGAGAAGTCACGGACAGTTTTGCAACAGATAGGAGTAATAAGACCATCTAATAGTGATCTCGATTTATGTTGAGGGAACGACACGCATTTTTGTGGCTTTTTTTTAAGCTTATATGCTTTATTATCAGCGAAATAAACATAGAACATAAAACTGCAGGAGGTTTCACATTCGGTTTAGTGGCTCTGTGATGCTCTCTAGTGCAGGAGATGCGCTACAGCATCATGAACCATAGCTTTTTTAATGAACATAATTATCGGTCATAATAATAATAACAACAATAAATTGTAATAATGGCCTACACAAATAAAGAGGAAAAGAAATTGTCAATTCATATGTATATACTGTACATATAAGGGAATAAAAATCTTTTGTTCAATGCCTTTTTTAGTACCATTTTAAAGTTTTCTTGGGTTAAATTCAGTATACGCTTGCATTCATTAATATCCACTTGTGTGAACTTCTACAAGTATCATTAAAAATAAAAAAAATGGATGCAAGTTATTAACTTTTTAAATTTCACATTTAAAAAACTTAGTGTTTAATCATGTCTAAATATTTATTCAAATGCAAAACTTAAAAATAAGTAAGCAGGTATGACCTGCAATACTTTTTTGAGAAACTAATAGATGTATATTTATTAAAGAGCCATTCAGGTACCTAGTGGGTAAACCATGGCATTACAAATTAAAATGATTTTTCCAACCACAAAATGACTCTAATTTGCCTCTTTGCATTGGAATTTAAAACCCTTTTCTCTATTTTGACCTTAAATACTACACTAATTGTAATATAAGTAATAGAAATATTAGAAAAAATAATTTAAGTGGTCATTAATGGACCATAATTATTGCACAAATAGTATTTAGTACCAAAAGATCTCCTCAAAAAAATGTATTGAACTAAAATATAGAACATTGCCTCTCCCATCACTCTCCAGAATAAAATGATACTGTAAATGTCATCGACGTAATAATCAATGCATAATATACCATAACCAAAAGTTGCTGCAAATACATGTACAGTGAAGCTGTCGTCTATCCTGCTTAAACCCATTCAAAGGTCTTGACAGCGCTGGTTTGTTTAGAACTAATTGAGCGTTCCATGATACTGAGAGAGAGAGAGAGAGAGACAGAGCAAAAAACAAACAAACAAACAACTTCTGTACCAGTGTTGCCTACATACGATTCAGGAAGATGAGTTTTGTGTAATATTTATATATATATATATATATATATATATATATATATATATATTAGGATCTGGTGTATAATTTTTAAGTATTTCACTCCAAATCAATTCCTACTTTAAATTCTCAAAATGGTTATTCCATTAGTGTTTACTAGTCTTTATCTAAAATCGCAAACAATGAGGAAAAAGTGATCCAGTGACCTTCAGTTGTTGATTCTGGAAGTCTGGACAAAAATATTTCAAACCTAAAAACCTTTGGGCATGTAGTAGCCTAATGTCATTACAGTTTTCATGTTTATTAATGTTTGTTCATATACAGTCAGGTCCATAAATATTGGGACATCGACACAATTTTAACATTTTTGGCTCTATACACCACCACAATGGATTTCAAATGAAACGAACAAGATGTGCTTTAACTGCAGACTGTCAGCTTTAATTTGAGGGTATTTACATCCAAATCAGGTGAACGGTGTAGGAATTACAACAGTTTGCATATGTGCCTCCCACTTGTTAAGGGACCAAAAGTAATGGGACAGAATAATAATCATAAATCAAACTTTCACTTTTTAATACTTGGTTGCAAATCCTTTGCAGTCAAGTCTGGAATGCATAGACATCACCAGACGCTGGGTTTCATCCCTGGTGATGCTCTGCCAGGCCTCTACTGCAACCGTCTTCAGTTCCTGCTTGTTCTTGGGGCATTTTCCCTTCAGTTTTGTCTTCAGCAAGTGAAATGCATGCTCAATCGGATTCAGGTCAGGTGATTGACTTGGCCATTGCATAACAATCCACTTCTTTCCCTTCAAAAACTCTTTGGTTGCTTTTGCAGTATGCTTTGGGTCATTGTCCATCTGCACTGTGAAGCGCCGTCCAATGAGTTCTGAAGCATTTGGCTGAATATGAGCAGATAATATTGCCCGAAACACTTCAGAATTCATCCTGCTGCTTTTGTCAGCAGTCACATCATCAATAAATACAAGAGAACCAGTTCCACTGGTAGCCATACATGCCCACCACCACCATGCTTCACTGATGAGGTGGTATGCTTAGGATCATGAGCAGTTCCTTTCCTTCTCCATACTCTTCTCTTCCCATCACTCTGGTACAAGTTGATCTTGGTCTCATCTGTCCATAGGATGTTGTTCCAGAACTGTGAAGTCGTTTGGCAAACTCTAATCTAGCCTTCCTGTTTTTGAGGCTCACCAATGGTTTACATCTTGTGGTGAACCCTCTGTATTCATTCTGGTGAAGTCTTCTCTTGATTGTTGACTTTGACACACATACACCTGCCTCCTGGAGAGTGTTCTTGATCTGGCCAACTGTTGTGAAGGGTGTTTTCTTCACCAGGGAAAGAATTCTTCGGTCATCCACCACAGTTGTTTTCCGTGGTCTTCCGGGTCTTTTGGTGTTGCTGAGCTCAATGGTGCGTTCCTTCTTTTTAAGAATGTTCCAAACAGTTGTTTTGGCCACGCCTAATGTTTTTGCTATCTCTCTGATGGGTTTGTTTTGTTTTTTCAGCCTAATGATGGCTTGCTTCACTGATAGTGACAGCTCTTGGATCTCATCTTGACAGTTGACAGCAACAGATTCCAAATGCAAATAGCACACTTGAAATGAACTCTGGACCTTTTATCTGCTCATTGTAATTGGAATAATGAGGGAATAACACACACCTGGCCATGGAACAGCTGAGAAGCCAATTGTCCCATTACTTTTGGTCCCTTAACAAGTGGGAGGCACATATGCAAACTGTTGTAATTCCTACACCGTTCACCTGATTTGGATGTAAATACCCTCAAATTAAAGATGACAGTCTGCAGTTAAAGCACATCTTGTTCGTTTCATTTGAAATCCATTGTGGTGGTGTATAGAGCCAAAAATGTTAAAATTGTGTCGATGTCCCAATATTTATGGACCTGACTGTAGCTAATGCAGGGTTTCCCAAACATATATGTCAGTCAAACCCCTTTGACATGAAACATTTACTTGAAATATTTAAGGAAGTTAACAGTAATTTGCTATTAATAATTTAACCACACATTCACATTCACACTTTTACAGTTCAATGTCGCTTAATGGTCACATTGACATACAGTTCAAGTGTTTAAATTTATTTTACTTTTTTTTTTTCATAATTTATTTATAATTAATTATTAGTTTTATACTATGGTTTTATATCAACTCACACTGCAGTTCTTAGCCTACATTAAACCCAGTTTTGGAAACCCTGGTTTAATGTAATGTTTAATGCATTTTATGATATATATATATATATATATATATATATATATATATATAAAGGAATATATATTCTTTCTCTTTGCTTTTTATATCAATATGGCATGTTTAATAGTAAAACTAAAACAGTTAGGCTAAATAAAACATAATCTAAAAAGTAGTCAGAGTACATTACCTAAAATCTGTAACTGCATTTGAATGGCAAGTTACTGTGATATATAACTAGTGAATTAAAAATTGCACTTTTTACTAGCCGAAATTCAAATTTTGATATGAAGAATTTGATTTCTGTGAGTGATTCCATTTTTGATATCAAGAATTTGTGTTTTTTTGCTGGTGATATCAAGAATTACCATTATGAAACTAGTAAAGATTCCATTCCTGAAATCAAGAATGATCATATTAACTGATTAAACGGCTTGCCATATACAACAAAACATGTCCCTTCCCGGTCACCGTAAATCAACTGATTGCCATGTGATTTTCTTGTCGGAAGGAACTGAATGTAGCGCATGCGCTTTGCTGATGTGGAAGTGCTGTACAGTGATAAACAATCAAACAAATCAGAGAAAACATAAACTGTTACACTGTACTTCATATAATGGCAGTGAGCGCTGTGCATTTAGAGTCAGACGCATTTCTAGTCTGTATGAATCATGCTCTGAGCACGGAGAAAGAGGAAGTAATGGGGCTCTGCATTGGCGAGGTTTGAATTTCTTGTGTTTATGATGTGTTGTTTTGTATAAATGTGCGTGAACGACAGCAGCTGTGTTTATGAAACTCTGTAAATGACCAACAGGTGGACACAAACCGCATTGTGCACATTCATTCTGTCATAATTCTGCGTCGATCAGACAAGAGGAAAGACAGAGTGGAGATTTCACCAGAGCAGCTGTCAGCAGCGTCCACTGAAGCGGAGATATCCTTCACATACTCTCTCTTACATATAATATATGCATTGTTTTGGTTTAATAACCTTTTTACATTTTTTTATGCTTATTTATGGGGCTGCAACACATAAACATTGTATCAAAAAACCTGGTTCTATAGCAGTAGCATGCTTTTGGACATGCTTATTTCTTAGGCTGAAGAACCATGTAACTACATTACTTAAATGTGGTAATCATTCAGTACCATGGCATGCATCAAACACTCCCACTGATTTGTTTTGAAATGTATAATGTTCTGGGTAACCGTTTCAATAATTGCTTTCAATACCAAACATTGCTATAATATTTAATACTTTTTCAGCAGAAAGTCATGCAACTTTGACTCATGTTTTCATACAACTCCATTTGGGACATTTTACATTTTGATTAGTTAATAATTTTAACCTCAATTTAACTGAAAAAAAAAAAAGAAAAAGAAAAAGTCCAGATCTGTCTCTTATTGAAAATGTATGGGGCGTCGCGAAGAGGAGAACAATGATGGCAACGCACTGTTGAGCAGGTGAAGTCTTGTATTGGGCAAAAATTTCACTTGCAAAATTGCAGCAACTAGTATCCTCAGTTCAGAAACAATTAAAAATGTAATTAAAAGGAACAGTGATGACACACAGTTAAAATCATGCCTCCGTGCCAACTTTTTTGGAGTGTGTTGCAGCCAATTCAATCAAAATTTGTTTATATTTGCAAAATACTATTAAGTTGGTGAGTGAAAACTTAGGAGATGTTTCCTCCGAACTTTTGTCAGTTAATTAAAGTTTAGAGAGAATGAACAAATCACAGATTCTAGTTTTTATTGCATTTTACAAAATGTCCCAACTTTTCTGGAAACAGGGTTGTACGGAACGGATAAAAATCTAATATTAAAAATATAATTCATGCTTGTAAATAAAGAAAATTTTAGGATTTTGAAACAATTAAAAAAAAGAAAAAGAAATCTGAAGCAGTATTCTGCGCTATTTCTAGGTCACCAGTCAAGCAAATTTGTAACATTATCAAATTATTTAGTAAAATCACAATATATTCTATACAGTATTTACAGATCACGCTGAATAATACAGACCATGAGGTTTTGCCTAAACTTGGGTGCTGCTGTTATTAAAGCAAAAGGAGGACATACCCAATACATTTCAAGACCTTCTGAAATTGAACGTTTTTAATTAAAAGATTGATCACTAGTTGACTAGCCGTTTCAGACATTTGGACCTCATTATGTTCATAAATCAATGCACATCATTTACTGATTCACAAAATGTTCAAAATGATTCTTAATGAAATGTATCATAAAGCATAATCCTGATGTTATTTTAGCCCATTTTCTTAATATGAGGCACAGGTTGGCTGAGATGACAGGACGTCCCATGAGGGTTGTGGGCTGGTACCACTCTCATCCACACATCACTGTGTGGCCATCACATGTTGGTAAGTTGTTTTTTTTTTTTTTAATTAATGCATGGAATTATGCATTATCATCTTTCCTTTATTTGAATAAAATTACAATTATTCTTGCATTATACAGATGTTAGGACTCAAGCAATGTATCAGATGATGGATCAGGGTTTTGTAGGACTCATCTTCTCATGCTTTATAGAAGATAAAAACACAAAGGTGTGTTAAGCCCTTCATCTTGAAGAGATTCTGAAGAGTTATTATTTTATTGTCATGTTTTTACCATGACTTTTCTTTCTATCTTTCTTGTAGACTGGTAGAGTCCTGTACACCTGTTTCCAGTCAGTACAAGCCCAGAAAGGCTCAGAGTAAATAATCTGCTTTTTATTTCAATGAATAACTGAAAGCGTTACATTTTTAGTTTTGCAGCTTAGATAAATACATAATACTTAGACGTAATTTATATTTGTCTACAAACTAATTTCATGCATTTAAGCATACAACTTTAGATTATTAGTTTATTAAGTTCCATAAACAAAAATCTAAATTTATGTTTGTCCACACCTGACTGGTAAAGCATGTTTTGTTTATCTGATCTCTCAGTATTTGATGAGAAATAGTTTTTGTGCAGTGTTTTTGCTCATAAATATGGAAATTGCATTCTTTGCTTATGACAAGGTATGAGCGGATTGAGATCCCCATTCATGTAGTCCCACATGAAGCCATCGGGAAAGTATGTCTGGAGTCTGCTGTGGAACTGCCCAGAATCCTCTGTCAAGAAGAACAGGATACATACAGAAGGATTCACAGGTATGTCTTGTGGATATGTTTCAGATTGTTTAACTTAGTAAATGGTTACTCGGGACCTCATGCAATATTTTTTTGCACCAATATTTCAGTTTAACTCATCTGGATCCAATCACAAAGATACATAATGGATCAGGTAATTATGAAATCTACTTTGTATTTCCTGAAGGAATTAATAGTGGTTTTGGGTAAATAAAATCAGAGCTGTTTTCTCATCGTCATGACACTTGTTTTCTCATTTGCACACAAATTAATTTGTTGCAGCATCTTTTCAGTGTGAAGCAGCTGTAGACTGTTAAATAAGATCAATCAAACACATTCCATATGAAAACTGCATAGAAGATCAATTATTCAATTAATAATGCAAATTAGTTTTCAAATAAATGATAATTTGTCAATTAATATATTATTTATATTTTTGTGTATAGTGTGGGACTAACCTTGTTTATTTCACAAATGAAGTGTGTGTAACATTTAGAACCATTTTTACAGTTGTGCTTTTGTAATTTGCATGGATGTGTGCTTCTCAGTGTTCACTAAAAACCTGTGCAGTCAGATGTCGGCCATTAGCGGCCCGCTGCTGCAGTGGCTGGAAGATCGACTGGAACAGAACAAACAAAGTATCATCAAACTCCAGAAAGAGAAAGAGCAACTGACACAAGAACTGGCTTCATTATAAGGAGAATAGGTCTTTTTTCTTTTTCTTTTTTGCATTTGTTAAGTTTTTGCACTGAAAGCACTGTTTTTTTTCTGGCCTGCTACCACATTTTGATCAGGAATCACTGGAAGGGCAAAGACAGGATGTCTGTAATTTTACATTTTGTCACCTCAGCACATTTGTAATGCTGTGTCTCAGTGCTTATATATATATATATGTGTGTGTGTGTATTTGTATTACATGCTGGTATCTTTGTAGTAGTAGTATGTATACTCACTGAGTATTCTTAAAAAGATTGTTGTTTTTTTTTTTGTTTTCTTTCTGTATTACGGATTTGATTTTGATGGTTCTTTAAACGTGACAGTGACAGACATTATTTACTGATGCAATTTTTTTTAAATATAAGCTGTAAATCTCTGAATGTACATACATGCCAATTTAAAAATGACAGTGTGAAATAAAAGGGAGAATCTCTAAATATTATGATTCTTTAAACAACATGATCATGAAATCTAGAGTGAATTACATTATAATTACAGAATATTTCTTTTCTCACTTTTCTCTCCTTAACTAAATTCAGTTTGGAATCTGTTTAGACATCAAACCTCTAACATCTTAAACTCTGTAACACTTTGCAAACAGCTATTTTGCTTTTTGCCATTTACATGCAGATTTTCAGTCTAGACTTTATGCTGAATGTTTCTGTGAATGTCAAGCAGCTTCCTGGTTGAACAGTCTGGCACTTAGACTATAAGTAGAAAAGGTGTCATAAAGATGAGCTTTTCCAAATGAAATACAGATATGAATATTTTAGCTGGTAGTTTGGAAGAACTGGGTTGAAATGGGTTGAGGGTTGTTTTAACTCTTTCAATGGTGCTGACTAATCTTGCTTTACTGTATTAATGTAAGTGTGGCAATAAAATATGAATCCAACTCAAAACCCAATAGTCACGTTGTTTTATTTGTTGTCACTAGGTGGCAGAGGTGTCCTTGTTGAACTGCAGACAGTTTTATTGAACAGACAGACCTTAATCTTTTTAGATGTGAAACTGGTCAAGCAGAGCAGACTGAATACGCTTACCTAGAGGTGTATAAAAATATAATTATACATGATAAATAATGATAACATTTTGTGTCTTTAATATTTGATGTATTTACTGTTGTATAAAAGCAGTAAGTCACTCAAGGCTGGACTATATCATTTACCAAACAGATATGAGTGCAGTTGAGTTTCTTCTTGATATTTATTGTTGAAAAATGAGCTGTGTTTTGATGCGATCAGTCTGAAGTGATCTCACATTGCTCTTGTGGTGACAGTGGTTTGTGGAAATGGCCCTCATGCTCACATACTCTGACAATATTTTTTACAGCACTTCTGTCCTCGAGAAATGAAATCTCATGCACTGACAGGTCTCTAGATATTGTCCAACATATGGAAGTGCAGATTCTCGTAGAGTAAATATCCTTTATTTTATCCGATATTGCTACGTACAGTGGACCGTAAAGTTATACCATTTTGTATCAAGGCGAGGTCTAACACTCCACTAATGGCTTGTGTGTGTGTATGCATGTTTGTGTAAAAGCACTTATCCTGGGATTGGAAGCAAGCAGATAATATTAAAGATGTGCTCTGAGACTGATGGAGCGAGCAAAGACGTCTCTCCCTCCTTGCGCATCAACATACTGGTTATTACTCCTAGCAGAACACTGTCATTTATTTAGTGTGAAGGCAAGTTGACTGTAAACCTGAAGCCTCTATAAATCTGAAACGGTGGCTGGGGGAAGGGGTTCTGTCTGTCTGTGTGCAGGAAGTGAGTTTATGAGTGTGTGTTTGGAGGGCATTGTGTTTGATGAGATGCCTAAGGGACCTTGGGCCCCTGGATATATTTATGGCAGAGGGGCCAATGAGGTAGTGGACAATGACGTCCCAGAGGCTGACAGTGTTTAATTAACACCTCCAAAATAGGCAGGACAGAGCTCATACTGTTTCACCAGCCCACCAAATATGTTGGTGGTTTTGATCTTGTGGTCTAGACATATGAGATCTGTCTCACTCCTTTTTTAAAGCTGCTGTGCATAATATATTGGATGTTAAAATACATTTCCCTATTCTAGTTCAATATGCAGAGACAATGTAAGTTGACTTTCTGAACAGAGCAAACTCTGACTGAGTGATGCCAGCAAAAGTCTGAAATGGGGAATTTTAGGTGGCGATTTTGGGAATCTTTTTTTTTGTGTAGTGGTGTTTAAATTCTGAAGTAATACCTTTCAATTGTTTACTCGTTTATACCCACAGTGCACTCTGATTAGAGTACACTCGCCAAAGAACTATTTCTTAAAATCCAACATGGACAGGACTGATGAGCTGGAAGAGAGAATGTTTAAAAATGTTTTAAAATGTATTTTGAGCAGGCTGTAGATTTTACCATTTGCATGACTTAATACTTGATTAAAAATATTTAAAATATAGAGTGATAATATAGATGAATTTTAAAATTAAGTGAAATTATATGGATAATAAATTGCTTAATGTTATTTTTTTCTTCACTAACTAATTTGCTGAGGTTCCATTGTTAACTCACAATATTATAAGGAACTGGTTATAACTTATAATGGAAACTACCATGCACTATATGGAGAATAGTGAACAAGTGAAGGATTTCAGACACAGACACTATTTTGAGAAGCCACTGCTTCTCAAAATAGTCCTGCAGACCCCTTAACACTGCACAGGATGTCTCCCTCATTGCACACACTATTCAACTCCGAGTAAAACTCCAAAGGAAACCATTGTTAAAGTCAATCAACATAAAATTCAAATAAATGAAGAAAAAAAAAAAAAATATATATATATATATATATATATATATATATATGTGTGTGTGTGTGTGTGTGTGTGTGTGTGTGTGTGCATTTGTTGAACTATTTTTTATTTTCTCAAAAATGTACATTTAAAAGGTATTGTAAACTGTGTACAGAGAGAAGGATAGAAGTTAGACAGCTCTGAGTTTTGCCAAACAGTTTCACTACTATACTTGGCCACGTCACTTTCACTTTTCACTACTCTCGTGTCTCATGTATCACACTGCAGACTTGTTGCCATCTTGTATCTATTGATTGTGAAAATTACCTCAGATTATGAAAATAATGTAGCATTGCAATGTTCATCTTGTTGCTAATTCAATTGCTTTTTTACACAACAGTTTTAGGTAAGGCAAGTTTGTTTATATAGCACATTTCATACATAGTGGTAAATCATAATGATAAAGAGAATAAAAAAAATAGAAAAATGAATATATTAGCTAAAATTGAATTAAGATTATACATTAACAGGACATAAACAGAAGATGTAGAGCAATCAGTACAGCACATAAACAGTATTTCATTAGGAAATGCACAGTCAAACAGATGTGTTTTAAATCTGGACTTAAAGGTAGTGACTAACAGGGCACATCTGACATCCGCTGGATGCTGATTCCAGCTGCAGGTGGTATAATAGCTAAACAGCATCTCACCATGTTTTGAATGAACCGTAGGTGTTGTTAACTGACTTGATCTTTGCCATCTGAGAGCTCTATTTCATTTATATCCAACCAGCCAACATATCTGCTAGGTATTTTGGTCCAGGGCCATTATAGGATTTATATACAATTAAAAGTACTTTAAAATGGATTCTGAATAAAACTGTAAGCCAGTGTAATAACCTAAGGACTGGTGTGATGTGTTCAGTTTTCCTGGTTTTGGTCAGAAGCTTGGCCTAAGGGTTTTGTATTAGTTGCAACTAGACTTTTTGGGAAGACCAGTAATAAGTCCATTGCAGGAATCTATTCTGCTGGTAATGAATGCATGAATAAGCTTCTCTAGATCTTGCTTGGACACAAAGGATCTGGATATGTTTAGATAGTAATAGACTGATTTAATAATTGCTTTGATGTGGCTTCTGAAGTTAAGATCAGAATCTAGAATGACACCAAGTTTTCTGATGTCATGTTTACTTTTTAGACCCCTGGAGTCAAGGTATGCATTCACCTTTGGTATTTCATCTTTATCGCCAAATTCAATGACTTTGTCTTTATTTAACTGAAGAAAGTTTGGCATATCCAGCTGTTTATTTCATTTAGGCACTGGCACAGGCAGTCTATGGGACTGAATTCATTTGGTGCTAGAGAAAGGTAGATTTGAGTGTCATCTGCATAGCTGTGATAAACAATGTTGTTTCGAATTATGTAGCCTAGTGGGAGCATATACAAATTAAACAGTAGAGGCGCAAGGATTGAGCCTTGTGAAACCATGTGTCATGGCAGTCCAGTTAAATTCGTAATTCCCTATGCTCACAAAGTAGCCTCTGCCTTCTAAAAATGATCTGAATCATCTAAGCACAGTCTCAGACAGCTTTACCCACTTTTTCCAGCCTGTTGAGGAATATGTTTTGGTCAACAGTATCAAATACAGCAATTAGATCAAATAATACCAATGTTGAAACTGATTGAAAGCAACCTTCTCTATTACCTTCCCAATTAAAGGGGAATTTGTGATAAGTCTATAGTTGTTCAAAACTGAGTTATCCGGGTTGTTGTTCTTTAGGAGATACCTAAAAACTAATTTGTTTAAAGACCTTGGAAAAATGTCAGAATGAAGTGAAGAATTTACTATTTCTAGTAGGTCAGATCCCAGACAACTAAACACACTTTTAAAGAAAGATGTGGATCAAGACAGCAGGTGGACGTTTTAAGGTTCTGTGCTGTATCATGCAAAGTTTTACAGTCAGTTGCCTCAAATTTAGCCATAGTGATTAACCTCCTATGCTGCTGTGGTGGGGGCTGACTAATTTCAGAGCTACAGTACAAAAGTATTTTATCACTGATATGTCAAAAAGGCCAAAATGGGACTCTAATTAGTTAATTGAATCCACTCAGAAACTGTTAGGACATATGCTTATGCTCTCCAGGAAAAGTTGGAGATGGTTTTGAAAAGAGACCGCAATCATGCACCTTAACCAGAAGTTGTTCTGAAGAAACAGCTGGCATTGAGTTTGTTTGATCGCTGGGAAATTAAAAAAGACTGTTAAGAAACAAAGGGGAATGTCCCTCAAGGATGGGAAAGAAGCTGCAGTCACCTGGTCAGAGTAAGGTGAAAATAATGTGTAACGTGTAATGTGTAACAATGCCTAATGGGGTGGTCCTTGGACATTTGACGATAGACACGCTCTCTTTTCAAGAAAATTATCAAGTTTCTAGGTCATGTTATGTCAAAATAGGGTACTCAAGTAGACAAGTAAAAAGTACAGGTGTTGGAGACCTGGAGATCTCTAGCTGCTGCATTTTGGACCAGCTGGAGTTTATTAACCCAGGTGAAAAACAAGTGCACTTCCATAATGTACTTAAAGTGCTCTATTTTCACACACTAATATACTAAAAATGATTCTTTAGTACTTCTTAAGATAAACTTAAGATCATCTAAGTGTACTCAACTGTGCTATTTTGAGACACCATGAATATGAACTTATATGCACTTTTAACATACTATCTCTGTATTTAAAAAATGTATTTTGTTAGCACTTGTAGCACACTTGAACCCATCTTTCATACACTAGTACACTCAAGTGTACTACAAGTGGTGACTAAATACATTTTTTAAACTCAGAGATAGTATGTTAAAAGTGCATTTAGTCACCACTTGTAGTACACTTGAGTGTACTAGTGTATGAAAGATGGGTTCAAGTGTGCTACAAGTGCTAACAAAATACATTTTTAAATACAGAGATAGTATGTTAAAAGTGCATTTTAGTTCATATTCATGGTGTCTCAAAATAGCACAGTTGAGTACACTTAGATGATCTTAAGTTTATCTTAAGTACTAAAGAATCATTTTTAGTATATTAAGTACAAAATTAGTGCTCGAAAATAGAGCACATTAAGCACATTATGGAAGTGTACTTGTTTTTCACCAGGGTTAAGCGTGCAGGGAAACCACCCAATAAAGCATTACAATTATCTAGCCTTGAGGTCATGAACGCATGAATGAACTTTTCTGCATCTGACATTGACAGCATGTTGTAATTTAGAAATATTTTTAAGATGGAAAAATTCACAAATGCTAGAGATGTGGCTGTCACCGAGTGGCATAAATTAACACAGCATCATGATACCGTGGGTTATTAACCACAGAATTGATATGAATAGCACTCGCCGCTGGGCGTGGAGGACGGACCGGGCAGATTTGAAGGAGATGATTATCTTCTCCACAGTAAAGGCACAGCTTCTGTTGTATGCGGTGTTGCCGTTCGGTGGCGCATAGATGATATTGATCCTTTTGCATGGCCTCTGGTGCTGGGGAGCCACTGGAGGGTGAGGTGTCAGGAGAAGCTCTTTCTTCAGTGGAGACCGCGAAAAGGTGTTGATAGACATGTTGGGCCTTTAACATGAAACTTTCAAGTCCCACGGAGTCATCGTAAATGGCCATCTGCAATGGCCTTTCCAGACAGCAGAGAAATGATGAACGATATCTTTGCGCGGTCTCTGGAGAACTGGTGGGGAAGCATTCCAAAATACAACTGGCATTGTAACAAGAACCCATTACACTCTGACTCCTCACCTGAATACACCGCCGGCTTGGCCATGGGACAGGCAGAGGCAGATGAAGTGACTGATGGTCGAAGGGCAGCGCGGAGTGAAGTGACTAGTTCTGTGAAAGGATGCAGTGCGGTTGGATTTCCAGTCTCCATCTTGACTTTTTCCTTTTTTTTCCTTTTTCTTTTTTTTTTTCTTCGGGGCTGGTCTTCTGTCACAGTTCACCAAGGACGAAGACAGGGAAGATGTAAGTAAAGTAAACTTCTCTTTATTAGTGTAGCATAAGCTTTAAAGCATCGGTGAAGTCTCCGAATAATATCAGCTATAATAAACTCAGTCTTATCTGCAAATTCAGGATACCAGATCACAGTCCAATAATCCAAAGAAGATAGACGTGGTAGGAAGAGCACAGGTAAGCGTCACAACAGTCCACAGGGCCGAAGAAGGAATCACCAAGTAAGTAACCTTGAGACCAGCCGATGAACTTGTGGGGTGAATGTGCTCTTGTAGTGCTCTGGTGATTAAGTGCAGGTGCTCAATACTCCGGTGATTGAGGGCGTGGTTGAGTGGTTGGTTCTGTGGCTGTGGCTGGTGTTTCTGTGTCAGTGGCTGGTGCATCCGTGATAGTACCCCCTCCCCCACGGGCATCTCCAGACGTCTGGGAACGATGACAAGGCCGGCCTCGGCCTCTGGGAGCAGGGCGGTCTGGGTAGAGCTGGTGGTATACCTCGCATAATGAAGGGTCGAGGATGTCATCTAGGTCCACCCAAGATCTTTCTTCGGGACCGTACCCCTCCCAGTCGACGAGGTATTGTAGACGGCCACCTCGTCTGGAGTTTATGATTTCCTGGACTTGGTAGATGGTGTCATCGTAGTCGACCTCGGGCGGAGGAGGTACTTCCAGTTCTGTGGAAGGAGGAAGAACAGGATCAATGAAAGGCTTGAGTAATGATACATGGAAGGTTGGTGAAATATGGTATTGTCTGGGAAGCTGGAGTTCACAAGTCATTTCATTAATCTGCCTCAAGATGGTGAAAGGACCTATGTAGTGGGGACTCAGGTTTTTGCAGGGCAGTCGCAGGTGGATGTCTCGAGTGGAGAGCCACACTCGATCGCCCGGGTTGTAGAGAGGGGTATCTCGACGACGGACATACGCCTGGATCTTCTGATGTCGGACTGCCCATTGCAGATGGATGTGAGCTGAGTCCCATACCCTCTCACGGAACCAATGATCCACTGATGGTACTTCGGACAGCTCTCCTGTCCATGGGAATAGTGGTGGTTGGTAGCCGAGTATGCACTGGAAGGGGGTGAGTCTGGTAGACTCCTGAAGAAGAGAGTTTTGTGCATACTCAGCCCAAGGAAGGTATTGGCTCCAGCTGTTCAGGTGGTTGTGACAGTAGACCCTAAGGTAGCGTCTGACCTCTTGGATCTTCCACTCAGTCTGTCCGTTCGTCTGTGGGTGGTATCCAGAAGACAAACTAACCGACACTCCCAGCAATCTGAAGAATTCGCGCCATACTCTGGAAATTAATTGAGGCACTCTATCTGACACAATGTCCTCTGGAATGCCGAAGTGTTTGAAGACGTTGTTGAAGAGGGCCTCTGCTGTTTCAAGGGCTGTGGGGAGACCTTTGAGCGGGATGAGTTTGAAGGCCTTGGAGAATTGGTCTACTACAACAAGGATGGTGGTGAAGCCATTGGAAGCAGGTAAGTCAGTGGCAAAGTCAAATCCTAGGTGGGACCAGGGTCGGCGCGGAATAGGGAGTGGTACAAGTTTGCCCTCAGGCAGACAACGAGGTGTTGAGATCATAGCACAGACTGAGCATCCCCTCACAAATCGGGCAACATCCTTGGCCATGTTGGGCCACCAATACCTTCCCTCGCGGAGTGAGAGGGTTCGCTGCCTGCCTGGGTGACCGGATCCCAGAGACGCATGTACAGAGTCCAGAAGGGAGATTCGTAAAGATGTTGGTATAAATGTTCTACCTTCTGGACCTCCCAGCGGAGCGGGTTCCTCTTCAGTGGCGGCACGGATGTCCTTATCGAGAGACCAGGTGATGGGACATACGAAAAGGGCTGGAGGGAGTACCGGTTCAGGTTCTTCAGGTACAGGGTCTGGTGAGTGGATTCTGGAGAGAGCATCTGCTTTGGTATTTTTATGTCCAGGACGGTAGGTGACAGTGAAGTTGAATCGTGTGAAGAATAATGCCGATCGAGCTTGTCTGGGGTTTAAGCATTTCGCTTCTCTGAGGTACTGCAAGTTGTTATGATCAGTAATGACTTCAAATGGGTGATTTGCTCCCTCCAGCCAGTGCCGCCACTCTTCGAAGGCCAGCTTGATGACTACCAGTTCTCGGTTGCCGATATCATAATTCTGCTCCGCCGGGGATAATTTCTTAGAGAAGGCACATGGATGGAGTACTGGGGGCTCACCTCCCCGCTGAGATAATACTGCTCCAACTCCAAGAGAGGAAGCATCCACTTTCACGATGAAAGGCTTGGTTGGGTCTGGATGGAGGAGAGCCGGAGCAGTGCAGAAGGCGGATTTCAGCTTCTGGAAGGCTTCGACCACATCTGGTGTCCAACTGAGATGTTTTGGTTTCTTGCATAGGAGGGAGGTTAGTGGAGCAGAGAGTTCACTGTAAGCAGAGATGAATCTACAGTAGAAGTTAGCGAACCCCAGGAAGCGTTGAAGATCCTTGATGGTAAGAGGTTGTGGCCAATTCTTCACGGCCTCCACTTTGGTACGATCCATCTGGATACCCTCTGGCATGATGACGTAGCCAAGGAACTGGATGGTAGGTTAGTGAAACTCACATTTCTCCAGCTTTAGATACAGATGATAATGACGGAACCGGTGGAGTACCTGTTGTACATGGTTGATGTGGTCGGAGAGGTTGGAGGAGTAACTGAGGATGTCATCTATGTCGATAATAACAAACTTGTGTAGCATGTCCTGGAAGATCTCATTCGTGAAGTTCTGAAAGACTGAAGGGGAGTTTGAAAGCCCATATGGCATGACTTGATATTTGTAGTGCCCAGATGGAGTAATGAATGCAGTGTTCCACTCATCTCCCTGACGGATACGGATGAGGTTATAAGCACTGCGAAGGTCTAGCTTGGAGAAAATGTGAGCTCCACACAGTTCCTCGAAGGTTGCTGGTACCAAAGGTAGGAGCTAAGCAAGCTTTACCGTCTGGGAGTTGAGAATGCGATAGTCAATACACGGTCAAAGCCCGCCATCCTTCTGGGCCACGAAAAAGAAGCTAGAAGCCGCTGGAGAGGTAGATGGTTGAATAAGCCCCTGTTGTAACGCTTCTTTGATGTACTCATTCATGGCCTTGCGTTCCGGGATCGATAGAGGGTAGAATCTACCTTTAGGTAGTTTAGCCCCAGGCAGGAGGTCTATCGCACAGTCCCATGGCCAGTGTTGTGGAAGCTTCGTGACCGCGACTTTGCTGGGAGGTTGACTTTAGTGGTGATTTCAGGGCTCTCGATAGTGGTAGATCCCAGGAGGACAGATTTCGGGGAAGGAACTGGTACTGGAAGTGAGAGTAGGCAGTGTTGAAAGCAGTAGTTACTCCATAGGTCAATCCCCCCAGAGCTCCACCTAATGTTAGGCTGGTGTTTGGCCATCCAGGGGTGTCCCAGGACAACATCAACGGCGGATTCCTCCAGCACTAGCAGAGAGATAGGCTCCTCATGAAGGCAGCCAATATGAAGGGTTAACTCAGGAGTTCTCCACTGCACCAGTCCTTTGCCCAGCGGTTTTCCCTGAATTGTAGTGATCTGGTAGCATGTGGGATTTCTTTGGTGTGGAATATTGAAGATAGGTAGTAAGCATGAAGAGATGAAATTTCCCGATGAACCAGAATCAAAGAGGATTTTTATTGGGAAAGACCGAGTGGCATAAATTAACACAGCATCGTGATACCGTGGGTTAACCAAAGAATTGATATGAATAGCACTCACCGCTTGGCGTGGAGGACCGACCGGGCAGGTTTGAAGGAGATGATTATCTTCTCCAGAGTAAAGGCACAGCTTCTGCTGTATGCGGTGTTGCCGTTCGGTGGTGGATAGATGATATTGATCCATCTGCATGACCTCTGGTGCTGGGGAGCCACTAGAGGGTGAGGTGTCAGGAGAAGCTCTTTTTTCAATGGAGACCCCGAAAAGGTGTTGAGAGACATGTTGGGCCTTTAACATGAAACTTTCAAGTCCCATGGAGTCATCGTAAATGGCTATCTGCTGCCGAGAGGAGTGCAATCTCGTTCCAGCCGCTGGAGTCCGCTAGAGTACGGAAGTGAATGGTGTATTCAGAAGGCAGATGAAGTGACTGATGGTTGAAGTGCAGCGCGGAGTGAAGTGACGAATTCTGCGAAAGGATGCGGTGCGGTTGGATTTCCAGTCTCCATCTTGACTTTTTCCTTTTTTTTTTTTTTCTTCTTCGGGGCTAGTCTTCTGTCACAGTTCACCAAGGACGAAGACAGGGAAGATGTAAGTAAAGTAAACTTAGCTTTATTAGTGTAGCAAAAGCTTTAAAGCATCGGTGAAGTCTCAGAATGATATCAGATATAATAAACTCAGTCTTATCTACAAATTCAGGATACCAGATCACAGTCCAATAATCCAAAGAAGATAGACGTGGTAGGAAGAGCACAGGTAAGCGTCACAACAGTCCACAGGGCCGAAGAAGGAATCACTGAGTAAGTAACCTCGAGACCAGCCGATGAACTTGTGGGGTGAATGTGCTCTTATAGTGCTCTGGTGATTAAGTGCAGGTGCAGGTGCTCAATACTCCTTTGATTGAGGGCATGGTTGAGTGGTTGGTTCTGTGGCTGTGGCTGGTGTTTCTGTGTCAGTGGCTGGTGCATCCGTGACAATGGCTTTCAAATGAAAGATTGCTATCAATGAGCACACCCAGATTCCTAACTAACAATGAAGACAACGAAGAGCTGCCATTGCTAGAGAGTATTCTAGGTCATTGCGCATTAGGGGGCCTGTTAAAACTCAAATGGCTTGGGGAGGCAAAAGAGATGCTGCCTCCCACTGTAACTTTAACCACTGGGGTCGCTGTTGGAAAGTGTTGGACAAATTTGTGATTTATACACTTTTTAAATGTTGTATTTGCAATATTTTTGTTGGGTTTTTTTTGCACTGTGAGTTATTTTCTTATTCAATTTTTTGAGGGGGCACTACCTCCCTTGCCTTCTCTTGGTACCCTTGGTACTATACTAAATGTATACAAATATGTTTAAAATATAAGCGATTTGCAAAGACTTAAAAAGCTGTACATAAGTAAATACCTTTACATTTTAGATGCTGTTGATATGGCCATAATTGTACTGTATGTTTGAGAGTCTATCCAAAAATATGAAACGTTTATGTACATAAACGCCATGTATGAGTAGTTCACTTATGAGAGGGTGGCCAGGTTTGCATGATAAGGTGACTTATCTTGGTGCCAACATCATGATAGGAAAACTCATAATAAATCATGATGTGACAAACATAAATGTATTTAAGAAAGAAGTGCTATAAAAATAGATTTTGATGTCAAAGAGAGAGGTATAGGGACAAGCTTGAAATATTTCTTTCATCAAACAAGTACATTTAGAGTTCTGCATCATAAATCTGTTCTAAAGCTGTCAATCATTTCAGATATGTATTTCCCTGATTGTTTCAATTAACATCACTATGCAGGGTGGGCGCCCTCATTGCTCATGTCAATCCTGTTCCTGATCCACTCCTCCTTACCCCCCACACTTGGAGAGTATTTACATCTTCATTTCTGCTCCAAGATTTATTTGCCTAATACAAAGAGTTCTTATTTTGATGATCGTAACAGCCGACTCCAAGGAATCACAGAATACATCACCACCCCAGTGCCCTTCTGTGTAATAATGTGTGCTGATTCAATAAATCACAGTATGCATGGGTACAAAAAAGACGAATGTGGCAGTTAGAGGCAAGCGCTGTAGTTACATAGGTGGGAGGGTGGGTTTGAGTACTGAATCTTGATTGGCTAATTGTTGTTGGCTAGTGGAGCTGGGTGCGGCATTTCTTTTGGGGTCATTTAACTGATTCTATATTCAAGAAGAAGAAGTGAAGAAGTGAAGTGACATGTGGCCAAGTATGGTGACCCATACTCGGAATTTGTGCTCTGCAATTAACTCATCCAAAGTGCACACACACAGCAGTGAACACACACACACCGTGAACACACACCCGGAGCAGTGGGCAGCCATTTATGCTGCGGCGCCCGGGGAGCAGTTGGGGGTTCGGTGCCTTGCTCAAGGGCACCTCAGTCATGGTATTGAGGGTGGAGAGCGCTGTACACTCAACTCCCCCCACCTACAATTCCTGCCGGCCCGAGACTCGAACCCGCAACTTTTAGGTTACGAGTCCAACTCTCTAACCATTAGGCCACGACTTCCCCTAATACATCCTAATACAGAATTCTGAATGAGTCAATGCACAAGCCAATGCATGTGTTCAGTCCTTTTAGTGTGTCTAAGGACACTGACTGTTAGTAACCGAAGCTTCAAACAGTAGATGCAGTGAAGTGATGACTTTACCAATAGACCATTTGCGAGAACACATCAGAGTTACATCACTGCAGTACTGCACACACTATCGTGGAAGACGAACAGTGTTAACAAGTGGAAGAAAACGGGAGAGATCCACTGAATAAGGAAAAACTGTCTTGTGCCTTTGGATATCAAAATCAGAATGAAAAAAGATGGGTGCAAAGGCACCTATTGTAATTTTTAGTGTTTTATTCTACTTCTTTCTGTCTTCTTCCACCATTGAATCCATGGCAGCCCATAGAACCACTTACAGGAAAGTTAATAAATTTGGCACACAGATAGAGGACAGTCTGTAAATTAAACACAGCAAATTTATGGTCTTTAAGTCAAACCCTCTATAGTGCCCAAAAATTGCTACTCATGTTTATGTAAATAACCTTTGAACCACAAGGGTTAGAAACAAAATAATTGTGTCCTCTTATTGGCTCATGACGAATTGACCCTATGATGTCATTTTCCATCATAAAAAAATTAAAACAAGCAAATGAAGTAGTACAGTGTAGCCACAATTGAATTAAACTAGGGAACAAATTAACAAGTCATGGGAACAATTTCATAATTTGTGACAATGTCTTTAATTTTTCCACTGTATGTCATGTCCAGGGCTCTGTAGGATCCTTTGAAATGTAATGTTATTTTTAGTCCAGTGTTGTTGTAGTTGTAATTTCTGTCTGTCCATATGGCAATCTGTGGCAATCAAGAACAGAGAACTGCACTGATTGCAGATAATATGCTCTTTTTAACTTTTTATGCCCTACTCTCACTACCTTCCTTTCATGATGTGTACTTGGATGCATATCATTGCTTACATTGCATGATTGGCAGATCCCTTGCAATGGGTTGAACTGGAAGTTCTAAGTCCTTGATCACTTGGTATACGCAATGGAGCTGATTTATTATTTACATTTTTCTCTTATGAATTTGTTTGATGCACCTTTTTATATGCCTATAGGTATGCTTGGGACATTCTATACAAATATATATATATATATCAACAAGCATTATGAGGTTAAATCTCAAAATAATAAATAATTATCAAATATTGACTAAAGTTGTGTTGGGTGGGGGTAAATTAAACATGGTCTGCTGTTACAGGGCTTTATAAATGATGTAGACAAATAGAATGAATCTACCAAAATGATGTTGCATTAGACAGCACAATGCACCATTAATGTAGCCCTGTAATACTGATGACAGTCAATGCACAGTACACATACTGTTGCTTTTTGGCATTTTTGTATGATGAGCACCTTCAGTGGTTTCCATGGGGGAAGCAGCAGCCGCATAAAAATGAATTTTACAGTGAGTGAAAGGAAGGATAGTATGGCAGAATATTCTCAGGTTCAGTTGTTCATTTAAAAAGGGGCTTTACCAAGCAGATAAATAAAAGATGTTTTGCGGTATCAGGCATTTCTGACAAATTAAATTCAATATAGCGGAACGCCCCATCTCGAGGAACCGTCTGTTCCTGTGGTGACGTTGTGGAGCAAAGAAATGCTGAGTGATGTCATTGATTTTTTTTTTTTTTTTCACTAGCTTACTAAGATGCTGCTATACTTATGAAAGCAGAGTTATCAGCCTTTGATTACTTGTGCAGTGTTATGGTGAGCATTGTGTTACTGATAGTCATTATTCACCCCCAAATAATTGAACAATAAATTGATTATTTATTTAAACCAATTACAGTTCTTATCATGATAGTGCCTTTTAAGCATTTTTACATTTATTGCAAAATAATAATCATAAGAACACAGTAACAAATTTCAATTTTTTTTTCAAGCCATTTCAGATTTGATTCTGATGCAACATAAAGCAGTGATATCTAAGTGGGTGAGTTGTTTATTTACTTTTTAATTTGTCTTCATATTAACATTATTTTTTCATTCTGACAGATTCTTGGGCGTGTGAATCATGTGAACAGAGTAATAGGCCAATCATAGCATGATGGATGTATTGCCTCCACTCATGTGATTTTCACCCTGGCATGCCTTAGGGGGTCTATTAAAACTCAATGGATTAAAGGGAGGCAAGAACCACTGGTGTTGGACAATGTCTTTTTAGAAGAACTAGCGATTTATACACTTTTTAATGTCATATTTCACAATACTTTCATCTTTTATTTTCTCATCCAATATTTGAGGAGGGTCTCCTTTGTCTCATCTAATAGTTATGAGTTGCAACATAAGAAAGTGGTAGGGCAGGAATCTCCAACCTTGAGTGAGGATCGACACAGTTCGTGTCTACGGTGGTCAACATTTTGATGATTGGAATTCAGTGTGTAGTGGGAAAGAATGAGAAAAAAAGAAAAAGTAGATGAAATGAAGGAAACATTATTTTGGATTGTTTCAATAAACCTGTTTTTTTTTTTTTTTTGAAGCAAATTGCATGGTATTGCCTTTGTTTTTGCTTCTAATCAGGGCCCAATGCCCTTTCAGGATTTGAAAGAGGGTTATAATCTTCTATTTTTTTTTTTTTTTTTTTTTTTTGGGATTTAAGGTTTAGAAGAGCAGTTTATAGAGTATAGAGTACCATGGAACTGTAACCTGGACTCTCTTCCTTTAATGGACTGTGTGAATTTCTCTCAAGAGCTGTGTCATATATCTATAACAGATTACTCAATCATGCTTCCAGCACACTTCACTGCGACTGGATATGGGAAAGTATACCTATAATGTCTAAAAACCCTGCCCATCAACTTTTATACTACAAATTCTCCACAGGCTTATGCTACAAGGCTTATATTCCACAAAATTATGTCTGTCTACTCTCTTTGTTCTATGATTGCCAAATCATTCACAAATTTTGGGATGTGAGTTATGTGAGAGGGTTATTTCTAGACAGCCCAGTCTTTGTTTGTTGAACGATGATTCTGACCTTAATTTGAATGCTAATGAATATAGGATTTTTCACACTGTACTAACTGCTGCCAAGAAAGTAATGTTTAAAATTTTGTATGAACCTACATTTTTGGCGGACAAAATGTGTCTTTTACAACTCAAAAATATTGCACTGTTAGGGGGCTGTATGAGAATTAACAAAGCAAAACCAAGAACAATTAAGGTATGGTCAGAATTTATTGAGAAACTCTATTATATGTCAATAGGGCAGCTGAGTATATTTAGGGTCATACACTTGTTGCTTTATTGAGCAAGGAAAAGAGGGAGCAGTATCCTAGGTGTACAGTGTACCTTCTTTTTTGTTTGATTTGTAATTCTGCAAACCTGGTTTTGCATATAGTTTATGCATGTCATATTGTGCAATAAAAAAACCATCTTCTTAAAAAAATAATATATTATTTGATAATATTTGCAGGTTTTTCAGATATAATCAGGTTTGTCAGATATAATCAGATAGATTACCATAATTTGTGTAATCCACTGATCCTGAGGGGCTTAAAACAGAAGCTTAAAACAGCTCTGTTCTGCCTGAAGAATTGAGAGGTACGGTCACCAAGAGCTTGTAAACAGTAACTTCAGCTATTCTGTCTTAACTTCTGTAAAACGAACGACTCAAACCCGAAGACTCGTGAGATGAACTAATCAATTCTCTTTCCGGCTCAGACTGCATTGGTTAAGTACATGGGGCTGTCACGTGATGAACGAACGACTCAAACCCGAAGACTCGTGAGATGAACTAATTCCAGTACAGAACCCATAGGATGTTGTGCATGCGCGACTGAACGAATCACTCCCCGAGACGACTCGTTCTTCCTGAGTCACATTAAAGATTTGTTCAAATTGAACGAATCATTCAAGAACGACCCATCACTAATGAAAATACGGATTCTAGGAGCACGAGTATAGCTCAAATATATTTAGACTTTTTCTAAGTATAAATCAAGTATACTTAAATGTCATTTTAAGTATATTTTTGAGTAGTACATAAAGCCCATTTCTGAGAAGTACATAAAAAAGTAGACTAAAAGTACACTTTACTATTTTTAGTTTAAAAGAAGTATACTAATAGCACACTTGAATAAACTTTTTTGTAAGGGCATGCCTTAAGCACCTACACCAATAAACTCAGCTATATTTTAAACTCATGAAATTGGGTGTGGGCAGCACATGTTTCCCCATCCCATTCTCTGGAATGCTGCCCCTTCTCAAAATTCACTCCCTGGACTAATTTCCAGCCTTGCCCATAGTGTACTTTCATGAGTGCTTAAAGTAGGGCTGGGCGATATGGCCTAAAAAAAAATCCAGTTTTTTTCACAAAAAAATCAGATTTACGATTTAAATAAATTTTTTTTCCACCTACTTAAGATCAATCTGCAGATGACAAAGAAATTGTTCAAAACAAGTTTTAACTTTTTTTGTTTTGATTTTCCCTTCTGGGATTTAATCTGGATTTCCCCCTTGAGGTTAAAGTGCAGTCAAAAACAACAAGCCAAAGAGACAAGATAGCAGGCCCTGCCATTGTAAACAGTGAAAATGTAACATAACATAACATATAACATAAAATGTAACATAAATCATAAAATTATGTGACCCATTTTGATAAGTTTTCTTTAAACACAAGTTTAACATCTTGCTATTCAGTAGATAGGAGGTAGTTCTGATAAACGATGGACGATGACATCATGGGGGTTAAGGGGTGTGCCCGAAGCGTGAATCCGTATTCAGAAAGGCACGGAAAACAAAAAACGGATTGCTAACGGTTTGCCTGTTCAAGTTACATTACAGTACATAAAATTTCACTTAACACATAAACAGAGTAAGGAGAGATGACTCAGGACGATGACAAATGATTTGCAGATCATGAGCAAAACTGACAAACATCTAATCTTGTAAGATGTGTGGTAAGTACTGCCGCTCCATAGTATAAACACAGTCCGTGCCATCGACAATCTCGAAAGTGAAAGTGAAACTAAAAAGCGATCGTGCATTCAAAAGCAGTTGCAATGCATAATAGCGACTCCCTGATTCCCGTAATTTTATATACAGTATGATGATCACCCAATGATAAAACTGAGAGGGAAAGAAATATACATTTTCCTCCCTTCTCGTATTTATTCTCTGCAGCGAGTCAATGACATGGACGTAAGGGCAGAGCAAGTTTAAATTTCTTTCTAGTCTATATTTCCATCTTGTAATCCCCTGTTTTGGGTATTTAAAAATAATAAATAAATAAATAAATAAATAAATAAATAAATAAAAAACATTTGTAATAGAGCAGACACTGACTGTTGTTCGTGTATTTATGGCCTCATTTGGCGAGACAGCAGATGCTGAAAACACTGCGCGCTTCAGTATGTGTGTAGTAAATGAAACTGCTCGTCTGTGCATTCATTCATAACGAGACACGAAGGATTCATATTTAAATGGTATTTTTGCAGCTTAATATTTACAGATACTAGTTCATATCGCGAATTGATTTAAGTGTAATGAACTACTTTTGATTTTTATTCATCCAAACTTTGACAAATTCAGTGACATTCCACGTTATACAGTAAATTCAGTTTTTATAACTAGATTCCGGGAGTCCGTCCGCGTTTTCCGCATCGCAGAAATCATAAAACCCTGATCACACCGCGATGCTCGCGTCCGGTGTAGACACGGTGTGAGTTTTTTAATGGGTTATGTTATAACCCTGCTTGTTTTTTTTTATGTTTTTATGAAATCTCTGTATTGCTCATATCATTGTATTGTTTACTGCCATGCGAGCCACAAATTAAAGCTTGGCGAGCCGCGCAATGAGTAACACTGCTTTAAGGGATCCGCAGTACACATCATTTTCTTTCTGAACACGTTGGGATGCAGCGGATTGCGGGGGAATCACGAAACCCTACCTAAACTCTAATATGGCAAACGCGCGGGGGGAGGGCTGAGCCCAGAGGGGAGCGTCGGCGGATGTTAAAGAGAAAACCGATTTTCATTTAAACAAATCGACGTAAACTACACATTCGAGTTAATCGATAAAATCGATTTATCGCCCAGCCCTAGCTTAAAGTAAGGCTAACAACAATAAAAGTGCCCAGTGAAAATTCTTAACGCACTCCATTTTCATATTTTTGTTCTCTAATCTAGACCAAACTATCTACACAATGGTTTTGTCTTTATTTCTGTTTTGGTGAATCCTTTCAGACAGGCCTCCCAGCCTTATTCTGCAGCCAGACAGGAAAGTCGCAGGGAACCATTGGCGACCTGGATCAGAGACTACTGCTCTTCCAGAGAGCCTCAATCTCTCTAATGCAATGCATTGTGAGCTAAACACCATGTAATCCATGAAATTTGGCCATGTTGGATGTTGTGGTCAGCACATCAGAAGGTTTTTAGGGCAGCACACAATAAGTGAGTGCTCTGTTAGGCCTGTACTGTATGTCGCTCATGTACTGTATGTTAATTCTCATGTAGTGAAATGTCTGCTTCATATAGTTAAAAGTGTATGATTTATTCTTGCTCCGATAGGATGTTTCACATGTCAGTTTGGAGAGGAGAGTAATGTGATTGGTCAAAGGGGGGAAGACGAGGAGAAGACGAGAAGATGACGGGAGAGAGAGAGTAATGGCAACACGGAGTGTGTCGCCATGCAATTAATGTGGTGTTAATCCACTACAACTAAGTGTAGTTCAGTTTATTTAACTTCGTACAGAGGATAAACTCCTGCATTAGTTGGTTGTGTAAGTGTATTTGCTACATACTCAGGACTGTGACACACTTGCTATTCATGAGTGGTATGGATTAACCGGAGACTGAGCTCCTCTGGCAACGTTGGAGACGATAACCAGGCAGCGCTTCAGGTATCCAGGATTGTCTGTTAAGTTCCCCTGGCATCGTTGGATTTCCTGATCGGGATAGTGCGACGTGTGTCGATGTTCAAGCCCTGTGCAAAACATTCTTCTTCTTAATCATTTCTGCGTGGCTCCCTCTTTTACTGACTGTGATGTTCGTGAGTAGTATTTTCCATTATTGATTGCTCTGGTAAGAGTGAAGCGGCAATATAATACTTTTCCGCCCCAATGCACTCAAGCATCATTCAGGCCTGCACCGTTTTATTTGTAGTTTTTTTTTTGTTGTTTGATTTGGGGACTGATTTTGACATTTTGAAATAGAGTCTGGGCCCGGTGAAGTTTGAGTACTTACTCAAGTTATATGTAAACTGAGGTAAACTGTGGTTTTTGACGATATACAAAACATTTGGTTTGCAATAACATAATTTACTTTCATTTGTCCTTAGTTGTGTGGCTCATTTGAGCCTACTTAAGTTTTCAAGTAAAAGAGAGAAGACATCGTATTTGTCATTTCATTTCTTTATTCAGACTTCTAAATTTATAGATAGATTGTGAGTTTAATAATTTATCTAAATTCCCAAGAGAACTTCTATTAGCTCAATCAGTAACAAACCCAGAGCACTTTAAATACAGGGACCTATAGAGTGCTACATAAAAACTGGAGGCACCACTGGGATTTATTTCCCATTTTTATAGAATATAGTGTGTTACTGTGAGAAACACTTTTAATTTTCAGTATGGATATTTCCAAGGATCTAACATTGTCTGAGCTTATTGAGTAGTGTGAGGGTTTAGGAGTTAACCCCTCACATGCGTTTGTGCTAAGTGGCGTGCCCACTGATTCAGAAATATCAGACATTGAAGAATTGGCACAAATCTTGAAAGTTTTTGGGAGAGTCAGAGTAAGGGGTGAAAAATACCACTCCCAGATGCAATGTAAATTTGTGCTGTGTGAGTGCAGGCAGGCAGTGAGCCCAGATCATACCCCACCTGAGATCCAACCTGTCCGAGGAGAACTTCCCTGGAAGATCATACTACTCACCAACAGGGACACTGAGACAACACAGTTCTCTGACAAATTTCACAAGTTATTGCAAGAGGAAGGTAAGAATATTGATGATGTCCAGGCTCTTTTCTCTAAGGAACCCCTCCCCGAATGTTCACCTGATAGTATAATCAGAGCAGTTGGAGATCTGCTGGAGAAAACCCCCTTTGGTACCCCTGAGTCAGGACTTGTATTTTGCATTTAGATCTATGCACCAGCAGTCTGGTGAAAAATTGTCTGATTTCTTGCAAAGGTTGGAGTGCTCTCTTAGAAGAGTTCTGCACAGAGAAGGAATATCTCCTCAACGCATGGATCAGGTTAAGCTAGAGCAGCTTATCAGAGGTTCCGCACAATCAGAAATGATTTTGGTGCATCTGCGTTTAAGAGAGAGAAAAGAGTGGCCTCCTACCTTTTTGCAGTTGTTGAACGAAATTCGAGAAGAGGAAGAATATGAAGCCTCACGTCGTAAGCTGAATCCTACTGTGAGACAGGTTCAAGCTACTAAAGAAATGAAGTCACATTCTTCTGAAATTCAAGAGCTGAAAGCAGAGATCAAAGTGTTGACTTCAAAGTTGAGTGGGCTAACCAAGAAAAAAGAACTTGAGCCTGAAACCAAACTCAAAAATCCTCAAAAGCCAGTTGAGAGTGAGAAAAAAAGTGATGTTCAAATTTTGCAGAAACAAGTGAAACAACTTCAGGAGCAGCTTAGTGTAATGACTGTGACCCCAGGTACATCAGCGTTCAGAGAGTTCCCAAAAAGAGAGGGGAGAAGCAAACCTACTAATAGCAGGAAGTCTCAGTTACCTTCTGACACTTCAGATTTTTTCTGTTACAGATGTGGTGATGACGGCCACATCACTCATCGGAATTCCTCTGAAAATCCAGCAAAGGTCATTCAGAAGCTGATCCGTGCTCTTCGGAAGAGTAGAGGTGGAAAGGAGCCAGCATCTGCAGTAGTGGAGAACTTTTCAGTTAGGCAGGGGAAGGTAGAGTCGACTCCGCCAAGTCGCTTACCTGAAGGGTTAGTGGGCCCGTCTCCACTAGCTAGTGTCACGCTTGAAGGTCAACCCTGTAAAGCCTTACTGGACAGTAGTTCTCGGGTTTCCATTGTGCTTGAAAGTTGGTATCAGCAGCACCTTTCACATGTTCCTATTATGCCTCTTTCAGATCTTGCTATATGGGGTCTCAGTGATTCCACTTACCCTTAAAGGGGTTATATATCGGTTGAATTGGCTTTCCCTGATTACAAACATCTCTCTGAAGAAAAGATTCCAATCCTGGCACTGGTATGTCCAGATCCCAAGAGTCCAGATCCTGTATCAGTCATTCTTGGTACAAACGCCTCCAAGCTTAACACTCTGTTGGCTCAATGCAAACAGCTGGTTAATAGCAGCACTGTAAAATCGTTGAGAATACTTGCTTATGAGTTGAAGGTGTCCAGACTACCGTTAACATCGAACAACAAAGTATCTTCTGATGTGGTAGGAGAGGTGAAGTGGGTGAGTCCTGGACCCTTAACCATTCCTCCTCACAGCACTAGTTATGCTGTGTGTAAGGTTATGCCGAACCAACCTTTAGACAATCATGTTCTTCTTGTGGAAATGCCGGAAGATAATCAACTTCCTGCTGGTGTCCTAGTGCCTTCTCTCGTGCTGCTATCTTCTTCTGTGAATGTAGATCATTTCCTTGTACCCTTCCAAAATGAATCTTACAAAGACACTGCCATTCCAGTCGGTACTCTTGTGGCATGGGTATGTGTTGTAGACACTGTCACGGTGCCACAGAAGGTAGTTTCCACACAATAGGCCCTAGACCCTAGCTTGTTTGATTTTGGTGATTCTCCAATTCCGGAAACCTGGAAGACCTGCCTTGTCAACACACTTTCTTAGAGAACTGGAGTTTTTTCAGTAGATGAATGGGATTTGGGACTAGCTAAGGGGTTGGAACACCGTATAAGACTTTGTGATTCCAAGCCATTCTGTGAGAAATCCCGGCGTATAGCCCCGGCTGACCTTGAGGATGTCCGTCGTCATTTGCAGGAACTGTTGGCGGCGGGAATAATCAAAGAATCACATAGAACTTATACTTCTCCCATAGTTAATGCAAGAAAGAAGAATGGTCGAATACACGTGCATTGATTATCACACGTTAAACTCCTGCACAGTACCTGATCAATACACCATGCCTCGTATTGATGAGGTTCTTGATTGAATCTTTAGTCCATTAGGTTTCTACCAGTTTGAGAGGATGCCGCAAGGGATCACAGGAGCTCCTGCGACATTCCAGCGCTTAATGGAGGCTGTCGTAGGAGACATGAAACTTTTACAGGTACTCGTCTATTTAGATGATCTGATAGTGTTCGGGAGAACACTTGAGGAGCGTGAGGCACGCCTATTAAAGGTAATGGATAGATTAGAGGAGTATGGCCTTAAAATTTCACTTGATAAGTGTCAATTTTACCAGCCTCAGGTGAGGTACCTAAGCCACATCGTTTCCTCAGAGGGCATCTCTACCGACCCTGAGAAAGTGCAAGCCATTCTAAACTGGAAGAAACCTGTGGACTTGAAGTCATTATGATCATTCCTTGGGTTCTGTGGACATTATCGGCATTTTATTGCCAATTATTCATCCATTGTTAGACCCTTGACTGAACTAACTAAGGTTTACCCGCCAACTCAGAAGAGGAAGAAATCTGATAGTACTGAGAAACAGTACTTCAAGGAGTCAGAACCTTTCGTTGATAGATGGGACAAAGCCAGCAACGATTCCCTTTGAGAAAATCATAAATTGCCTCACCCATGCCCCAGTGTTAGCTTTTGCTGACCCAAGCAAACCATACATCCTACATGTGGATGCGAGTCTGAATGGTTTGGGTGCAGTGCTTAATCAGCAGTACCCTGAAGGTCTCCGCCCAGTTGCTTTTGCCAGCCGAAAGCTGAGTCAGTTGGAACATGATTACCCTATACATCAGCTAGAATTCCTTGCTATGAAATGGGCCATCGTGGATAAATTCCATGATTATCTTTATGGTGTCAAATTTAAGGTGAGGACATACAACAATCCTCTAACATACGTGTTGACCACTGCCAAGCTGAATGCAACCGGCCATAGGTGGTTGGCTGCATTAACAACGTATGACTTTGATGTGGAGTACAAACCCGGAAGAAGCAACCTCTTGTCGAGGAATGCTCCGGATTCCCAGGACGAATGGGAGAAGATACCTGCCTCTGGAGTGAAAACTCTTTGTCAGCAGGTTGGTGTCAGTAGGAAAGAGGACACCTCCAGATTTATAGATCAGCTTGGGGCTTCTCCTGATGCCATCCCTGATGGCTTTGCTTTTCCAACTCAAGTTGGATATGCTCCACTTGAACAGTTAAGTAGAGAGGACTTAACAAAGGCACAAAGATGTGATCCGGCCATTGGGGTGGTGATAAGACATATGGAGGCTCGGAAGTCCATAGCTGATCTGAAAACACGCGATCCTGTCCTTATGATACTTCAGCGGCAAAGTTCTAAGATCCAGATGAAGAAAGGACTTTTATATCGAATCACCCAGAGGTCTGGGAAAGAGGTGTGTCAGCTTATTCTGCCAGAGCACTACAGGACTGTGGTCCTAAGAGCCCTACACGATGACATAGGACATTTTGGAGCTGAGCGGACCATGGTTCTCATAAAGGACAGATTCTATTGGCTTTTGAGATTATGCAGTATGTCAAGAATTGTGGTAGATGTTTCACTCGTAAGACAGCGCCACAGAGAGCGGCACCCTTACACAGGATCACATGCACCGGCTCTCTTGATTTGGTGTGTATAGATTTTTTTGTCTGTCGAGCCAGATTCTAAAGGGGTTTCCAATGTACTGATTTTGACAGATCACATCACCAGATATGCCCAAGCCTTCACAACCAAAGATCTAAAGGCTTTAACGGTGGCTAAGGTTCTGTTTGAAAAGTTATTCGTGCATTATGGATTTCCTAATCAAATCCATTCTGACCAAGGACGGGATTTTGAGAGTCATTAAAGTCATTAAAGAATTGTTGGGGATGCTGGGTATCCGCAAGTCCTGAACCTCGACGTACCATCCCCAAGGCGATGCCCAACCGGAGATATTTAACCGCATGTTACTATCCATGCTTGGAACTCTCGACCCAGACAAAAAGTCAAAGTGGAGCATGTATGTATGCCAGCTGGTACATGCATACAACTACACCAAATATGATGCCACTGGTTTTTCACCGTATTACTTAATGTTTGGGTGAGAGGCCAGATTGCCCATTGACTTGTGTTTTGGAATCTCTCCAGATAGTGAGGATGACGTCAAATATCATCAGTACGTAGATCAATTGAGGTGCAAGTTGAAAAGTGCTTATCAACTTGCCATGCGCGAAGCGTCCAAGAGTGATCAATGAAACAAAAAACAATATGATTCTAGAGTTTAAGAGCAGACTCTTGAGAAAGGAGATCGAGTGTTGGTGCGTAACCTAGGGCTCACTGGGAAACATAAACTTCAAGATAAGTGGAATCCATTGCCTTACCTGGTGATAGAAAAGCTTCCTAATCTACCAGTTTACAGAATGAAGCCTGAAAGAAGATTAGGTGTTGTGAAAACATTACACCTTAATCATTTGCTGCCAACTGGTTACCTGGTGAGGATGCCGGTGTATGCCCCCAAAGCACCAACAAGGCAGAGGGTTATGATTCGATCACGCAGGACTGAAACAGTAAAAGAAACAAATGAACAGTTCAAGACCACCTGGTAACTGCGAAGAACAAGATGAATGGGACTCTGAGTCTGAAGAAGACTTTAATTGCTTACCAAAACACAACTTTCAAAGAGCCAAGTTATGGGATAGAACCATTGTGTCTAGTAATGCCTTACCTGAACCAAGTGGTACTCTGGTTGTCCCTGTCGAGGATCCTCCAGCTCCTGATGTATCTGAAGAAGAAGATGAACAAGAAGAGTTAGTGCAATGTGGTAGAACAGAAGATCCTCTATCACCCGTCCTGGAGCCTGTGGTGGACACAGAACTAGAAGGGGGAGATGTCCCTGCTTCTAGTGTCTTGGATATGGAGGTGGAGCCTATTTGTGAATTAAAAGAACATAGAAGAGTCAAGCCTGTCATCCGCCTTAGTTACGATGAACCTAGAAAACCAACCGACAAACCGATTACAATCATACACAGAGGTATGATGATTCAAATCTCATATAAGTATTACCCTATAGCTTGAGACCTTGCCTTTGCTTACCTGCTAGAGGTAGATAATTAAGTACCCTATTAAGTCTCATGGGGACATGAAGACCTTCTAGAAGGGGGAGGGTGTAGCCCTTTTGAAAAAAAAAAAAAATATATATATATACATAAATTTATTTTGTTGTTTATCAAGGTTTATATCACTCTAAATATCATTTTATTTAAAATAGTTATTATATACTGTGTATGCGTAGTTCTCATGTAGTGAAATGTCTGCTTCATATAGTTAAAAGTGTATGATTTATTCATGCTCCGATAGGATGTTTCACATGTCAGTTTGGAGAGGAGGGTAATGTGATTGGTCAAAGGGGGGAAGACGAGAAGAAAATGATTGGAGAGAGAGACAGTAATGGCGACACGGAGTGTGTCGCCATGCAATTAATGTGGTGTTAATCCACTACAACTAAGTGTAGTTAAGTTTATTTAACTTCGTACAGAGGTTTAAGAGATAAATTCCTGCATTAGTTGGTTGTGTAAGTGTATTTGATACATACTCAGGACTGTGACACACTTGCTATTCGTGAGTGGTATGGATTAACCGGAGACTGAGCTCCTCCGGCAACGCTGGAGACGATAACCAGGCAGCGCTTCAGGTATCCAGGATTGTCTGTTAAGTTCTCCTGGCATCGTTGGATTTCCTGATTGGGATAGTGCGACAAGTGTCGATGTTCCAGCCCTGTGCAGCACGTTCTTCTTCTTAATCATTTCTGCGTGGCTCCCTCTTTTACTGACTGTGATGTTCGTGAGTAGTATTTTCCACTATTGATTGCTCTGGTAAGAGTGAAGCGGCAATATAATATTTTTCCGCCCCAACGCACTCAAGCGTCGTTCAGGCCCGCACCGTTTTATTTGTGGTTTTTTGTTTGTTTTGGGGACTGATTTTGACATTTTGAAATAAGAGTCTGGGCCCAGTGAAGTTTGAGTACTTACTCAAGTTATATGTAAACTGAGGTAAACTGTGGTTTTTGATAATATATGGTACAAAACATTTGGTTAGCAATAACATAATTTACTTTTATTTGTCCTTAGTTGTGTGGCTCATTTGAGCCTACTTAAGTTTTCAAGTAAAAGAGAGAAGACAGCGTATTTGTCATTTCATTTCTTTATTCAGACTTCTAAATGTATAGATATATTGTGTTTAATAATTTATCTAAATTCCCAAGAGAACTTCTATTAGCTCAATCAGTAACGAACCCAGAGCACTCTAAATACAGGGACCTATAGAGTGCTACAATTTTTGAATTAAATATTGATAGACGGTGTAAATAAGAAAAGGATCTTACATTGGAAAGTTCTATTACACACTTTATTGAGGTGACAATCTCTTTAAAGGGAGAGTCTGTTCGTATCTGTGCAGTTAAAACTTAAAAAGGTTCTGGGACCAGACAGAAAGTAGCCTTGTTCTAATTCTTAACACTGATGTACTTTGTCTTGACTGGCCCCTTTTATATTTTGTCTGGAACAGGTCCAGACTGGCAATGCTGGCTGAAGTGAGTTTGAGGACACTTTATTGGAGCCCAATTAGAGCAGTGCTTGTAAAATCTGTCCTGGGGACTCCAAAAAGTGGTGTGGGGTCCCCAGGACAGATTTGAGAGGCACTGAATAAGAGGATCAGAATGCTGAAGAAGCTTCCAGCACTGACGTGTCTACTATGTGCTGACCTTCTGCAGCCACATAGCATTGCAAACCTATAAGACTTATGTTCATCTTTGGAACACAAAGATTTTTTTTTTTTATAATCTCTTACCATTTTTGTCCATCAGTTTGAAAATCCACGCAACCAAAATTTTCAAGCTTCAGAATGTATATAAAAATATTGTAAGAGTAATCCATTTAAATCTAAGTCTTCTGAAGAGACATAATCACTTTATATGATGCAAATATATTAACACATTTAATTCAAGGTTTGCACATTGATCAATGCACGTACATATAGCACTTCAAATATGGTGAACAAAAATCTCAAATATGCATGCTTGTGAGTGCTTGAAAACAAGTTTGAGCTTCCATAAGAACCAATGAGGATTGTTCTCTTGCATCAAGCATATACGGTTGAGCTTCAGTTTACCCTATTTGATGTGCCATATTCAGCATTTAAACTGTGAATGTGGCTCTCACTGATAAATATTTCAGCAAGTCTTGCCATTTTGCTCAAGGGCTTTGGCGGTTATGGCACTTTCAGCTCAACTGCTTTGCTGCTAGTGTGCTGAAAGGAGAAGCTCAGTTCTGCCTGGTTCTGAGTCAAACCCTGTAGACATGTCCACTGTACATTGAACCAACAAACACATTTGGTTCACATCAACACTTGTGCCGCAGTTGACTCCTGTTTGGCACATGTTCAAATCACTGTTGATCTTTAACCCTGTAGTGATGCCCTCAATGAAGCATAAAAATGTAATTAATTTTATTTATTTTAGTTCACTGAGATGAGCAGATTTTATAGCACTTGGTTTTATAGACAAGACTGGCTTCAATGCCTCAGGATTTATAGGTCATAAAAATCCAGTGTGGAAATCTATAGCATGTGCTAAATCATGCCTTTGTGCTTGGGGCTCCAGATCATGTTACTGGCTATTCACCAAATGATATAAAATGTCAATATAATTCATAAATGTATGCGTACCAGAACCAAAAAAAAAAAACCTTTTAAAGGGGACCTATTATGCAAAAATTACTTTTATAAGATGTTTGAAGACAGTTGTGTGGCCGCAGCGTATGAAAACAGCCAGCCTATAATGGTAAAAATCCACCTACTCGTTTTTTTTTATTATCCCAATAAATAATAAACAGTCTCTCAGAACAAGCGATTCCAGATTCTCCCAGATTTTCCCATCATAGGGAAAAAGCCCCGCCCATTTGTGATGATCTCTGCCCTATTAGCATAAACACAACCCTGAGTGAGAAGCAGCAGTCCGCGATTATTGTTTTCTTTCTGTAGCTGCTTGTCAGCGCCAAAGAGGCATTAGAAGTGTTGTGTTTTGGGATGCACAAACGAACATTTAAAGGGACTAACACAAAAATGGCACGTTTTGGCTCATACCCTAAAAGTGACAACTTTAACAAGCTATAAAAAAAGTAATCTGTGGGGTATTTTGAGCTGAAACTTAACATACACACTCTGGGGACATCAGAGACTTATTT